>CM021105.1:328433547-328823298 GCA_007115665.2 Sequoiadendron giganteum | reverse complement strand
ACTACCCTATTGAAGTGAGTTTAAATCTATTTCTTACTTTGCATTGTCAATTAGTGTACATAATTCATAAACATTCATCAACTTTGTTTATATTTCTTTAAGGGGATTAAAAAACCATATATTGTATATAAGCAGTCCTAGTATAGATCGACATATCAAACATGTTCATCATAAGTCAAACATTCAAATGATTTAATCTTTGGAAATCTTACAGGGCACTAAAAACTAAAATATTCCCTAAAGAGAATGTGTTGGCATCAACTTGTAGAGAGGCGTGTTTGTTGTTGGTTGAGTTGGGGATTAAATATAAGCATATTAATTATTTAAAAATGATTGCATTTTATATAGATATGAATACCAAAACAAGGTAGAATTCCCTGTATGGAAAGAGAAGATATATCGTACAGATGTAAAGGTCCTACAATTCCAAAGAAGGTTTTATGTCACATGCCAATTATACCTAGACTTCAACGAATGTTTCATTGCAAGTCACTTTCACAATTGATGGAATACCATGCAAAGAATGAGAGTAAAGATGAATTCATGTGAATTCCATTCGACTCCAAAGCAATGAAACACATAGAGGAAAAATGGCCAAGAAAATTCAAAGATGAATCCTGTAGTATCAAGTTTGGTCTTGCAATTGATGGATTGTGCCCATTCTCTTTCTTGAGCTCAAATTATAGTGTTTGGAAATTCAGATTGATAGTATACAATATTCTCCCATGGATGAGTGTTAGAAAGGAGCACCTTATGCTGACTATATTGTTCCAGGAAAACATCAAGTTAAAAACATGGATGTTTATCTTGCACCTTTTATTGATGAGATGCAACTATTATGGAAAGGCATAAGAATGTATGACATATCACGCCCTCCATCAAATAGGTCCTTCATGTTGTATGGTGTGCTATGTTGGAATATTCATGATTTCCTAGGACTTGGTGTTTGTTCTAGTAAGATAAAATATTTATGTATTTACATTCATAATTTATTTTCATCCCAAATTTCATACTTAGTTTTATACTTATTTTTTGATGTTATTAACATTACTTATTGAATTGCAGGGCTTCAAACAAAGGGGATATTTGCGTGTCCAAGATGTGCAAAACAATTTCAAGGGAGGTATTCTAAAGATCTACATAAATTTATTTACGCAAACAATAGGGTTTTTCTACCACTAGATCGTAAGTTTAAAAATTGCTTGAAGAATCAATTTGATGGAAAAATTGAAAATAAAGGCCTTCCCATGATTATGGGTCTAGGTGATTGGCTTAAGAAGTATGAAGATGCTGAATTGAAAGCTTGGGAGGGTTTTTTTGATCGGGGTGATTCAATTCAAGAACCAAAACAAGTTTATATGCCAAAAGGAATGAAAAGGAAATCCATATTTTATGAGCTCCCTTACTAGAAGGATCTATTAATATCTCACCTATTAGATGCTATGCACATCTTCAAAAATGTCCCAGATTCTATATTTCGACATATATCAAGCAAAGAGAAGGACACCTTGTCTTCGAGGAGAGATATTGCTCTTTCACATACCAAAATTTATAGAAAACATTTGTGGCCAAACAGAGAAAATGAAACATATGCAAAAGCTCCATGGATTTTGAAAAAAAGGAGCTAGACCAACTAAAAAATGTCATCCATTCAATAAGGACACCTACTGGCTATGGGTCATCATTGGCTAAAGCTTTTACAGTTGATGGACATATCACATGATTTTAAACACACGATTTTCATAATTTTATGAAGGTATTATATATCATCATTTAACATATACATGTAACATTGATTAAGTACTAAATATATTTTTATATTTTATTATGTGAGAAAAAATTACTAATGAACTTTTCATAAATGTGTTTGATTGCATATCATGTAATTGGAAATTAGGGGGGATTATTGTCTTACAGTTGACTTAAGGAATGCCATAAGTCGATTGTCAACATTTACAAGGTATGTGGTTATATGAAATGTTCATGTGTGAGAGACATAGAGATATTATACTGCATTTTAATTTTTGACTAAAGTTTCATACTAATTTACTATTCTTATATTAGGTGGGTGATCTCCAAGGAGATCCACAAAATATGAAGTGCCAAAATGGAAGAAGGAAATTGCAAAAGTTGTATGTATATTTGAGAAGGAGCTCCCTACAAGTCCATTTACTTATACAACTAGTTGATGACATTGAATTGGCGAGTGTCGTATCAACGAGGTGGATGTTCTTCTTTGAGAGGTATATGAAAACTCTAAAAAGATATGTCCGAAAAAAGGCACATCCAGAGGGTTGCATGGCTAAAGGGTATGTATTTAATGAAGCATTTTTCTTCTTGTGTGAATTCCTTGGTAAAGATTTTGAAGATGGGCCACGCATTTGGGATGAAGAATGAGCATCAAATATTATTGATGGAGAAAAACCACAATCTAATGGTGTTCAAGTAGAAATTAGTAAGTAAATTCATGATCAATGTGGTTGTTTTTCTTACAATCTTTAATTTACTTTGTAATTTATTTGTCAAATTAACATCATGACATTTGGAGTTTGAAATAAACATGTTGACATGTAATAGGTGTAGATGAAAGTGCTATACTCAAAAAGTTCATTCTGTACCACATGGAATTTATGAACAAATGAATTGATTTGTATGATAAAAATAGAGAAGCAATGTTAGAAGCAAGGATACAATTTAAGAGATCAAACCCAAGGAATACTCCACTTCCCACTAATCCTCTTGGGGAATGGGGAAAAGATTGCATACTAGAATGGGTTACTGATCAAATTCAAAATTAAATAGAAGATGCATGTATAGATTCAAACATAACAAAAGATGAAATAAACATGTCTAGAGGATGTGACAGAAAGGTACAATTAGAATTTTACAAAATGTTGTTTCCTTACAGTTTTGACACTATTAACTATTTTAATATTCATCATTATATTTTTTTCACTGAAATAAATGGTCTTTCACAAGCATGGAAATATCCAACAATGTGGGCATATGGTCGACATTATCATGCAAAAAGTGTAGATGTAAAGAGACGATCCTTCGATTGTGGCATCATGGTTGACTTCAAGCAATCTAGTCAATCAAGCTCAAAAGATAAGAATATAATTGAATGGAATCTACAATATGTTGGGAAAATACAAGAAATTATTGAGTTGGATTACTGCTCTTTTAATGTTTTATTTTGATGTGTAGATGGTATGAAGCATTTAAGAGGACACAAAGACATGATACCCATAATGGATTTTTTTCTATAGTTCCTCATGCTTCCTACCGGAGGATAAGGAGCCTTATGTTCTACCACTTCATTGTGAGTAGGTATTTCTTTAACTCAAACAAGAAGCGGTAGTGATCATTAACTATTAATTCATAGTTTATTGCAAATATATACATGTGTTTATTGATAAATACTTTTTTTATAACATACGTCTAATATATGTATGTCATTCATGTGCAGGTATTTTTCTATGAAGATATTTTGGACCCGAAATGGATATTTGTCATACATTATGATCCAAGATTAAGGCATGTATTTGACGAAACATTAGTGGATACGGAGAAAAAGAAGGATGGCCAACAAAATGAGAGAGAGGGATTAGAGAACATTGAAGAAATTGACATCCATGATGATGTTGAAGATGGTTATGTTTAGGAACAAGAAGAAAACAATCCAGAGTTAGATGATGTTATGGAAGACAACAATATGGATGGTATAGAAAATGATAATCCAAATACATCCGGTAACAATATAGATGGTCTACAGTCAAATTTAAATGATGATGAAGATGATGCAGGTCAAGATGAGGATGAAGATAATATTAAATACTTGAAATAACATATGAACATTGGCAATGATACATTGGATAATATTGTAGCAGACAATAATTTTAATGACCGAGACTTCTAAATTTTCAGAATTAATTACAATCCATGTTTAAAAAAGGATAATTCTTATGGCCTAAACTTTGAAATGCTTTAGTAATATTAATTCAAGTGTTAAACTATAGAACCACCACTCTCCATTTTGATGGTATATAACTTGTTTATTAGAAATATTTTATTAGCTATAGATTTAGCTTGATATGTATCTCCCAATTTCTTTAAAATAAGTGCTATAATGGTCTCTTCATGTACATTCAACAATATTGAATTATCGAAATAGAGTCTAATGAGAATCTTATATTTTTTTTCCATTTTTTCTGCCTTATTATGACATTCCAATAGGTTTTTATCTAGCTACTATAACCCATATATCTCTATCCACAATAACATACTCCATCTTAAGCTTCTAAAGCTTAAATTTTGTGCCTAATAACTTCTCCATTTCTACCCTAGATGTGATTGTCATCTCTTCCTATAATAAGATCAAACCCTTCTATGAAATATCACATTTAAATTAATATTAGTAAACAAAATTCTCTACCTAAAACCTATAATTTAAGTTGATAAGAATATTACCAAATGAAAGTAGGGTACAAAAAATTCTTCATAAACTAATTTTAGTGGAGATTATTGTGAAAATTTTAATATATTTACATTTACAAAAAGGAGAAATATATATAAACCATAAACAAAAACATAACACAACACAAGTGTACATGGTAAAAAACCTTTTAGGAGAAAAAATCACACTCAAAAGATCCCAATTTACTATTCAATAGTCTAAACATATTTATAATAAACTTGAAGGAAAATTTGTTTATAGGGGCATCGCCAACCAAAGATTTAAAGTGATTCTAGTAGAATATCATTACCTAGAAACTAATTTATTTAAAATTAAATCTCAAGCATCATATAAATATAAGTAGTGATTACAAAACCATGATCTAAAACCACCAAAAAAAGTGGCACCCAAAAACCTAGCTAGAAAATAAACACCCAAATCCCAAGATGAGCTCATTGGATTAAAATGGCATGTTAATTCAACATGCCATAACTGTATCATAAAATAATCATCGAATTAGGAATTCCATTATGGATTCATGACACATTCACCATTATTGTGGGTCTATATGTGATCACGGGTCTAATAATTTATGATGAAGTATGTAGAAAAAAATATACATGGTCATAAAATAACCTCTTTAAAAGGATTTTAACCCCGGGCAAGGACCAATTAAAGTAAACTATTTGAAAGGATTTTTAATTTACATCAACCAGAAACCAATCAAAGCATCCACACAGTAACAAAAAATGTGTTCTGATAAATCTTGAAGACTTAAATAACTTGAAAAGACCACTTTGGAGACAACAAAGTAATATATAAGCAATGAAAATTGACACAATAATTGAACACTAAAAAATGGATTATGAATTATAAGTAGTCTACTCCATTGTATTACTTCAAAATATAAGCATTTGTAACAAAAGACTTTTAATATGATATGGATGGGCGGATTATGCAACCTATCTTCTTACTAATGCCTACTCTAGTGGAATATGACTTGATGAATGATGATTTCAAAATTGGGCCTTGGTTTCCCTATTTGTATGGGAAGCAACAAGCTTTAGGCTCGTTTACAAAAAAGTCACATCGCTTCATAACTACAACATAATTAGCATAAACATAAAAATATTGAGATTTTTTTGGTGGATGCACTACAATCCATTAATCTCCAACAAGCACCCACGATCACCTAAGATCTGTTCAAGGCTCATGCACCATGATCGTGTATCAAAACCATCAAACTTCAGTCCCTGTTACTCCTCTCTTACTTGGCATGTGCAATGAATGAGTTAATCTTCAACTAATGCTCAATGTACCCACTTTTGGCATGAGTGTCTGCATTATGTATAATATCTTTCATGGCATACTCTAATTCAAAAATTATTCCAAGTTGTTGATGTGTTTTCTTAAGTACCTCATCTTCGTCATTGATTGCATCAAGAACAACTGGAAAATAGTGGGCTATCTCATCCTTCCATGTATCCTGATCTTTCAATTTTGTTTCCTCGAAGAAGTTGGGAAAGGCCATATTCGGTGGCTGACTAAAGTCACTTAACCCCTGTGTCAAGATGCTATGGAAATCTTTATTGGATTTCATAAGATCTTGATATTCTTGTAGCACAACAATATTATCTTCCTTCTCTGCTATGATGTGAGACTCCACTTCCTTCATTTTGTCACTCAATCTAGTGTTTTCCAATAATGTTACATATGTTTTTTCATGAATATTCAAGACTTGTTCAACATGCTTATACATATCTTCAAATCTCATGCAAACTATGTCTAATTCCATTTCAAATATGGTGGTCTTGAGCTTTCCTTTTAACTCTTCTTGTTCCTTCTGAACTTTCTCATTTCTATGTTTCCAGTAGGTAGTTTCTAACATTGCTTCTAGCACCTTTATTTCATGCTCAACCAGTGGAGAGTAAAGCCCTGAGGAAGAAGGCAACCTATCTCTATAGCTGATCAACTCCTACTTTAGCCTTTCATTCTCTTTTATCAGTCCCTTGTTATCCCTTACTAGTTTCTAAATTTGAGCCTTGGTGAACTTGGACATTTACATTCAATTTAGCAGTTTCGATAGGATTTATCTCTCCTACCCTTTGCACCAAAATATTTCCATAAATAAATTTGATCATGATCAACAAGGGAAGGATTTTTTCCTGGCGAGTAAAGTGCCCATATCTGTAAAGTAGTATTATCAGGATTATATCCTAATCCAGTATAGATCTTATCACCAACTTCATCTGTCAATTGCAAGGTTTTATTATTTCTCTTCAGAAAGCTATCAAACACAATGACTGAACTAATATCCCACCCTAGAAGGAGCATAACCCTAGCTTCTTACAATAATGCTCTTCCTCTCTTGGTAGTCATGTTCTTCATCTCTCTATCAATTTTATGTTGAAGCTCTTTCAAAGCATATGCTTCCTTTTCAGATTCAATGTCTTTTAGTTGTTTCCTTACCACCTTTCCCTTATACTCATAAATGAAAGCCTTAAATTTAGAAGTTTGGACAAATGCATCATCTGCAATTAATTCCTAACTGGCATAGTGCCTCACTTCATCAGATAGCTCATTGGAAGCTTCAAAGGTAATCACACTCCTTTCCAGTGACATTTCATATTGGGGAATAACAGGAGTGTTAATTTGTGTGACCTCTTCTTCCCCTTCAGTATCATCTTCAACCATGACTGGGGTGTCAACTGGTAAGCTTACCTCAGGGGTAGGCTATGGTGACAAATGACCCATTGGTGCAATATTTTCTGCTTGCCTCCTAGAACCAACACTTCTTCTCTTTTCAAATGCTACTAGAGATACATCCTTTGTTATTTCTTCCTCATTTAGTTCTATTAGTTGCTCAATCCTTTCCATGGGATCTTTAATTTCATGAAAGGCTTCAACATAGGATGGGTTTATTTATTTTCCAAGCCTTAGCCATAATAATTCTATTGTATGCATTCATTCTCACTTGACTTTCCTCACAGAATCTGATAACATCATCCACATGGAACTCATGCCCATATACTTTCACTTTTTGAGAAACCTTGGCCTCATAAATGAAATGTTCAAGGTCAAATTTTTCTCTCTTGTTTCCCACTGACAAGCCATATTAATCTAGCTTGCTACCAACCACATCATATCATGAATCAACAATAATAATGAAGTCACCAAAACATAGAGTGGAAGGCATAAAAGTTTGCCTTCCATAGATTTTTAGATGCACGAATGTTGAAAAAGACAATTGTCTTATGATCTCAAGGTATGCAACTCTGTCTGGCACAATTTTTGGTAGTAAATATGGTGTTGCCTCAAATCCATATACTCTAATGATAGTACAAGCTACAGATGCATACCAATCTCCCAAATTGTGATTTATTTTCCCATCACGATCCTTCTCCTTTGGTCAGAGGAACCTCTATACCTCTGGGGATAGATTATAGTCATATTTGTGGCCAAGTAATTTGTATAAGGGTTTGACAAAATGTTATTCAAAGTAAAAGTAGTGGGATCTCCCACATCTACTATCCTAGACTGATGTCCACATTTGCACTAGTCTAGAATTACCATCACTATCCAAATATTTTATTCTCAATTATTCTCCCCATATTCCCATCACTTGTCCTTCATATAGTATCATATGCATAAGAAGTGAATAGTATTGAAGCAAATAGCTTCACTGTTGTTCTTAATAGCATTAAGAGCACTGTTAATGGCCTCAAATACATACTTTGCATAGTAATAGGGCCTGGAATCTTGGCTTTGAATGTCTATAGCTAGAACCATGGGAGATATAGTCATGTTAGAAAGGGCATCAACTCCCAGTACTTGGCCAACTGAATAGTATGTGTGTAATGCCCTGCCAAGTAACCTTAAAGGAAGTTGCAATTAATGTCTTAAGCGAACCAATTTTTTTTTTATAAAGTGCAGTTAACATACACATTCACTCACTAATTAACAACAACCTCTAAGGCTACAAGGTTAGGATTGCCAAACCCACACATACATGTACAACCACTGCTTATTCTCGGCACTATGAAATAAACATCATACACATCATAAGAATACCATAACATAATAAGATAGAAATCAAGCAAAGGTACAATCTCACATAATCATTAACAATCCAATAGTTGTCACTCACTCCAGAATGAAGGCAAAATATACAAGGATTTACAAATTCTGAGAATTCCTACCTCTCCATAAACATAAGAGGGATAAAATAACCTATACAATTAAATCCACAATGCAAGTAATTACAACAAGAACCACAAGCTGTCCATCTGGACGTCTTGCCACCAAGTACTGAAGATAGATGGGGACCCAACGGTTTTGGTGCATGTTCCACCCAACCAAGTGGTACCCGAAGGCCCACCCCCCATGCTAGGAGATAGTAACAATGTAACATGGACAAAGATCTACAACCACTAACCAAAAGCAGACTCATACTGACATTACCAAACAAATGCCATAAATAAGTACAAATCTAGTACAACTCAAGTACAACATTCACATCACTGACATAGGTCACATTGCTTCCTAACATAAAATAGATCAAGTATGTTCACAGAACCATACACATAAAATAATTAACAACAGTTGTTCTAGATAGAGTGTCATCGCATAGTAGTCATGAGATCTCCTTTGGGCATCCTTCATAGGCTCCGGTAATCCTAGTGGCCTCAACCGAATCCCGGCCCTCATACTCACTCATGCGGCATCAAATACCTCTCGTATTGACAAGATAGATGACTATGCCATTCTAGGCCTTCCCACTCATCCCAAGTCTAAATGAGCCCTTGTGCCTATGAGTGAGGATTAAATTATCTTGATTAGTGTGAATGCATCCTAATCATATAAGTACATTAATTTAATTATCACTTGATTAACTCACTTCTGAAGGTTACCCAATTTACCACTTTGGGCTCTGGCCCCTAACAAAAGCCACTCTTCTATTCGACAACGCACACCCAAAGAATCCACCAAGGGAAACACAAGTGCATACAAACGAGGCATCAAAACCACTCCAACACAAGGAGGAAACAAATGATAGAACTTACTCCAAATATCTTGGAGGAAACAAACACATAGTCCACTCCTTTCACAGGAGGTACAAAACATCCCCGTTCGTGGAAACCGGGTAAAACTAAAAAGACGCCATGCACTACCCAAGGGAACCCAACTGGATGGCATAAGGATTCAACAACCCTTATCTTCTAAGTTCATCTGGAAGACTTATAATTTAGGACTAACACTAAATCCCAAAACCCACAACGCAACTTGACGACATAGCAACAAAAACATTCAAGTCATTAATCAAATCTAATATTTGGATTTCCTAAATCCATATTCATTCAATAGGTAATGTTAACAAGGTCAAAGACACACTTATAGGGTTAACTCAAATAATCATATACCCATATTTCTATTTTCATTATAGGAAGTCTCAAACAATTTAAACTTACATCCCTTTACGAAATACAGAGAAACTAGAACATTTAAGACAATCACAAGAAAATTACTATTTTTGGATATACTAAATCCGTATCTCTTTCATATTTCATTCACAATAAATTAATTGCTCTAATTGAAATATAATAAACTAAAATAACTATTTTCCTTATCAATATAAACAACTTCTTAATTTACTTTTAAATTGACACAAATCCATGCAAGTAAACTCTTTCCATTTCCTAACCAAATCTTACATCTCATTCAATTTTCTATTTAAAACATTCAATCACTTTAATATAATAAAATATTGTTTCTCTATCCATTTTCTCATATACACTAATCAATCCATTTCTAAATCTCTATTCAATAATATATTGCATGCATCTTATTAAAATGAAATACGATAATGAATTTACACTTAACATATTTATATATGCTCCATATTATATATACACCAAACATATATATTAATAAACTCAATTATATAGATTCTTTAATATTCCAATCACAACGATTAATTTGCTCTATGGAAATAAAACATAATAACTATTTCCCTTTCAAAATTCATTGAAATAATCAAATAAGTGCCTTTAATTTCTAATAAGGGATAGACTAGTTCAAATAATTTAAGTCGAATCCATTATTTTCTTTTAAAACTAACATAAATCTTCTACAATAATTCTTTTCAATTTCCTAACCCAAACCTTATATTTCTTCTAGTTCAACAACACACTATATTAATTTCATCTAATAGTTTCCCTTTCCAAACTCTTATTGCATGCATCCATTTATTCAAACCATTAAATATACATTCTCAACAATTAAATTGCTCAAATAGACAATAATTAAATTAAGGTAATTAATTTTCTCTTCATAATAATCAATTTCTAAATTTACTTTAAAAATAACACAATCCCATGCAAGTACATCCTTTCAATTTTCTAACCACATACTATATTTCTTTCAATTTTCTATCTTAACATGAAATTTATTAAATATCTCTTCCTTATCTATATGACCGTGCAATTTAAAACTTATCTTTCAAAATTTCCATGCAAAGTTAAATTACATGCACTAAAACAAAACAAAATAGTTATTGAATATACTCCTAGTTGAAATACTCATGTAATATTCACATCTCAATCATTTTCTTCAATAATCTTTACAAATAAATATTCCATTCCCATAAACCATTATGTTCAATTCTTCAATCAAATATTCTTTCTTATATTTTTCATTGCATGCAAATAGTTATTTAATAAAACACATCAAATTTACAATTTTATCTATAAACTTATTTGTACATGTAATCAATAACAACATTAATTAAACATTTACATATACTCTTTACCAAATCAATCATATTGAAATTAATATATAATACCAATATATAACATATATACAATGTAAATATATATACATAAACAAAATATATACGTATATAAATTCTGATTGTGCATATATATTATATATATTACCCCTACACTTAACATAAAAAAAAACGAACTTAAATAAAACTTATTAAAATTTCCATTGGAATGGAATTCGTATTTTAATTTTTCTAAGAAAAGAAATCCGACGCATTCGGGGTTTGGACAGGGTGGACGCATGAAATTCGCGCCGGCCGCAAGGGTTATGTGGGGAGGGGGTAGCTACCATAGCTGACCCTATCCACATGCACTGTGGAGAGGGGTGGCTATCTCAGCCGACCCACTCCCATACCGGCCACGCCAAGAGGGAAAGGGGAGAGGTCTACGGAGGTCTCCCTCCACAGTCATCCCCTTATGGGGGCGGCTGTGGAGGCAGCGCCTCCCATGCCTCCCACAACACCACAAATAAACTTTTATTTGATAACGAAAATACTCACACAAGAAAACAATTCCGCCCAACAAATATGTCATTGCGTCGTACGGACGACGAGGATGAAATTAAAACGAATATTTTAAACAAACAAAACTATATTTATGTATATATTATATACATATATATATATTATATATATATATATATATATATATATATATATATATATATATATATATATATATATATAAAATCATATGCATATATTATATATATATACAAAAAAATGAATTTTAATATAATAAACAAATTGAGAAAATCTGGTGAAAATATTCACCTACAGGTAAAATTGTGCAACTTTTCCAAAAAATCCCAAATTTTATAGAGACTTAAAACTAATTCTCTTAAACCATTTTTAAAAAATTCATGAGCAATAAAGCTAAAAATGATTAAAAACATTCTAAATGCAATGCTCAATCTCTATGTTTGATTCCAAAAACAAAATAATCGATTTCCTCAAACAAGTTAAATTCAACTGAGGTTTTCACAATTTTCACTCAAGAATTTTTACAAAAATAAAAGCTGTAAATTTATTTAATTCTTTTCTTCTAATAACAGATTTATTTTCTAAAACAGATTTAATAAACAAATCTTTAATCACTACTATTTTAAAAGTAACCAAGAACAATAAAACACAAAGAGGAAAACCTGGTTCAAGAAGCTACTGGAAAAGATTAATTTCTGATGCAAGCCTCCTCCAAAGGTTTCTGGAATTTTCTTCAATCCTCCAACAAATCCAATCCAAAACCCAGCAAATGCAAACAATCTTTCCTCAAATCAATTCTACAATCAAAACTTTCTTCAAACCCTTCTTGTGCAAATTTTTCCAAAATTTCTCCTCTCTGTCAAAATAAATTTTTTTCCAAAAACTTCCCTGCCCTAAAATTAAAACATGCATTCCTTATAAATCAAAAATACCTAATACAACCCTAATTCACATTGCATGCAAATTAGATTAATTTCAATTTCAATTTTCGAAAACCCACTTTCAATTTAAAATGCAATTTCAAATAATAAATTAATTTCCAAAGTTGCAACTAATTTCCCAAATAAACATTTAATTACAATTTCTAATTTAATTCCCACAAGTTGAAATTAAATTCCAAAATTAATTTTAATTCTTTTATTTCCTTTCATTCTCTTGCATCACGTTTAATTAATTAATTAAATGATTGAATAACTAAATTCAACCCCCTTGGATTAAATTTAATTAATTAAATAAATTAAATATAAACTTTTATCCACATTGCATTATTTAAATTAAATAACCATCAACATGATTTAAATGCAATTATTCTAAATATCTATTTCCAAATCAAGAATCCTTCAGAATTAAATAACATTAAAACAAGACCGACAATGACTCGACACACATGATTGACGGCACACTAAGGCTAGGGTGTAAACTTGACACATGTTACCTAGCTACTATCTCCCGTTCAACTTAACCATTGGATCGACACGCTCAAACCTGTGAAACCAGGTGGAGTCTATGTCATGTACCTGCAAACCTGAAACCAAGTAAACAACATCATACAATATATCCAGCATATAATACACACCGTGAAGAAGAAATTATGGATTCGCAGGGCATTCGCAAGCGAGTGATGCGAACCCATCCTCTTCACCCATACACTCATCAAGACTGACACTTCCATCATAATTCCAGTAATCTCATAATAACATCTCATGTTAACTCTACAACATCATTAATCCACAATGCATGTGAAACAATAATTAGATAACCACATCCCACAATAATAGTTTTCGCTCAATAGTAGCCGAACAAGAAGCAAAACGGAGGGGTATTACAATGTGTATTGATAGTATTCTTCAAACAAATCTACAAAGAATGGGGGCCTTTCATCACTAGAAAGTCTCCTAGGTTGATTCCCTAAAACTTTGGGCCTATGCAGAGGAAACTTCCACCTCTTATAGCTTGTACCCATAGAGTGATACTCTTCCAAAAAGTCTGTCATCTGCAATTTCATCTTTAGGGAGGTGTCCAATTAGAAAACCATACAAATATAATCTTGTGTTATAATCATAAACTGTGACCTATCATGTAGGTGAATTTCCCTCATTTTGGGATCGTAATTATTTTCTAGTGCTTTAATTAGTTCTATGTTCACAAAAACATTTGGCATCGCAAGTATTCCTAGATTCAAATTCCATGGGTTTGAAATTGGGATATATCTGTACTTCTTCCTATACTGATAGATGAGCAAGTCATAACCCCTATGCGGAGTCCACACATCTCCCAAATTTTTGTGCTTGTCCTCTAGGGTCTCACATGACGGGTTTAATTGAGTTGTTCTCCTTACTTTTGGCTTAGACTCGGGACATTGGTCTATTAAGTCTTGATTAAGTGGTCTACTTTCTATTTTTTGCCTCTTTACTCTATTTTCTATGGGGTTTTATCCATTTTAACCCTAATCGTGTTGTACTTCAAGCTATCTTTGAAAAATTATGTTTAACTAGTCCAAGATGTACTTACTTGAATGAATACCAAAAATTTTGAGCTGCTTTCCTTCGTCCAACTCTATCCTCTAGATACTTAGCCACAATTTGTAGTGAATTTCAATTCCTTAGAGGCTATATTTATCAAAATTAAACACACTCAAGCTAGCTCTAGTTCATAAATGGCACTTGTGCCACCATTCCTATCAACTTTCACATTAATAGTAGTTGTCTCTTCGATGACTTCATCAGTCAAATCAATCCGGTGATAATTATTTCATATTTTTTTGAAGAGACTTTAATCACAATGTCTACATCTCTCTTTGATATATCCTTGACCATCTTTTGAGAAGATGTAACGCCCCGTCACGCAACCCTAGAGGAAGTTGCAATTTACTAAATAAACGAACTAATTTTTTTTTTTTAAAAAGTATAATAAATATGCAAGTTTGCTACACGTTGCAACAACCCCTAGGGTTACGAGACTGAGGTTACTTAATAACCCACGAACAACATTCATGAAATGAAATCACACATAAAAATACTAATGAAATGAATAACCCATACATTCCATACAAGATAAACTCATCAAAGAGAATTAAAGATGCCATGATATCTCTTTTGCAATAAAATTACAACTCTCATTTCTCAAATGAGGTAAATGCAAAAGCATGAGTATATATTACAATTTCCACCTCAATAACAAAGAGGGGTAACAATTACAAGATTAACTGAATGAATAAGGCATAAAGATGACTGGATCCCACGAGCTCTCCAACTGGAAATCCCGTCAACACAAACAAGAAGGAAGTCCAATGGAGTAAGGTGCACACCACCCAACCAAGTGGAACCCAAAGGCCCACCCCCCGTGCTAGGAGATAGTAACAAGGTACCATGACAAGACCAACTACCTCTAGACACAGGCAGGGACCAAACTGATTCAAACTGACACACGAATCACACAAGTACAACTCAAGATCACACACGTACAACTCAATTACATCACAAGTACACCAAGTACAACTCAAGATCACACACGTACAACTCAATTACATCACAAGTACACCAAGTACAGCTCTAACAGGGTTACATTGCTTCCAAGTATAACAGATCAGGTATGTTAGGAAAACCGTACACAAACAACCAAGTACCCACTACAGGGATACTATAACATCACTGACATGGATCACATTGCTTTAGATGACACTTGAAGAAACTCCTTCCAAAGGTTACCCAGTTTACCTCTCACGGCTCTGGCCCCTAACGGAAGTCACTTTTCACTTTACAACACAGATTCAAACCAATACCATGGGAAGCCCAAGGACAAATAAACAGATAAGACGATCACTCCAACACCAGGAGGAGACATAAGTCAAGTCCTCTCCAACACTGGAGGAAATAAGAATAAAAAAACCACTCCTAACAAGGAGTTGCTATTCATATAAACCACTCCTTTGATAGGAGGTACAACGTATCCCCGTTCATGGAAACCGGGTAGAACATTGACACAACCTCAAGTACTAACCAAGGAAATCACACAAGGTTGACCTCACAACAACAATAAATCCCAATCTCTAGGGTCCACTGGAAGACTTACAAACAAAGATACTTAACCCCTTACCTCAAACATGAACACAAAGGAATCAATCACACAAGCATTTGCAAAGAATAAACTAACTTTGGATACCTTAAATCCACTTCCTTAATATGACTCATAAATCTAATGAGGCAATGAAACCAATTAAACAACGCCTCTTTCAGACAAGGAAAACATATAACCCAAATATTTAATCGCATAATTGTTCTTTTCATAATAATAAAATCTACATTAACTTCATTCATTCCAAAACAAGTTGATGCATGATACGACAACCCATCTAATTTAAACCCCTTCTGAAATTTTTAACAAACTAAAGACATATTTAACCCAAAAGCTAATACAAGAACACGAAGGAAGTAATCACTGACGCAAGTGAAATATCTACCTTTGGATATACTAAATCCATTTTCTTTTCAAAAGATCTCACAAACAAAGATACTAATTGTCTTCACAGATTAATAAACTAATACAATCAATTGGTTCAACCGTTGTAGCAAAGAGAAATACTAACTTAATAACTAACTCAATTCTCTCGACTACTTTAAAACCCAACATAATCCTTTAATTGCTTTTTCAATAATACGAAAAACAACATTTTAAACCAGCAATTTAAACATAACTACATCTTCTTCGGATTTCCTAAATCCACTTCATTCACTAAAATTCAATAGATTGTTGTCATAATAAATCTGATTTACTAATGTCCCTTTTTGACATAAGGAGAGTTTTAAACTAATATTTAATTTCTCAATCACTGGTAATTATGAAAATAATTATATACTTGGTCATTTCAGACATACTACTTCACATCACCTATTTCTACTTTCTGAAGTAATTCATTTAAACATTAATTAATTTCTCTAATAAATATATTATCTAAAATCAAATAATTGTCCTTTCCCAAAATAAAATGTTTTAACTCAATCCACTAATACGATTATTGCACCTGATTTATAATTTTCTCATTTAAATCTAAATCAAATCAGTAATTTGAACTATTGAACTATTGAACTTAAATTTAAGTTTCACAATTACATTTAACGTCAACATCATATAAAGTTATATTTTAATATATATGTATTTGAAAATCTATACCCATATATTAAAATAAATGACACAACTAAATATTTAAAATTCTAATGGTTCGTCTATTAACAAATTATGTTAACACAATTTATTCTTTTCCAACTATATCATCTTAATTCCGTTATTTGCTATAACCTAGGATCAAGTATTTAATTTTCCCTTATTTGCAATTAATAATAATTAAATAACCTTTACCCCTTCAATTTGAAATAAATCATTTAAGAAAATTATCTACAACTCTTTTGAAAATAAATCATCTAGAAATTAATTAATCATGATATAAAAATATATTATCCTTAATCCCGATGCTAACCTTTTCAAATAATATATTCTGACATAAAATTCCATAATTTGACTATAACATCATGATATAAAATTTTCTCTAATAATTTACCCATGCCATTAATTAATTTCCCTTAATATATATATAATATTCCTATATTATAAAATATAATATTCAAAATATTATTTAAAATATTTTAATATTATAAAATATGATATTAAAATATTATATTTTAATTTAGTTATTATTCTTTTTGTTTTATAAAAAAACCCAAATGAAAACAGGGCAAGCATTTTCATTGATTGCCGTGCCATATTTTAGGGCACTGCAAGCTTTGGCCGCATGTTTTTCTTGTTGCAGGGTCGGCGGCGGTGGCGGCCATGTTTGGCCACAACCGAACCCATACCTTGGGCCGACTGTGGGTAACATAGTCGGCTCCCCTAAGGGTGCCGGCTGTGTTACACACAGCTGAGCCCAAGGCAGGGCGTGGCCAGCGGGAGTAAGGTTATTGGGGGCTGCATGGAGGCTCGGCCTCCACAACCATCCCCTGTATGGGGGCGGTGGTGGGGGCAGTGCCTCCCACAGTCCCCCCAAACCCAAACTAAAAAAAAAATGAAACCCTTCCTTCATAACTACGCATCTGGATTTCGCCCATGGCGATTTTTCCAGAAAAAAGAAAAATATAAATTTCAATTAATTTATATATATATATATATATATATATATATATATGTCTGTATATATGTAAATCATATATGTATGCATATATATGTATATATAAAATATATATATCTATAAAACAATAATTTCAATAGAATAGTTTAATTGGAGGAGTTTTTTCCAAAACAAACATTTACAGATAGATTTATAAAATTTCCAGAAAACCCAATTTCCACAAGGATTTTAACAATTAAATTTTTTTTTCAACTAGATTTCTCAAATAGAATTCTCAATTTTTAGCATGGAGAAAAGAAAGAAAAAACTATAGGGATTCTAACATGGATTTAATCTTGCAATCAAATAAGATTTAAATCCATAATCTCCAAACAGCAAATCAAATTGTGAATCATTTTCAAAATGAACTAAATTTAACAAGAAGAAAACCTATTTCAGAAGATTTGAGAGATTGGCTAAATGGTGCAAGCCTTCTCCTCAGATCCAAGCTCCTTCACCTTCTCCGAAGTCCAACTAGTTCCAGAAGTTTGATAAGATCCAAAAAGGGTGCCATGATTCCTCTTCAAAATCCATTTCCTCCATGCAAATCCAAAACCCCCAAAAACAGAAATTCTTCCCTTCTCCATTTTTTTCATTTTCTCCACCACAATTTTCCCCAAAAACCAATTAATAGCAAAATAGAAAATATCTCCTCAAACCCTAAAGTAAAACTTTTGAAAGTAACCCTAATTTCCAATTTTGCCTTTTTCTAAATTCCAAAAATAACATTTAAACCTTTTCTTAAATTTTCAATTTCATTTCAATTCAAGAAAACTATAATTACCAAAATACATAAATGATTTCATTTCAACATCATTAATTTAAATAAATTAATAAAATAAATCAAATCCAAGATTTAATTATTTTATTAGTTACATTAAATTAATCCATAAATAAAATAACATTTTCTTAAATTTTCAATTTAATTTTAATTCAAGAAAAACCATAATAACCAAAGTGCATAAATAACTTCATTTTGACATAATTAATTTAAATAAATTAATAAAACAAATCAAATCCAATATTTGATTATTTTATTAATTACATTAAATTAATCCATAAATAAAATAACATTTTTCACAATATAATCGGATTAATTAAATCAACAATTTAACCACATAGTCATTTATTTAACTTTTCTAACTTGCAATATAATAAGATCAAAGCAAGAGAACAATAATATTTAATTCAACAGAACCCGACAAAACCGACGACACACACAAGACTAGGGTGATGGCTTGACACAAGAAACCTAGCTACTATCTCCCAATCAACTACCATTGGCAATGGACATGCTCAGACCTGTGAAACCAGGTGGAGTTAGTGTCTTGTACCTGTCAACCTGCGAACAATAGAATATCGTACATGTATATCTGCATCATAGAAAACACACCGTGAAGAGGGAATAACAGAATCGTAGGGCGCTCACAAGCGAGTGATGCAATCCCGTCCCCTTCACCCATACAATGCTATCAACTGACGAATTTAACATCAATAGTTTAATCAATAGAATAAAGCATCATTAATTCAAATATTTGCAATGCTAATCTAAGCATGTCATAATGATAACATCTGAATAATATACCACCACATCAAAGTATAACAAGTACATCATTATGCAGACAATGATCAATTAGAAATCGAGTACCACAGTCCAAGCACTAAAAGGTAACATAGCATAACCAACAGAACACTGTTCGATCAAAATAGCAAAACGGAGGGGTCTTATAGAAGAATCTAAGAGACATTTAGACTTATTTCTTTGATGTTGCAGGGTCTCTTCGATATTTACATTTCAGTTTCTTCCCTTATGGTCTCCCTTTTGTCGATGAGATTGATGGATATCTCTCACCGACAAGCCTATGGCTTTTCAACATATCCTTATCTCTTCCTTCAGTGGTATTAATTGTTGGTGATCTCTGTGTGACTTTTTCATGTCAAGGAGACACGTGGTCACCTCTCTTTGATGTCTCTTAGTCTCATCGATAACATTTGTTTACAATTGTGCCAGGATGTCGGGGAGACTTTTGATACTGTTTGCTCGATACTCTTATGTCTCCTCAACATATCCTTGTTAGGATGTTGATGAGACCTTGTCCAATGTCTATTCAATGTCTTTGTGTCTCACTGATATTTTTCTCCTTGAATGTCAAAGAGACTCTCTTACTTCTCTCCTTGCTATTCTGATGTCTTTTCGACATTGCCATTTGTCCGTGTTGTTTTACCTATCATTTATTTTATGATAATTTCTCAATGTCCAAGAGATGCTTTTCTATTTCTTGAATGTTGAATGCTCCATATAATTTGTCAGTGAGACATGTTAGATTTTCTCCTCGATATGTCCAAGTATCTTAGACATATCATTCTTTAGGCTGGCGAGAAGACATTTGAATATGTCTCTTAGAAATTCGAGAGTCTCATCTATATTTCACATTAGCCCTTTCTGCTCGCATCAAAGAGACTATGGTGAGACTATCTTTGATATAGCATTGTCTTGGTGACATGCCATGTGTTTCAATGGGAACACTTTAGATAGGGAATTCAATTTAGTGTTATGACCAAGGGCCTTATTTGGTGGTTTATATTAGTGTTAGCCATTATGAAATGGAGATGGGACATATGGTGAGTGTGGGAAGATGGTGAAATCAAAAGTATGCAAAATAACCAAGGTGTATTTTTGGCTCCAATAGGACCTTTGATATTATGAAACATTAGTGCTACTTACTTAGTTATCAAATTTCATTAAAGGATAAGTTTTATTAATTTTAATCATTATGAATGTAAATAATGTTATGAATATTCCGGTCAAATAGTGTTCCTAATTTTAGTTAATGACATCAACACATACTCTTTTAGGATATGGGAATTTCTATGGAAATTTTATCTCCTAAGGATCTCACATTGGTATGAGCTAGTTATATAAATAACATTATGTAATTTTTTTTTTATCTAACATCACTTAGTGTAAATAAATGATATTTATTTTTAGTTTGAATTGTTCATTCTTTCCATAAGAGGAGGCAACTCCACTTTGTGAACCTAGCCCATCTAGGTAAATGGAGAGAAGCAAGGGATAATTAGTTTATGGCAAGTGATTATTTACTTATTTCATTTTATTCAAGATTTATATACTATTGTATATATGGTTTAATTGCATTAATAGGTGAAGCTAAAAAAATATTGAGCCTACGAAGTCTATTAATTGGAAAAGGAGAGCTACCAATTATGATATTGATTCTCCATATTATTAACAAAGAAAGAGTCATTGATCATTTAATGACACTCCATAATTACATATATTTTCACATTTATTGTATGCCTTCACGAAATTTAGATGTATATTTTTATTCTAATGTATATCATTGTATATACCTATATGGATTTATATGTATGTATTTATATTTTACCAATGTGTACAATTGTATTCCTATATGAATTTATTTAGACATTCATCAAATGCATATATGACATTGTAGACCCTATAACATTATATGAAATTTTCAAGACATTATGTATATCTTCATGGCCTTATTGCTATATATATATATTGCATGTATTCAAGGCTTAAATGGTTTAAATTATTTGAGTGGTTTGAATAATACGGCTTAATATTACTTGTTAGGAGCGACAATAAATTTTTAAAATGGTTTCAACGATGACTACAAACTTAATATTATTTTTATTGCTGATAGCAATAAAAATATATATGATTCTTTGATAGCACCTATACATTTAAGGATTCATCTCTCTTTTTCTCTCAATTTAACTATTTTCTATTTCAATGTATATCCATATTATAGCTAGTAAAATCCTTTGATTATTTTAGTGTTTGAATAATGCTTGTATACACATGTACAATGATAAGGGAGCCTATGTGAGGATAGAAATTCAAAAATATCACTTTAGAATTTTTTTGGTCTTATCTCTCTTAAGGGACATTGTTAGTATGATGTAGCTTGGAAGGATTAAGACACTTGGGCATTGAAAAGACACATCCAATAGTAGTAACCTACCCACCTAGAAATTTTGACATTGTTAGTTTAGTGCCACAATAGAAGTATATTTAAAATAGGCATGGCTTTGAAGAATAAAAATCTTCATATCCTCATTGAGGTTATTCGTCAATGGTGGTTAATTCCATATCAAAGAAGGCTTCTGAAAACTAGCACACCATTTTTATGTGTTGGGACATATATTGTCTCTTCTTCATAATTTTTCTTCCTTTGAAAATATGATCAATTGCTATAGGGAAGCTAACATCTTGGTGGATACACTTGCTAATAGGAAATTGATTAGGTTTGAAGATTGTATAGGGTTGATGGTTTAGGGTATTGGGTTGAGGGTATGGGGTTGAGGGTATACTAGGGTTGAGGGATTAGGGTTGAGGGTAGAGGGTAGAAGGTTTAAGGGTTTAGGTTTTATGGTTAAGGGTTGAGGGTAGAGCATTTAGGGTATAGGTTTAAGGGTATATGGTTGAAGGATTAGGGTTGAGGGTCCAATATATAGGGTAAAGGGTATAGGGGTTGAGGGTTAAGGGTTGAGGGATATTTTGATGCAAGTGAAATGTAGGTAAGAAATTGAAGGCCAGTGAATATTGGGGAAGGATTTTTTATCTAACACCCCTAATCCCTACTAGATCAACACAATATTATTAAAATGGTTTCAACACTAACTACCCTAGTCAACCTTAAACCCTCAACCCTTAAACTCTAACCCTTAAAGCCTCTACCCTCTACCATATACATTAAACCCTCAACCCTCAATTCTCAACCCTCAACCCTAAATCCATCAACCCTCAACCCTTAAACCCTAAAACCTCAACCCCTATACCCTCTAACCTATACATTGAAACCTCAATCTAATCCTTCAACCATAAACCCTCAAACCTATAGTAACCTAATATTTTCATTGTATTTAACATGAAATGAAACAATTTTTGTGACAAGATTCATACTGTCACCAACATTCCCTTTGTATATACCCATTTATTCCTTTAGATAATCATAAACAAATAAAATTTAACCTTTACCACAATATTTTGTGCAGATTAAGTTTGGTTGAGGGTTGAGGGATAAAGGGTTGAGGGTTGAGAATTGAGGGTTGATGATGGTTAAATGTATAGAGTAGAGGGTAGAGGGTAGAGGGTGAAAGGGTTTAGGTTTTAAGGGTTGACTAGGGTTGCGGGTTTAAGGTTGAGGGTTGAGGGATTAAGGTTGAGGGTATATGGTTGAGGGATTAGATTGAGGGTCCAATGTATAGGGTTGAGGGATTATGATTTAACTAGGGTTGAGGGTTGAGGGTTGAGGGTTGAGGGATTAAGGGTTGATGATTGAGGGATTAGGGTAGAGATTTTACTTGGGTTTAAGGGTTTAAGGGTTGAGGGATTAGGGTTGAGGGTAGAGGGTATTGGGTTGAGGGTAGAGGGAAAAGGGTTTAAGGGTTGAGGGTTTAGGGTTGAGTGTTTAAGGGTTGAGGGATTAGGGTTGAGGGTAGAGGGTATTGGGTTGAGGGTAGAGGGCAAAGGGTTTAAGGGTTTAAGGGTTGAGGGTGTTGATGGATTAGGGTAGAGAGGGATGGATGGAGGGAGGGAGAGATGGATGGAGAAGTGAGATAGAGAGACAGAGAGAAGAGGATGGAGGGATAGAGATATATGGGAATTAAGAGTTGATGGTTTAATCATGTAGAGGGTAGAGGGTAGAGGGTAAGGGTAGAGGGTTTAAGGGTTGAGGGTTGAGGGTAGAGGGTTGAGGGTATATGGTTGATGGATTAGGGTTGAGGGTTCAATGTATAGGGTAGAGGGTATAGGGGTTGATGGATTAGGGTTTAACTAGGGTTGAGGGTTGACGAATGTAGAGGGTTGAGGGTTTAAGGGTTGAGGGATTGAAGGTTGAGGGTCAAGGGATTAGGGTATAGAGTTTACTTAATGGGTTTAAGGGTTGAGGGTTGAGTGTAGAGGGTATTGGGTTGAGGGTAGAGGGTAGAGGATGGTTTAAGGGTTTAGGGTTTAAGGGCTAAGGATTGAGGGTTTAGGGTTTAGGGTTGAGTTTTAAGGGTTTAAGGGTTTAGGGTTTAGGGTTTTGGGATTAGGGTAGAGAGGGAGGGATGGGTGGAGCAAGATATGGTTGAGGGAGAAGTGAGATAGAGAGAAGGAGAGAAGAGGAGGCAGGGACAAAGATATATGAGGGTTGAGGATCCAATGTATAGGGTAGAGGGTTGAGAATTGAGGGTATAGAGTTGAGGACCTATAGGGTTGATGGTTTAGGGTCTTGGGTTGAGGGTATACTAGGGTTGAGGGATTAGGGTTGATGGTAGACTAGGGTAGAAGGTTTAAGGGTTTAGGGTTTAGGGTTTAATGGTTTAGGGTCAATGGTTAAGGGTTGAGGGTAGATCATTTAGGGTATAGGTTTGAGGGTATATGGTTGAAGGATTAGGGTTGAGGGTCCAATGTATAGGGTAGAGGGTATAGGGGTTTAGGGTTTAAGGTTGAGGGTTGAGGGTTGAGGAATTAGGGTTGAGGGTTGAGAGTTGAGGGATCTTTTGATGCAAGTGAAATGTAGGCAAGCAATTGAAGGCCATTGAATATTGGGGAAGGATTTCTTATTCTACCATCCCTAATCCCTTAACCCTTAATCCTTGATAGATAAAAATAATTAGTTGTTAAATTAGGCACTAAAGCAGGTACTAAATTAGGTGTTAATCAGGTGCTAATTCCAGTGTAAAAAGTTTTGAAAATTTGGTGCAAAACTCAGAGCTAAACTCAACGCTAATCTTGGCACCAACCTTAGTGCTAAACTTGGTGAAAACTCAGAGCTAAACTCAGAGCTAATCTTGGTGCTAATATTGGCACTAAAATCGACACTAAAAGCAGTGCTAAATTAGGCACTAATTTACATGTAATTTAGCGCCTACTTATCCTAATCGGTACAATAAATGCCAAAAATAGTGCCATCCCGATAAATAACGTCGATTTTTTCAAAAAATTGGAAAAAAATACATTAAAACAGTGAGTGGAAGCAAAAAAGGGAGCTAATCATAGGGATTTATTATAGTGGAAAACAACATCCAAGACTTTAGAGATCATGTCAGGTAAAACATTGAATGTTAATAGTCAATTAACTGATATACAATAGACCTCATTGATGAATGTGTTGCAAGCACACACAATTGCATTTGCATGGGATTATAATGACATGAAGGGTATAGACCTAGAATCGTGCATGCATAGGATTTATATCAATGATGGTTTTAAACCCACAAGACAGCCACAAAGGGGAATGAACCTTGTAGTCAGAGACAGTTAAAATAGAATTGAAAAAGTTACTTGATGTAGGATTTATATATACTATCTCTAATAATCAATGGTCGTCACCTCTAGTAATTGTTCCAAATAAAGGAGGAATGTGGAGAGTATGTGTAGACTACCAAGAATTAAATTTTGTAACTAAGAAGGACCACTTTTCACTCCCCTTCATTGACCAAGTGCTTGATTCATTAGTAGGAAAAAAGTACTTTCTGGATGGATTTAGTGGCTACAACTAAATTAAGATTGCCCCAAAATACTAGGATAAGACAACATTTACATGTCGTTGGAGCACATATGTTTATTTTGTCCCACCATTTGGGCTATGTAATGCACCAACCACTTTCCAAGGGGTAGTACTGAGTATATTCTTAGAATTGTCCCATGATTCCAAGGATGTTTACATGGATGATTTCACGACATATGGGAATACATATGATGAAGAAATCTAGAGAAGGTGCTAAAATGGTGTCATGAACACAACTTATCCTCGAGTCATGAATTTTTTTTCATGATGATGATAAAAAGGGATTGTATTGGGACATTTTGTGTCAAATGAAGGAATTCAAGTAGACCCCCAAAAAACTAAAGTGATCTCAACACTCCTTGTGCCTCAAAGACAACAAGATGTTAGAAGTTTCTTAGGACATGATAGGTATTATAGAAGATTTATTCAAGACTTTAGAAAATTTATAGCTTCACTATTTATTTTACTATCCAAAAATGTGGAATTTGAATGGATAAACTACTTGTCAACACTTTTTTGAATAACTCAAGATAGCATTGACTAAAACCCCTATCTTGAGAGGAAAAAATTGGACCTTACCTTTCCATATCCATACAAATGCTTTTGATTTTTCTATAGTAGTTGTACTTGGGCAGAAGGAAGGAAACAGGGAGTATGCCATATATTACATCAAAAAAATATACAAGGGGAAAAACTCAATTATACAATGATAGAGAAGGAGATATTGGTAGTTTTATATGCAATAAACAAATTCAAACATTATATTACAGGATATCTAGTGTTCATACACACTGACCATACAACAATCAATTATCTAATGATCATATTAATGGTTGGTGGAAGACTTGTATGGTGGTTACTATTGCTTCAATAATTTGACATTACCCTTGTGGACAAGCTATACAAATCAAATGTAGTGGCATATTTTCTATCCAAAATACCAACCAAATAAAAAGAAGATGTTGATGATTCATTCCTAGATGAGAATTTATTTTCTTTATCTTTGCATACACCTTGGTTTGTAGACATTGACAACTATCTACTAATAGGACATACACCACCTCATTTATCCCCAAGAGAAAATATACAATTGGTTCACAAGAATTTTCCCTACTCTTGGATATATGGATAATTATTTTACACAAGCCTACAAAACATTATGAGAAGATCTATCAGAGAAGATGAAGTATATGATATTCTTAGAGCATACCATAATGAACCAAGTGGGGGACACTTTTCAACAAAGAGGAAAACTCTAAGATTCTCACCACTGGCTATTATTGGCCAACTCTTCATAAGGATGCAATAAAGTACATAAGGGGTTGTGATAGGTGTTAGAGAATGGGAAGGCCAACAAAAAATAGATGAAATGCCATTGCAGCCACAGTTAGCAATAGCACCATTTGATAAATCGGGATTAGATTTTATTGGACCAGTATCACCAACATCCAACAACAAGGAGTACATACTGGTATGCACAGATTACCTTACCAAGTGGGTGGAGGTTAAGTCTTTACAATTTTATAGGGATGGTAATGTGGCAAATTTTCTCTATGAAGACATATTTACAAGATATTGAGTTCCAAGGGAAATTGTCATAGACCAAGGACCCCATTTTACATCAAAGCTTATCACAAAATTGGTTCAGGAGTATGAGATCAGACATAGGAGGTCTACACCTTACCACCCTCAAGCTAATAGACATGTGGAAGTCTCAAATAGGGAGATTGAAAACATTCTAACAAATAAAATAAAGATTCATAGGAAAGATTAGGTAGCCAAGTTTCTTGAGGTAGTTTGGGCCTATAGGAAAAATTGGAAAACCACAACATGATTTACACCATATGAATTGGCATATGGAAAGAAAGCAGTACTTCCTATTGAATTTGAGTACAAAAAATTGAGAATAATTGTTCAATTGGGAATGGAATTGTCAATAGTACAGTAGTAGAGATTACACAACCTCAATGCACTTGATGAAATCAAAATGGAATCCATACACCACATTGAAGTTGTTCAAAATTAAAGAATCAATTGGAATGATTATTTCATCAAAACCAAGGAATTCAATGTAGGTGATTGGGCCCTACTTTATGACTCAAGATATTAGGAATACAAGGGAAAGTTACAAACAAGGTGGCTTGGTCCATATGAAAACAACCAAGTGTTTTCCAATGGAGCCGTAAAGTTGCATACAATTGATGAAGTTAGGTTCTCCTTAATGGTTAATGAACATAGACTATTTTTTTACAAGAAACCATTGTAGAAGGATGATTTACTTGTATCATTAATTCAACAATTTGAGCCTTCACTTAACAATTCGACTATAAAAAGTACAAGTTCTATGCATGAATCATTAGAGGAGCTACACAACTCACCCACTGATGTTACATAGGTATAATTTCTACCTCAATTCACAAGCACACACTACACAAGGTGATGAGAAAAATTTTTTCATTTTATGCAACAGTTAGAGAAGTTGTAGGGACCTGTAGCAAAACACTTGAAGGTGACAATATTTAGAAAGGGGTCTATTACTGGAGGCACGCATAGAAATTATCTAACAATCATCTCAAAAATCCCCACCAAATTAATTGCACATCGGTACATTTCACCTCCATAATTCCATACATGTAGCTACACATGCAACCTATACATATCCTCACATGTAGCATTTCCATAACCTTTCTCTCTTACCATATATCATACATTTCATTTCACATCCCATCTACCATACATCCCACAACCTTTCCAAACCAGCATTTACCATGCACCATGCATTCATGTCCCTCAATTCAAATTGCAATTACAAATGGTCACATAGAATCCTATTGTGGACATTAATCAACAACTTCAGATGAGTTAAGTTTCATTTTAGAAGAATGCTATAGGTACATGCATTAACTTCTCATAATTAACATAGATAATACTTGATTTTCTACATGTTTTAGCATTATTTCATGCAAGCTTCATATCTCATTTCATTTTCCACTTCCTACAATTTATCCCTTCATCATGATCTATACAATTAAGTGAGGACAATTAATATGTTTAGTTGGGGGGAGGGGTACTCTTAATTTTCTTTATTTTCAAAAACCAGAAACTCTCTACAACCTATATTTTCAAAAACCAAAAACTCTCTACAACGTAAAAACTCTTTGCAACCTTTTTGCCATTCTATTTTCTCTTTTTTTTGTACAAATACAAGCTCATAGTAGAAGAGAAGGTTTAGAAGTAGCTGAATTGAGAAGATACAACATAGTGGAAGCATTGTAGTTGATGTGACAAGAAGAAATTAAATCCAAAAATTGAACCAGAACATAGCATAATTAAGGAAATTAGAGAATAATAATAATATCATGGGTGGTGACATTATTTAGAGAGAACCAAAAACACACCTATTTTTTGGAAGATAGGCTGGTATTACCTTTTTTAGACAATATGACTAGGTAGAGTACTTCTTGAAACTCACAGAGTTCAATGAGGTCATGACACAATAATTCACTGCCAAACTACAAGATGATGAATCAATTGTAAGAGGTTTGAGGGTGGATGCTTCATAAGCTTCCATTGTTGAGGTATCAAGACTTCCATGTGAAGGAGAAGAGTTTCCAATGAGGGTAGATTCCATTAATACCAGGAATGAATTCAGATAATATGGAGAAAACCTAGACTCATCTTCTCAAAATATAAAAATATTATTGTTACCTTGGATATAGGCTTTAATAGCTTCTTAAATAATAAAAAAACTTAACCTGTGATGGTAGGTAATCATTATTTTTGATAAGGTAAGAAAAATTTAAAGGGTGCTATACCCGTAACACAACGATCCACAAGGTCCAAAAAGATCAAGTCTAAATAACATAGAAACTAGCCAAAAAATAAAACACAGACTGCAGACTAACAATAGATAGCCAAACATAGAACACAAACTAACAATGGATAGCCAAAAAAAAGACATAAAAACACCTAATTGGAATTATCCTAGTTCTTTGATAGGAGGTCCACAACATCATCCCTGACCCAGTCTTGGTTCTCATCAACATTCTTCCCTTCCAGCTCATCTTTTATTACCATAGACAAAGTGCTAGTGACAAAGTGGACTAGCTTCATAGTGAAGAAGGTCAAGCCATGAAATATCTTATCCAATTTTTCCATTCTCTCCTTTAGCACATGACACTCATCCTCATCATCAACAACCTTCACATTCTCAATATGTTCAACATCCAATGGGTGTGAGGACTGGGAAGCCGAGTTCTCTTTCTTCCCTTTACTATTATTAGGAATGGTGTGGGTCCCTTTTTCATACTCCTCCTTCTCCTCCTTAGACATCTCATCGTCCTTGTAGTATTTGATGTCCAATCGCTCCTCCTCCGAGTCCAAATCCACTTGCCTTTTTTTGTTATTTTTGGCCAATCTCCCAGACCTCTGGATGATGGTCTCTCCTCTAGTCACAACTATCGCCTCCACCACAATGTCACCCTTAGAGCCCTTCCCCACAATATTTTTACCTCTGCTATCTTTCACTAGAGGCTCCATTAAACCTTAGGTAATCATTGTTGTATATAGTCCATTTGAAAATTTTAAGCCATATTCGCTATGATAGGCATGTGAATGCTCCAAATTTTATTTACAATTTATTGAAAATAATGATTTTTGAGTATAAATGAAGGAGTAACACAATATTGTCATATTTCTTCTTAGTCACATTGTTGATAAAAATAATTTTGAGAATTCAATTCACACATGTTTCTTGGGAGAGTTTCCTAAATTGCAACCATATCAACACCATCCTTGAAGAACTTTCTATATTAGAAAGAGTAGAAGAACCTACTATATTAGAAAGGGAAATGCCCTTTGTCTCCCCTTCTGTGTCACCTACCCACAACATAAGATATCCAAAGGAGAAGAGCTTGTAGGACACTCAACCTGCAGCCTTTGAACAACTCATAGTAGAAAGTATACAAGAGACCCCTACCTCTAGAAAAACACCAAGAACTAAGAAAAGGAAAGGTGAACCTTCTTCTACACCTACAAGGGGGCTGAAGAAATCCACATAGCCTAGGAGGCAACCACATCACTTGAAGAGGAAAGGTGTTATGAGAGGGGAAGTTAAAAACCAAAAAGAGGAAGATGTTGTTATGGTTGAGACAAACTCAAAAATGATGGGAAATTCCCCTAGTAATAAAAATTCACCTATTGCACAGTCATGAAACTTTACAAGCACCACTAAATTTGATTCAGAGCATATTTTTTTGCAAATAAAACAAGAAAAGGAACCCCAAAGATCCTTGATTCAGAGGGTAACAAGCATATAAGTGAGAGGAATGACCAGTTTTTGGAAAGAGATGAAGACATTTTTGTTGAGAAAAAGGATATTGGAAAAGAATTACAAGAGGCTATGGAGAGGATACGATAATTAGAAGGTTTGTACACCAACAAAGAGAAAGTGAGAGGGACAAAAAATGAAGAGTTGGTAGAAAAACTTTATAAATTTGAGCATGGGTCTAGGTTGTATGAATTGACATGTCTTGCTTTTATAGAAGTAGGAAACAAGGAACTAGTACCCTAGGGTCCAATTCCTCCATTATGTTTTCTCTTTGGACCATTTGTAGTGACCTTAGGTGTAGAATTGTGGAAAATAATCCAAGATTTCTTTGAGAAGGAGTGGGAAAAAGAAATAGTTGAGTTGATGTCCAAACACACCAGAAAACTTGAATAAAAAGATGCAGAAATAAAAAGGTTGAAAGTAAAGATTGAATAAGTGGTAGAAAATGTTGCATAACTTCTAAAGTGCAGACCTACTAAAAGAGTTTATGCATTGTTTCTATCGGAGAAGTATTTTTGTTTTCAGTTTAACCAACTAATTAGTGATTTACCAATTTCAATGAATATAAATTTTTTATTTTTAGAAACTTTCTTTGACTCTACATCGAAAATGCAAGACCAATTATGTGATTTTTACTTACATAATCTTGTGCTCTCAGATCAAACAAAATGGAATCCTCTAATGTTTGTGGGGGACATATAGATTAAAGCACCAGCCTCTTATATTGAGAATGAACAAAAAAGGGGTGAGATCTTGCAGGAAGATACTGAAAAGGATAAATTTATTATTTTGTAGCTACGGAAAGAATCCAAAGATCCCAATGTAGTTGTTGATGAGTGGTTAGAGCTCCTAAACTATAATGGTGTAGGAAGGATTCAAACAATGAGTGTTAGGGAATGTGACTACATCAGGATAAAGTAACTAGTTATAGGACACATTGATCACACCTTCCAATTTATGAAGAAGATATGGGAGGAATTAACCCTTGAACTAAGGAAAAAGGAACCTCACCCCCTCTATACTTTTATAGATATTATTAGAAGGTATCACAAGTATATAGACATTACCAGGGATAATGGACTTAAATATTTTCCATTGACATTTCATCCACCTCTTCTTCTCTACCTAGTGCCACATTGGATAGGGAGGAACCGAGATGAAATACAAACAATAGAAGATCTGAGGTTGGCAAAGATTTCATGTCTAAAAGGCTACCATTTGAGATAGGTTAAGGGAGTTGATGTGGTGACATATTTCAAGGAAATGAATCTTCAATACAACCTTTAGTTCTACATGTTTCTTGAGGACAAGCAATTACTTAGTTGAGGGGATGATGATCCTAATTAATAGCTAGTTTTCTCTTTTTTAGTTCATATCTTTAAAAAACTTTAGGATTCTTATTTCATATGCATTCCTGAACTTATATAAATTTTATATATTTTATGCCATCCAAACCAAATTTGATAAGTGGAAATATGATTATGCTATGATGGTGTTTGCATGGATGAATGTCTGAATGTGTATAAAATTCAGTGTGAATCTGTATTTAATTCATGATTATGAATGACATGTATGATTTAGATGAAGCTAACTCTTTGCAGCCAAAAGAATTGCAACCCACAACAGCTGGAGAACTCAACTCGTAGCCAAAGGATTCCAGGCCAATTGCAAGGGAGATTCCAAGGACGCTGGAAATGCAACAGTTGTAGAAATTATGGAAGTGATCAATGGAGTGGTTAATTTTGAGTCATTGGAGCATTCAATAAGATGATAGAGAAAATAATTTTGTAGTAATAAGAAAACTAGTGTGACTATTTACACAGAGCACATCTCTGTCATACCATTAATGTAGAGTTTCAAACCTATTTGTCTTCTATCTTTTTTAGTTATGTTTTTAGTTGCAAAGACTTTGTCTCTCTCTCTCTGTCTATTTTGAAGGAGAGTGGTCATCTTCATTTAATTTCTATTTTCAGTCCTTATGCAAATAAATCTCCTCCTGAACCTATATAGTTGGATCAGTGGTTGAGGAGTAGACCTAGTTGGAATATATGTTTTGATAGTTATAGTTTGGTTTCATAGACAATATCTTTGTTAGTCTTCTATTATACATTCACGAATGATAAATCTGTGAAGATTCTTGTCAGATTGTAGAGTTTAGTTATATGCAATAAAGATGTTCTAGTTTATTGTTATGATTAGTTGATTCAAGTAGCACATATTTGGTTTCTCTTGTGGGTACAACAACTTGAGCAAGGTCCACTCACAGTACTATTCACCCACCTTAATTTCTATTCTTAATTTAGATGTTTCCCTTATTGAATTCATTTCCATAAATTCTTCATTACATGCACATGAATGATATTTAGTTTCATGATTTAAATTCTATAATGCATCACCGAGTCATCCTCTAAAGTGAGTCAAGTGGTTAGAAGTAAGAATTGGAAGCGCTAGTGAAATTGCATATTCTAGGTTTAGCAGTTAACAGTTATAGTTTTAAGCTAAAGGTACTCATAACATTAGTAGCATATTAAGTTATTTCCCTTATTTTGTAGTTTATACTTTATTTTACTTTTTCAGCCTTTTTTATCCTACACATGTGTAAACCACCTATACTTGATGATATAGGTCGTGTAGAGTCTATGAATGCACATACCGTGCCAACATCATCAAAAGATTACGAATCCCTAGTTGATAATTTAATGGACTCATTGCAAGGGTTTAGTGGATTGTTCATTTAGGAACCTTTCCTTTGAATTATGTGTCTAACACCAATTTGATTGGACATTAGTGAGGCCTTACACATCGTATCGTGAAAAATACCTCCTAATTTTAACATCATCATTTTCCACACATATTGAATGATAATGCCAATAACATATAAGTAGAACCAAGATCTCCAAGACAGTGAAATAAATCATAACTACTAAAATATCACATTAGCCATTTATGAAACATATCCATGATATCATGATAAAAATGTTACAAGTCCCAATAATCAACCATTTAAACACTCTAATCATCCATCCTGTCATCCCAATGCAAGATAGCAATGTAAAAATGACCACTAACAAGGCCAACCAAGAAAGTTTGTATTAAAATTGAATCAATCTCATAGATATAAAAAATCCACATCCAAATCATCCCACTATAATTAATGAGTTGAACATACCAAAACATTGCATAAATCATAAACCCAAAACAATGAAACATGCAAACTCATCATCACATCAATAACCTACAAATTGAGATATCAAAGAAGATAATAATCTAGACCTCAAGACTTAAACACCAAATCAAGCACATATGTTATTTTCAAAACAAATCCTTAGATGATTAACCATAGTCAAGGAACCAAACAAGCATCTAGAAGATAAAAAAAACCTCCTAACATTGAACCACAATACCACTAATGAACCACATACATCATCATGTCATGCCAATGCTCAAATGTACCTATATATCCATCACACCATAATCATAATCATTATTTTACCTATACTCAACTCTCACCAAAATAAGAATCAAAGTCTCCATGCATGTCATTTTATGTTCTCAAATGAAAAGACATGTGTACCTATCATTATCAAAGTCCAAACTTTGAAAACACTTACAAACCTTTATTGGGAAGTACCAAATTTGAAAACATACCATACCATACTGTTGGTATCATAATAACATGCACTCCCACAAGTTTGTGCCCAAATAACCATCTAAATTATCATGTAATCATACATCAAATCTCAAGCTTCTACAAGTGATCAAACAAGTATACAATTCTCTCTACACACGAAACTAAAAATCTTCATGGCCCACTATGTAATATATTACGAACTCTCTCAAAAACCTATTTAAAATAAAAAATATGACTTTGCATGCAAAAATTTATGATTATTTAGTTGTTCCAAATAAATTTTTGGCTTTATAGCACTAAAAATTAATAAAAAGGAAAAAAAATGATGACCAAAACTTGACCATTGTGTAGTTATCCGTGAGAGCTTTTTGATGACTATTGGAAGTCAAAATTCCATCACCACGGGTGAAAGTTATGCCCCTTGGAATTTGTTTTTCCCAATTAGGCCTGTATAGGTGGTTGGTGGGAAACCTTCCATTGGATAGCATATAGTGGTGATGCATTGGTTGCCTAGCTAAGTGATGTCATTGGTGGCAATGGCAGATAAAAAAATATTTGAGAGGTTTTAATTTTGAAAATTTAAAATTTGAAGTTTGTTAGGGGTTGGACAAACATGGTGACTGCAATTGAGGGCATGGGACTAGTGGCTAAGCTTTCCAACTTAATGACCCTATCAATCGATGATTGACATGACCGTATTGGTGGTGTTGCATTACTGGTGCAAGCTGGTAAGGGGATCTATAGGACCCCTCACAAATTTTTTTAATTTTTTAATTAATCTTTTTTGTAGAGGTTTTTTTAAATAAAGCACAAGTTTTATTTTCTATTTTATCTCTATAGGCGACCAACAACTAGGGCAGGGGCAAAAAATTGTATTTTTTCTCAGTGGATAAAATAAGTTGAATTTTATGTCAATCTTCATCTCTCGGGCCTCCTAGATCCAATGATGAGGTCCATTTTTTCTTAAGGGGTCATTTGTGAAATTTAACCTAAAAATCCTTCATATGAATCACATCTAGAAAATATTTTTGGCCAATCATTTTACAAACCCCAAATCTATAATAAACCCATCAAATTTGAATTCATAAGAAGGTGCTTCTTACGGTGAAGGGAGAGCAGATGATGATGATGATCCTGATGGCATCTTGGTTGCGCTAGAAAATGCTCTTCCTTTCATGTTCTGGGTGCCTAGTGGGTGGGTTTTTCTCAAGTTTAGGTCGTTGCAAGAGGATTTTTTCTACTTTTCTTGCAGCTTGTGGTTGTTTCAGGGAGTTTATTGGAGATGGTGCTTTATGCAGTGGTTTTGGCTTTGGCTTTCCCCTGTGGTGGGAACTACTGGTCCCTTGATCTCTCTTATTCCTTTTATGAAGGTTTCTTGGCCTGGTGCTTCCATTTTTGGCTTGTCCATGGCTTCCAAGTGGTTGTTGGTCTTTCCTATTTCCTATTTTTTCTCGGATACTCTATGGGTCAGTTGTTAGCCTTTTTTTGGCCTGGCTATACGGCTTGGGTGGGTAAATATTCCTCTTGTTTCTTCCTTGGGTGCTATGAGGGCTCGAATTCCTTTTGGGCCTTGGTTTTGTGCTCTCTAGTGGTGGATTTTGTGGGAGCCGATGTTCTCCTACGTCCTCTAAGATTTGTTTTTTTTCCTTGGATGGGTGTTGCTGATCTTTGTGGTTGAGGGTCTCTTTTGTTCTACTGCCATGGTTTGATCTTTGGCCTTGGTGTTCTGTTGGGTGCTAGGGGATGTCCTCTTGCCCTTGTGATTTTCCTTCTTCTTTGGCTCTCAGTAGGAGTTGTCGTGCACCACTATTGGCTTCTTAAAGTTGTTTTTTCTGAGGGGATTTTTTGTTTTTATGGCAGTGGAGTCTCTTTTGGTGGTGTCCTCGGCTGGATGCTTTCTCTTTTTTGGTTTTATCTATTACTGTGGTCACCTTTCCCCATGTTAAAAATACCTTGTTTCCCCTTTAGTGGATGCTATTTTTTTGGTTGAAGGGGTTGAGTTTTGGCTATGTTAATCCTTTTGGATTCTTTCTTGGATGTTGGCTCTCAAAGTTGTATTTAGGAGAGGTTTTTGTTCTCCCATTTGGGATTTAAAGTTTATTTTGTAGGACAGGGATTTGTTCTTCCAAACAGATGAGCTTCCTTATTTGGTTATGCTTATGGCTTAGAGGTTTCTTCTCTCAAGACTGTTGGCTGAGGAGTGTTCCTTCTCCATGTTCTAATTTGCCACTATGCCAAAGGATGACATATTTTTCCTTGCATTGGGTGTTGTTGCTTTCTTTTGGCTCCTTCAGTTGAGGTCTTCTATGGAGGTGGAGATTTATCCTTCTAAGGTGAATCCCTCTTCTATGGAGGTGGAGAGGGGTGTTGGGGATCTAGGGGGAAGCTTGATATTTGGTGGCTTTGGTTTTATTGTCATACTTTCCTATAGAGGGGATCCCTCTCCTATTGAGGTGGAGATTGGGTCATTATTTCAGGATAATTGACATTATGTGAAGTCCAATGATCTTTGATGTTTGGTGTTATTTCTTAACTCCCCTATTGAGGTGGGGAGGTTGGATTCGCTGGGTGTTGATGCTGATTATTTTGTTGTAGTCTAGCTATTATAGGCTAATGGTTTATTGGCTGAATCAGGTGGTTCTTTTCTCCTGTTAGGGGTTTAGGTCCCTTTCTTTCTTGGGTTTAAGGTCCTAGTCAAAACCTTGTTGTTTGGGTTCAGATCCCTTGTAAAACTTTATTGTGTTGAGTTTAAGGTTTCCATTAAAACCTTTTTTGATTTGTGCAGATTTAGGTTGTCTTCTTGATCATTTGGCGATCTTCTGCTAGTTCATTGCTGGTTGTCTATATTGTATTCATGTGAAAATTGTTCTTCTTTGATTGAGTTTCGGGTCACTATCAAAACCTTCTTATGAATGGTTTTGGGTCCATTCAAAGCTTGTTTTTCCCATATAATTAGAACAAATTTTCAAACCTCAAAACCCCAAATTTATAAAATAACAACTCAACAAAACCTTCATACCATGAAATATCCAAATATTTCCTATATTTACATGGATTCAAATTTGCACTAGATCTACTCAAACAAGGGCTATACAAAACCTAGGATATCACACCTCTTTCAACCATGAAAAAGATTTGATACCACTTATTAGTAAATTAATGCATAATACCCATAATGATCAATCCATTTCCCACATAATTCCATGAGAGGAAATCATGTATGAAAGCTTACAAATAATCATAATAAATGGATAAAATATAAAATCCATAAGACAACACAATATATATCATGAGAAAACCCTCATAGAGGGAAAAAAACCCAGCCTTTGAAAGCATCCACACTTTATGTATTATTTAGCAATAAAATAATATCACACACCTACAAAGTTTCCATGAATACTTTTGAAAAATCAAAATCCTCCAGTGCAATTTTTCATGTGTCCAAGAATGTAATCACACATTCCATTCCATGCTTCACATATGCACTCATAAAGAGAAACTCAATATAATAACATCCCACTCACCAAACGAACCTTAATTGACAAAAATGTATTTTCTTTTATAGATTCAAGTTCACATAATTACAACCAAGTGGTAAGATAAAACAATGTGCCTCAAGACCACGAGTACAAAAAACCATTGACCCATTTTCTTTTTGATACTAAGTTTTCACATTATTAAATATGTATCCAAAATAATAATTAATTATTCTATGTCCCACACATAAAATAACTAGCCATATGTTACATATGACTTTGCAAGTGGAACCAAATAAATATTTAATGTGGCTAAGCATACCACCAAGTTACATCACAAATAAATATCTATTTTGCATAATTAAAATATTTCATTCTTGTGCAAGGTGTACAACACTCTTTTCCTAACACATCTACGTCCTCAATTAGTTTCCTAAATAACTATATCCCTACTTTCCTAAATAATTATTTTTTTCTTATATTTTATGATATATCAAATTGACTCTATCTTGAAGGTTATGAAGACTTTTGAATATTAATTTTCAACCTTCTAGCAAACATTGAAATTTTGAATTGATACATTTCTCTCTTTCTTAACTTGTAACAATACATTTTCATCTTTATTTTGTGAAAAATCCTAGTTAAACATATGGAGTAATCTAATTTTTGAGTTAAACATTATATATTTAGATTAGCATCAGTGGAACACTTTGCCTCAATTTGTAATAAATCTTGAAAAATGGAGCATTCATATGTTCTAACTTACTAAAGAAATGGGCATATGGAATATCCATATTATATTACATGTATTATAATTGATTCTATTAACACTTAAAGAATTATGGAAACTATAGCACCACATAAACCAAATTCAGATAATGATGGTTTTATTACAGTAAATCACCAAATGTTCTATGTGAGGCAACACTAAACTTGATAGAAGCAAGTGATAATTGATGAATCTTAGTGCATGTCATCGGACTATATTACTCATACCATGATGTGTTTGCATCAAATATTGAATATGAACAATAGATAAATCTATAAGTGTTGGTGTAGAGATTCCTTAGCCTCATAATCAACTAAAGTTTTTGGAGCATTAGAAGCTTGCATTTCATCTTTAAATTCAAGATATTTTTATTTTTTAAGAACCATAGTTATAACATAGTCAATGGTTGAAAAATATTAAGAGGTACTAGTTTGTGGGTGATCCCACAATAGTGGTTTACAATTTTTGGCCAAACTGAACACTAAAATTATTATTTCTGACTAAATCTTCACATTCAGGCACCTATAGTGGTTAAACCATGAGGAATTTGAAGATGATACAAACTAGAGTCTCATAAAATTTTGTCTATAGATTCTAAAAATACCTTTTTCAAAATTTTTGGAATCATATTGCACTTCTTTTTCCATCTCCCACGAAAACCGGTTTTTTTTCTTCAGAAAACAACATTTTTAAAAAGTGACGCTCACCGTATACAACATAACTTTTTTTGTATGAAGGATAAAATTCTAATTTTTTCGAATTTAGATTTGTAACTATGATTTCTAGCACTTCCATTTGGTCTCATAGTTTTTTATTGAATATTTTTTCCTTAATCAAGTTTCGAAGTCAAACCAATTGCAATTCAAACATAGGTGAACTATATACAACATAACTTTTTATGTATGTATCAAAATTCAATTTTTTTTTTTTAATGGATCAAGGACATCAATACCCAGCACAAAAATATTTTTAAATTTTTTATTTTGATAATCTTCTATTTTTCCACATGTGCAAAACATAGAGCTTGATTTTCGGTGAAAAACCTATGTTTAATAAAACTAAAAAAACACATACATAATAAAACCAAAACATATTAAAATTTTATTCATTGGATAGCTCGTTTTGAGGACTACCATATTCTAGTTGGTTTTGTGAAGTCTCCTCCATTTTCATCCTCAACCCGAGCTTCGAAGGGCATGAATCTGCTAAAATTTGGTGGAAGAGGGGGAGAAGGGCAAAAAAGGGGGGTTCGCTTCGCTCGAAAGGGTGAAGGGGGGTTTGTTCGAAGGGGGGTTCACTCGAACCCCCCCTTTTTTTGAATTTTCCATTAGTTTCTATTGAGAAACTTGGCATCATAGGGTTTGAGCGAACCCACCATGCAAAAGGGGGTTCGACCGAACCCTTCTTTTGGGTTCGTGTGAACCCCCTAGTTCGAACGAACCCTTTAAAACATGAAATTTTGAATGTGTGCAGATTTTATCAAATTTCCTTCCTCATGAAAATTGCACACCACTATTATGGGTTTACCCTTGTCTATAGTAGGTTCATCTAGGAGTTGAGGTTCATTTAAATATCCATACATCTCCCATATCTAGTTTAAAGGGAATGAGAGCACTGAAACTGAGTGGTGTCCAACATGATGTTAATATCAACATACACAACAATAATCCCTTGACATAATCAATATTTAATCTCCATTCTCAATTTTTATAAAAATAAGTGGGTTTATAAACTAATCCATAGAGAATAGGAAAGAGATAACCCATCTAAATTGCTTTAGGAGTCTATATAACCAATACTCACAACTAGATGTTTTTAACACTCATTGTTAACTCCAATTAGATAAACCAAGAGATCAAGCCAAAATTATAAAAATACAAGAGAAGCCCCATAAAATGGAGCTTGATATTAGCTCATTGGATAGAAAATTCCCAATGAATAAAAATGACCTCGACAAATACAATGCTTTGGAACATTATCTTAGTGTTATTATAGTCCATGTACAACAAGGAAATTCAATTGTAAATTGTCGCCACCCTAATCAAAATAATATAAAATAAATTACATGAATTTGTAGGGTTTAGAGAGATATTGTAGACACCCATAAGAAGTAAAAGATTTGATAATATTGGAAAAAATATGTGCTTGTTTTGTAAAAGGTGTTTATAAATGGAAAAGGAACTTCAACCAAACTTAGAGAATTCCACAAGTTATAGAAAAATACCAATTTTAAAAAAATGCCTAAAAAACTAAATAAAGAGAGCTCATCAGATAAATCTAATGTTTCACTATAATAGGGAAATGCTAGATTTAGAGTCAAATTCATTTTTTACGAAAAAAAAAGGCTTGTCAAGTATGACTGTATGTATAGAGAACCAAATAGGAAAGGGGTTCATTGGATAAATAAGTGCTTGCTAGATTAATAACTTTGATGTATTACGGTAGAATTCCCAAAAAATATTTTAAAAGTTTGACATGTATAATATTGCATAGGGAAAGGATACTGGGTGCCTTGGGTGGTATCCACACCTTTAATAAAAATGACACACCTCTCTCTAAATGTGTCATTGATACAACAAATCAAGTTCTTTCATTTTTACTTTTTTTATTTTTTTATTTGAAAATAAAGTACAATAATAAATACAACACAATAATTTTTTATAGCACTTGAGCCCATGTAATATGACATTGGCTTGCATGTCTAGGCAAGTTATTTTCCTTTTTCTATATATTTCTTAAAATTAGAAGAGTTAATAGTCAATTTATTGATTTTGATGCCTTTCTAATGTAATGACATGGTCCATTTTGCTCAAAATTGTACTAAAAATGTATTGTGACAAAAAGATACCAAAAATTTAAAGAGCCAAAAAATAAATAAAATGATATTCAATTGTCTAATTTGGATGAAATAAAAATTAAACCTTAGCTTTTTAGTTGTTTTGGATGCAATGAAAAGCTTTTCTTTGACCTAGAAATCATTAAAAGATTATCTCTCGACCAAAGTTTCAATCTTAAAACCTTCAATATTCAAAGGAAATGAACAAGATCCAAACACTAATAGGAATTTAATACCATGTAAAATTGAATGAGAACCTAAATAAATGATCCAAAATCCATTTTAGTGAGAATTAGTTACATAGCCAATAAAAAAGAACACAAATAATTTAGATTGAAAATATCAACTATTCTAATATTGGGGATACAAAATTATGATTGTATACAAACATATAGGCCTTTGATATGTATTAATCAGGGATATCATGTCTATAGGCCACGAGTTTAACTCAAAATAATTATAATTTTGGAGGTGAGTTAATTTAGTCTAACAAAGAGGTCAAGAGTTGAACTACCACTCAATGGATAAGTTAACTTAAATTGACTAAAACAAAGGTTCTCTTGACTAAATAAAAGTGACACAAACTAACACCAATCAAGGACTAAGGAGGAAATGGTGTCTCTTGTGTACATTAAGTCAAGGTGAACATATATTATTAGCTACCTAGGTGAGAATAATTAAATATTCCTAAGATCCTATGTAGAATTATTAATAGGCACAATAAATTACACAAAAAATTATCCAACCTTGTAGCCCAATGCAAGAACAAATAATAGAAACTTAGTGACACTACAAATAATGGAAATTTATTAAATTTGTATCTAGAACCATATTTATAATTTTTTATTATGGATCACCAAATGAGGTCTCAACCTTCAATTAATCACAATAATAACTAGTGTATAATTATAATACTTGAGCTAACATGATGCTCTTCATAGTGTACTATAAAACTCTATGGGATAGTGCCTAAATTGAGATAAAAAATAATTCCTTGGTGCTAAATATCTAAGCTAGGATGTGAGTTGTCTGTCAATAACTACCTCCCAACTAGATGCTTCATGTGGAGAGAATGATGGTTATATAGTGAGATAATGAAATTAGTGTGCTATTTTTTGACTAAAAAAGTGGTACAACACTCAATGCATGATAGAAAATGTAGAAGGACTCATCTAGGACGAATTTAGTAAAATATAAGAAATATAAATTTTAAAAATCTAATCATAAACCTTCTTGGGACTAGTAAACTTGGATGTGTCTTTGAAGTTGGCATGGAGCTTGCTTGTTTGTTGCACAATCAATTAGGTCTTCTTTGATAAGAAATTTGGCATCACATCATTGACCAATGGATAATTCAAAATTTATTATATTAATGTAGAATCAAACCATCATGATCTTTGATATCAAATTTGAATCTCTAAGATCAATATGTGGTGCCACACATTAAATTATTTGTTTGGAACTCTAATGTGATAAAATAAAAAGTGGAATAAGAATATTTCTCTATAGTATGAGTAGATTTCCATATTAAAAATATGATGAATGGAACATTATTAGGAATCCTACAAAATAAAACAAACATGAAAGAAAATATATTTGGTGATGAAATATTTATATTACACACTATATTCTCTTACATTAGACACCTCGAGAAACTTAAAACTTATTCCCTCACTTTGGGATGGTTGGAAGAAAATAAAAATGGGTTGTCTTAGATTTAGTTATCCATTTTGAGCCTTTAAATTGACATTCTCTCCCATTTAACCAACTATTCTTCATATTTCTTATTTTTTGTGCTCTTTCTAAATTTATTGTCAAGCATCTCAATTGATTTTGTATGTTATTCCAATATCTATACTCTCCAATCTACCTCCACTCCATCTTCTTTGAACTCTCCTTTATGAATGCATGCAAATTAGAATAAACTAATAATAATTAAATAAAAAAAGTTAAAAAAACTCAATTTCTACTCATGTAAACCTTAGATTGATTACAACATGGATATTTTCTCATTTTGGAATGTGGGTGATTAATTCACCAATATAATGGTTGTGCCGACACTAGATATAGATCAAAATAAATATTTTAAATAAAAATTAAAACCTTAATCTATATCAAATACAACCTCTATTAGAGATAAATCGAAAACATAAATGAATAAATCAAAACAAGTCTACCAAATTCAATTCTTATTGCACCATGAAGGAATATTTTCTCAAAAATGATTGGAATATGGTACTTGTACTAAAAAAATAATGATGTAAGAAATCAGAATTCTCTTGAAAAATGGTTCATAGATGGTAGATTTATAGGTTTCCAAGAAGGACAATCAATGATGGCAATTTTCTATGAAATGGATGGCTTAATCAAGTTATTTGGACAACTGAGAGATAAAGGGTGGAGAATAATGAAATTATTAAATTTAAAATTAATTTTTGGAGATGGATAGAAGTTGGTTATAAGATGGGTGGAGGAGAAAAAAGGGATTTTAATTGTATTTTTTAATTAAATTTATGTGGAAGGGGACATGTAATAGGAAACAAGACTTAGGAAAGTGGGTTAGGACCTAGGGAAATTGAAATAATTAAGATAAATGATGGAATTAGGTCCCAAAATTAAGAAAATTAGGTTAATGTAATAAATTAGGACGATTTAGGGGATAATTGATTAATTTTATGATAATTTGGATAATATAAGGATTAAAACTTGGTGTTTTGAGTAATTAAGAAAACTAGGACCTAGATATTTTTTGGTGTCTACATTTTTCCCCTCTTTGAGATGATATTGCAACTAGAAAAAATAATGTTGTTTCAAATAAGAATGAAAATATAGATGTGGAAAACGATGAAAACATGACAAGGCTTATAAAAAGGGAGAAAGGAGGATATGATGATGCCACCTCTAGAGATTAAAAAGGATCAAAAGGAACCTAAGTAGGCTCTTGAAATGGAAAGGGAAGGGTAGAAGATTATGCGAAATAGTGTGAGTAACCTGGCTTTTGATATAGGATTTGATGTTATGCACTAAAGTATGCCAACCAAGGAGAAAATGTGTCAAATGTGTAAAGGATTGAATCAAAGAAAAAATAAGCCACAAGAAGACATTTAATAGATAACACCATGAGATAGAATACCATGATGTTGGTTGTTGAAAGATTCCCCAAGGAGTAAGATAGATGAAAACTAAAATAAAAATATGCACAAGAAATCAAGCATATAAAAATCCATATAAAAATATTTTTTTCCCTCAATCAAGCTAAAAGATAAAGATTGATTGATGGTGATGATAGCATTGTTGATGTGGGAGTGATATGTCCCAAGAAAATGTAAGAATTGGGAAGGATACATCTCAATGATGATATGATGATTTTTTTATGATTGAATAAGGCTAATAGAAAAGTGAGGAACAAAGCCTATGAATGCTTTTGGATGGGTTCTAGATCGCTTGGTGAGATTTTTTTTCAGATTGTTTCTATTTCATCCCTATGTAATGAGGGATATAAATTTTATATTTTTAGAGTGGGCATGAGGGATACAATTTTCTTCCTTTTGGCTATGTTGCATGTGTTTGATTGAATTCTTTTGATTAGTATTGTGCTTAGAATTCTAGATGGGTTTTGTTATAATGTTATAACATATGATAAGGTAAAACTAAGTCTAAGAGTCAGGATGAAGGGTAGATTGGATGTAATGATGGAGAGATTGTAAATATGGAAGGAAATAGATGCATAGTTTAGAAAAAAAATATTGAGGATGTGAAATTCAAGGACTGCATCACATAGGAACAACATGCTCTATTATAGATATGCTACTCATGTTGCTACATCATGACAATAGCTGAAGAAGTGATGCTTTACAATAAGAAATGGGATATGTCAAGAAGTTTCCAAAACATATTTCAACCTTTTACTCATCATTGTCAAGTTTAAAAGTAGAAAGAGAGGATGGATGAGTATAGTGTGGATACAATAGTTGGATATGAGGGATTATATGGATGTTGAGATAAGTAATTTTTAAGTATGAATAATGTAGGTGGATGAGACAACTTTCTCCCAAGTGTGGGGAACTCATAAATAGTTGATTGACACATGACACAATTTTACCAAGTTTTCATCATGGTACTTGCACAAGGTACCATAGGAATGGTTTTCACCATTTGAAAAATGTTTCTCTTTACTATTTTATTTTTCCTTTTTTCTAGAGTTTTTTTATTATTTTATTATTTTATTTTGAATTTTGAATTTTTTGTTTTGTTTTGAATTTTTTTAAATAGTATGGACAGAGAAGGATGATAATAATAATGTGATAAGTGAATTTAGAAGATAATGAAGGGGTTTTAGGAATACGAAGGAAGGACTCAAGTGTCTAGTTTCATGGATGGTATCCCTTGAAGAAGTGCTAACAATGGACTATTGCATTTGGTGGTATGCTCAAAAACATTGGTAGAATGATAGTAAGGAGGATGGAAATGGATAATGATTTATGAAAAGGATTGGATGATATGCATGGAATGATGGAAAATGTATGTTGGATGGTGGATGGAGTTTTGAAAAACTTGTGGATGAGTGGAATGAATTTTTTTTAAGACCAACATTGACACACATCGTGCATGATGGAGTAGAAGTATATTTTGAATTTAGAGACTTAGATGGAGAAGTGAAGATGGATTTTGGGACATAGGAAAAAAAATGGATTGAGGAAACAATTAGGATTTAAGATGATGGATTTTAGGACATAAAGGCCCAAAATGGATTTGAAAGATGAAAGGTTTTTAGATAAGGGATTTGAGGACTTAGGAGTGGAGGATGTTTTTGAAGTAGCAAATTTGGATTGCACTTTGGGATACATTTATTATTTTGTTTTCTTGGGAATCAACATGATTTTTTCTTTTTATTTTTTCTTAATGGGACTTTGTGGTTTTTTGGATTTAACTTATTTTGGATCATATTATTTTTTCTTTAGCATGTCGTTTTGATGAGAAATGGTGATCCTTAGATTTATTTGGATTTTTTATTTATTCATTTGAGATTTAACATCCAAGTTACTTCCAATAGAAATGGTAGGGATGCATGAGGATGGATTATGCTATAATTTTATGAATGGGGTGATGGAGGGAGGATGTTTGTAGGATTTCAAGGATGTATATTTTTGTTGACCTTGATTGGGGATTGGAGGTGATTGAGTGGTAGACTTAGGAGTTGTTGAGATAGAAGGAATATAAGGACCTGAGATGGATGGAAGGGGTGAAGGATTATATTTGAAGACATAAGGGATCAAAATGTATTTGGACGAGGAATGAATCAAATTTGGAATATAAGGGCCCAAAATAGATTTGGAAGAGGAGATATGGGGATATTTCGATTTATATGGAGAGATTTACAATTTAGAAAACTAATAAAATATTGAGAATGAGTTACAGAGCCAAGGCCATAATAAATTGGATTTGATTTAATATGAAGGGGTTCTAAGATATATTTCTCATAGAGGCCTAACCTTACCTTGATATGTGTGTTTTAAAAATTCCTTTTTCCAATGGGGTATTGGTTATTTGGGAAGCAAGGCATGATTTTTAGGGGGATATGAGGTGGAAGGAATTATAGGTTCTTACAATTTTTTTTTGGATGAATATGAAGGAACCAAGTTGATAGGTGTGGGGTTCATCATGAGACTTGTAACTCATATAATCAAAGTTATCCCATGCTCAATATGATCAACATCGTTTAAATTCTTATATTACTAGCTTGCTTTTTATAGTTTATTTTATTTTCATAATGCTCAATATGATCAACATCATTTGCAACTTGGTTTCCAATATTCTCATATTCTTCTTTATGTGTTCAAGAGGATCAAGTTTATCATCATATGAAGGAGAAGTGGTTGGATGATATATAGGATTAGTTTGGGTTTATTGTTCTTAATATTTTATGATAGGATGGATGAAATTGACTTAAAAATATTTATCTTGATTTGGTTGGGAGAAATTTTGATCATGCATTAGAGAGCTCTAACATAACCTTAATTTTTTCTTATACATAGATGGATTCACTTTATTTTTCTTTGGTATCCCCTATATTAATTAAGATTTTGATATATGTTCATAATTCGATATTTAATAGTATGATTAAGATAGTACCCTAGGATGTCTTTGGACCTTATGATGCTTATGAATTTTGAACCTTATGGATTTTATGGACCCTATAAAGTTTTTATGCTTAACTTCATATGTGGGTTGACTTGCAAGGATGATAGCTCTAGGGAGATATTGTACTTGATTAATATGCTTTGAGTTGATAATACTTTTATGTGCAGACACTTGAATTTGGATAAAAATGGTGCTAAAAGTCTCTTGAACATTTTTATCAGGCTTTGGATTAATACTATTCTTGCATGATGGAACTTGGATGTGGTTACACCATTAGGGGACTTTAGAATAATTTTAATTCTTGCATTAAAAACCATAAACTTGCACTTATTAGAGGATGATGACATCATATTAGGGGTGTTGAAATACTTCTTATGAATGTTAATTTTATTTCTATTATCTTCCTTTTATAGTATTCATTATATGATATCATTAATAGGTTTTTTAGATAAAGTATGATTAGGAAATTGATCAGATTTATTGCTACAATGTTGATAGTATTGTGAAGGATTATATGATGGAATTTTATTGAAGGATAATTATTGGTTTCAATTTTCAAGGACTTGAAATTTGGACATAAATTGGCATTGAAGGTCTTGTCCTATAATGGTGCTTCCCTTGTCATGTTTGACGTTAGGATGATAAGTAGAAGATGTTGAAATGAATAACACAACCGAGGGGGGGTAAATCAGTTATAGCAAATAAAACCATCAAAACCCTCAACAACAATAAGATCCACATGCATTCATTAAACCCTTATTTTTTTAGTATGATTAAACATGAAATGTAGATAAAAAAATTGAAATCACAACACCATACACAAGAGAAAACTAGATTTACATGGAAAACCCAATGAGGGAAAAACCACAATGAGGATTAGCTCACAATATAAGTAATAGAAAAATTGGTACAAAAGGGCTCACTGCCAAAATAGGATACATTGTCGAAAAAGTCTCATAGCTAGGACTCAGTACCATAGAAAGAAATACAAGAAGATATCTAAGAAGAATTTTAAAAAAAGAACAATTCTCAATGCAACAAGGAATCCACCAAAATTTCTTTTGCACTTTCATAGTCTTGCATGAATGATTTCAAATTCCTTCAACTCACTACCTTCAAGAACCCTAAAATTGAAATTAATACTACTCTACCCAAATTCGCATCAAACACATCACTCACATGAATCTCACATCTATCTTTCTTCTTTCTTGTTTCATTCCTCAACTCACAACAACACTATACTTATTTATATTAACCCGAAACTAAAAAAACTTCTCCAATGTTGGAAGCTAACCGTTATACATACAAATTCAAAATAGGTCAACACCTAAGCATTCCCATGGTGGATAGGAATAAAGGCAACCTACAAAAATATTTAATTAGGAACCAAATAGATCCCAACACACATCAACATGCTTCTACAAGCCTCATAATTAGTGCTAACACAAGGTCAACCAATACCTATGTTAAACACCATAATCATTAAGCACACACTTCTTTAAGTTGATCCAAATATTCTCGACAACATAATTCACTTGAACAAAATCTAGAATAATTCATGAACTACATGAGATTCATAAAACACTTCATTCAATCTTGCATCATTCAAATACTTCAACTCATAACAACTAGTAACCCTTATTTTCATATTGATAAATGAAACTCACTTTGTACAACACTAAATCAAGTAAAATTTTGAATCCAAAAAGATATAAGCATTATAAATAACTTCCCAAGTCCACACAACCTGAAGCCAAATAGTAGAGAAACACAAAGAAAATAAATTTCTCCCAGACCACATAACACATCACTGAAAGACTAGTTCACACACTGGTGAAAATATCTCGCATTGTACAATAATTCAAAAACCTAAATTTTAAATATAGCAACCTCTGACATCCTTGAATAGATCATAAGATCTGAACAAGCATATAATCAACACAAAAGAAACAAAAAACACAATATCAGATCACATTCTAAACACTTGCACAACATAATTTACTATGTTTATCAAATTTTCTCAAAATCACTTAGAAACCAAGTACCAAAGACATCATATCAATTCATTAATTCATTCCAACTCATCTTTAGACTCTGCATAAAAAATATAGCTTCATGTACTCACAACATTTCCTCAAGGTCTCAACTATACATGCACATCCTGCAACAACTTGTTTTCCTCTTTTTCACAATTTTCTCAATAGCATCAACATCTTCATCACATAGTTGACATCAATGAAAACACCAGTCAGTAGAAATCCTATTGAAATCAATGAAAAAACCTTCATACTTTCAACAATATCCCCCTTTTTCATAGATGGAAACACAAGATGTGAAAATCCACCAAATATGTACACTCTCCTTTTTTCAGATTAGATAACCTACACAACATTTCTGAACTCTCTCCCCCTTATAGGAGTGGTGCAGGGGCACCTAGTCTCAATCTTGTGATTAGGGTCAAATGTTGGTTTTGTGATGTTGAGTCATGTTTTGGTTGTAATAAGGTATATTCTAGTGTTTTTGGTCAAGCGGGGTCGACTTTGTAAAAAGTTGTCAAGTTTTGTAAATATTGCAAAAGTTGCATGGGAAACTTTGCACTTTTTGGCTTGTATAGAAGTTGAACCGTTGGAGATCCAAATGGTGGTTAACCAATGGTTGTTTTTGGTGAGAAATATTTAAATATGTCATGTAATGGTTGAAGAAAACTCTTGATGTAGGTTTGATGATCAGACAATAAAGAAAAGCTCTATTTTTTGTGTTTTATAGTGTGTTTTTGTTGCTACAGGAGATTGTATGGCTCCGTACTATTTGGAAATGAGATGATTTTTATTGGAATTAATGAGGGACTAAATCTACCATAATTTTTAGTTGGTTTGAACATATCTCATTAGGTTTGATGGAATTTAGAGCCAATTTACTGAAAAATGTCAAGAAACCCTAGGTTTGAGGGTTTGAGAGAAAAATCATGAATTAGGAGACCATTCCACCGGTGGAAAATTTTGAAAATCAATGGAATGGGGTAGTTAGGATTTTTTTCATGTTGGTATGATTTTAAAATGTAGGGGTTGGAGTTAGGGCCAAATTTGATCAAGCCCTAGCCTAATATCTCTATGTATTAGGCTTAGGAGGATAGGCAGTTATAGGGTTTTGTAGATAAAAGATTGGAAGATGATTTTAGTTGATAAAAGATGCATATTCAAACCCCATGTGACATTATAGTAACCCTGGAGTGAAGAACATGAGTTTGGAGATTTTAAATCTCATTGTTTCTTTACAAAATAAGCCTTGTAGCAACATAACAGTCAAAATTAGAGGGTGTTGTTACAAAACAAAAACACCTAAAAATTTGATATGTTCCTAAGGGGCATAAAGGGTATCTAGAATGGTGATTCAATTTTAGGTTTGAATTATTCTTTGAAATATATGATGGAAAATCACTATTTGGATTGCTACAAAGAAAATTGAAGGACTTGTGAGAAGAGGACCAAGTTAGGGTATCAAAGTTGTAAATTTTTCTGATTGTGATTAGATTGAAAAAATCCACCCTGATTTGCATCAAGGAGTCTCTCTCCCTTTGAAAATAATGATTAAACAACATACACAATTTTCTCCCCTTAATACCTTTCACTTTTTCACATGATACTTTCTCCCCCTTTGACATCAATGGAAAAGGATAAAATGTTTTGCATTGTTCTCCCCCTTTGAAATTGAACCAAAATACTTGCTCTGAATACTCCCCCTTAGGAGTACACCCAAATGAATTAGTAACTCAATTACAACACATGACACTACCTACTCCCCTTGAGAGGTAGCCACCAACATCAGTCCAAAAAAGAGATAGATCCATAGATCCACTGGACTGATGCATCTCCATATGCATCTAGTTCAAGAAAGGAGGGGCAATAACCCCCAAGTTCTCTCGAAGATACTCAAAATTATCTTTAGGAAGAGCCTTAGTAAATATGTTATCAATTTTATCCTTTGTAGGTACATACTCAAGCTTCACTTCATTCTCTATAACCTTCTCTCTCAAAAAGTGATACCTGATAGGTATATTCTTTGTCCTTGAGTGCATCACTAGATTCTTTAAAATGTTAATTACACTTCTATTGTCACAAAAGATAGATATAGGATCATCATATACAACTTTGATATCCTTCAATATGTGTCTCATCCACAACACATGTACAACATGATGCTACTACAATATACTTAGCTTCTATAGTAGACAAAGAAACTAAATCCCTTTTCTTACTCAACCATGACACTAATCTACATCCAAGAAAGAATGTACCACCACTTGTGCTTTTCTTGTCATCAACACAACCATCCAAATCTACATTTGTATAAGCACTTAATGTTAAATCAATATCCTTAGGATACCACAAGCCATAATTTGGAGTGCCTCTTAAGTATCTGAATATCCTCTTTACTGTTGCAACATGTATCTCTTTAGGATCTTCTTGAAATATAGCTACAAGACCAACTGCATGCATAATATTTGATCTGGTAGTAGTTAGGTATAGCAGTACACCAATCATAGATCTATACTTTCTCTAATCAGCCTTAGGTGAATCATCATCTTTTCTCAACTTACAACCAATCAACATAGGAGTACATACCAGTTTGGATTCATCCATTCCAAACTTCTTCAACATATATTTGACATGCTTATATTGTTAAATAAATGTCCCTTTATCTATTTGATTGATTTGTAGGCCAAGAATGAATTCATATCCCAAAAAATTGACATTTCAAACTCTTTTTGTATCTCTTCTATAAAATTCTTACACATATCTTAATTTCCACCAGAGACAATATCATCCACATATACTACTACTATCAAGATTTTGTCTTCCTCAATCTTAAAGTAAAGATTATTATTTGAGGTGCGCTTATTGAATCCTTGTTGTAACAAATATCTGTCCAATCTTTCATACCAAGTTATGGGGGCTTGCTTCAATCCATATAGTTACTTCTTCAACTTACATACCATATCCAGTTGATCTGACAACTGAAAACCTTTCGATTGTTCCATGTAAACCGCTTCTTCCAATTCTCCATTTAGAAAAGAAGACTTCACATACATCTGATAAAACTTAAAGTATTTATGAGCTACAAATACCAAATTGTTTTTGATAACTTCCATCCTATCCATAGGAGAAAAATTCTCCTCAAAGTCCATACCTTCCACATGTGAGTAACCCTTACACACAAGACACATTATTTCTTACTACCTCTCCATTCTCATTAAGCTTGTTCCTGAATTCCCACTTAGTTCTAATTATGTTCTTGTTTGTCGATCTAGGGACCAATTCCCAAGTTTGTTTCTTCTCTATTTGCATAAGTTCTTCTATTTCCTTCATCCAATGTTCATCTTTAAATGCTTCACTCACTATTTTAGGTTCAACTTTAGAAAGTAAACACAAATTTACCTCAACTTCAGCAACTTTTCTTTTTATCAATACACCTTTTCTCTTGTATCCAATGATATGCTCTTCAAAATGATTCTTCTGCACATACTTAGGGGTTTTAGGGGTCCTCTCAAGAGCTTCTTCCTCTTCATTCTACACTTCTTGTCCATCAACTTTTTCTTCTTCTTCCCTGCAATCAGGTTCATCCAACACATATCCATATACTACAATTGAATTCTACAAGTTTTCATCACATTTAATATTTTCACTTTCAAATATAAGCTTTGCTTCTAGTAGAATATCCAAGGAAGATACATTCATCATACCTTGCATCAAAATTTCCTGACTTTTCTTCTTCTCTTTTGATGTAAAATTTTCTTCCAAACACTCTAAAGTAATTCACGGTAGGAATCCTTCTATACCACAACTCATAGGGAGCCTTTGTGTTGTTAGCTTTAGCTTGAACTCTGATAATTATGTAAACAAAAATATGAATATATTCTCTTCAATAGAATTCTGGTAGATTTTTCTCTTTCATCATAGTCCTTGCAGCTTCTTGAACAATTATGTTTTTCCTTTCAAAAACTCCATTCTACTAAGGAGTTCTAGGGGCAAACAAATGCCTCTTTATTCCATGAACTAAACAAAACATGTTAAAATCATTGGAGGTGAATTCACCACCTCTGTCAGACCTCAAACATTTGATTTTCAAATCCATTTCATTCTCAACCATAACTTTAAATTCCTTGAATTTATCTAATGCATCGGATTTTTCTCTAAAAAAGTAACCCATGTCATTCTAGAGTAATCATCAATCAAAAGCATAAAGTGCCTACCACTTTGTAGACTTCTCACCCTTATAGGACCACAAAGATTTTTATGTTCCACACTAATTCCAGTAGTCTGGTAACATATTATTCCTTTCCCTTGAAGCTACTCCTTTTTTGTTTTCCAAATTGACAACTTTCACAAACAACATTGATAGGCTTTGTGATTCTAGGTAAATCTCTCACTGCATGAATTGAACTAATTCTTTCCAAATTATCAAAATTCATGTGACACATCCTCTAGTGCCATAGCCAACTATCATTAATTTGAGAAATAAAGAAATGTCCATCAACACCCTTAAGCCGATAGATGTTTCCATCTATTCTCTTACCAACAACAATCATAATTCCAAACCCTTTTCAGATCTCACATATTTCATCATTAAACACAAGATTATATCCTTTGCACACACTTGTCCAACACTCAAAATTTTATACCTTAAACCCTTAATATAGTAAATATTTTCAGTGTTACCATATTTTCACTTATAGCTCAATCAGGTAGAGCTTATCGATTTTAATTGAAAAAAAAGGGTACATTTTAACCTCCTAAATTAGATTCAAGTGCATAAATGAAATAATTCAAAATATTACATTTACAAATTACTGCATTTATACATATGCATGTAACATGGGAAATATGTACAAGTCTTTTCTGAACAAAGAAGTAATCTTTATTGAATGTAAAGATGTACATTGTCTCACACAAGCCATGAGACTAAATTTAATTATTCAATGAAAATTAAGAAAAGCATATACATGAACAAGTAAAAAACAAAGTAAATGTGCATATAAGGAGAGAGACCAGTCATTGCTTGAATGACTGGTTCAGAATGTCATCTTTCCCTGCTTCTGCCTCGAGTTGTTTGTGTCCTTCCTAGCTCCACATTGCTTTGAGTTCCTGCATCTGGTAATAACAATGATGTTAGAGCCCAAAAAAATATGCACAAAGACAAAAATACTCAACTAATTACTTCCCATACATCTGCGACATGATATATTCATGAAGTCGACTCCAGTACTAGTAAGAAAATGAATTAGCTAACCAAATCTTCTAACTCATGCAAAAATCAATATGAGGCATTGAGACTTATGGATAAAACTAAGAATAGATCGATCGACCTTCACTGAGATACGCATCACAAGATATTAATTGAAAATCTATATGTGAATCGATGAACCCACAACTGTCAAATGCTTTGTTCTTCCTTAACTGTTTGCAATCTGACTGTTGGAAGGATAAATTGATGATGCACATATCTAATCACCAACTGGGGTTTCCATCAATGACAACACCAAATGATATTTGCAGTGTCTCTTGCCAAAAATCTCCCCCTTTGGCATTGATGGCAACACTTAGTGAAAAATGACTAAGTGTCGGATCGGTACCAACATTGGAAAAATTTCAAAAACCAAACTCTTCTCCAAAATACAATTCTCCCCTTGAGATGATTATGCATTTTTCACTCTTCTCTCTCCCCCTTTGACATCAATGGAAAAGGTAGGAATCCACATGCCAAAAAATTAACAAAACTGTTATGAACAAGTTGCTTATATTACATAAACTTGAAAATGTCTGAAAAATATTTCTTTAGGAGAGCCAAATTCGTGTCCCAAACTCTTTTGAGACTCTCTAGGATTGTTATATATCCACAAAAAAAAATTGATTGTGTCTCTACAGACTCCAGGTTTGCTAGATCACTCACTGCTTTAGCATCTTTTGCTTCTTTCAATTCACTTGACATAATTTCTATCTTTGGGCCAATTAGACCTCTAATTTCACATGCTCTAACAATAATTTTGTCATTTTCATGTTTCAGACTCTTTACTCTATCAAACACATATATCACTTCACCTTCTAACATTCCAACACTACCAGTTGACGGATCAAAGGCATCAAAAATAGTAGCTAATTGTTTCTCCAAATCGTTAACCTTTTTCTCATTGTCATCAGTAAATTTTGATAAAGACAAACATGATTTGTAAACCTTCATACCTTCAGATAGAGCATTTTGGATATTTTCCACACAGGTGGCTAGCAAAGTTTTATCCTTAGCAAGCTTTAGCCCATTTAATCTTTTGGCATCAAATTCCTTTTGAACTTTAATCAAAGCTTATTTCTCAAGTGAATCAAAGTGAGTAATTATTGAGTTGATGAGCCTCTTTAATTCACCAGAGGAGGATCTGGTTGGATCTTTCACATGAGTGTTCATTATCTTTTCTAGGACTCTAGATGCAAGATTTAGAAGTTCATTGTCCTCAATGTGGGACTTTAATAGTTCTTCTCTATCTTTTTTGCTTGGGTGAATGATGCTACTTTTATCTTCTGAATATGACTCAGAGTAGATAGTTCAATCAAACCTTCAATTAGTTTGGGATCAAACTCTTATTTCTATTCTACCAAGAATTTCTTCACTGCCTCTGCAGTGTCTCTTGCTTCTAATGGAATTGCCTTTACATCAACCTTCTTCTCTTCAATGATTGCTTCCTCAATTGTAGGTTCTAACTTGTCTTTAGGGATCTTTGCTTTCTCAACTGATACATTTTTTGGAACTTCAATTTCCATAAGAATCTTTGTATTGACCTCTTCAGGAGGAATCTGCATATCCTCACCAGTTGTATCTTGATTATCTTCTTCTTCTTCTTTTCTCAGACTAGATGAAACATCATGAGTTCCTTCAGGGATAACATCAATTCTATTATTTAACAAAATTTTTCTTAGAATTTGTTTTGTTTCTTCAGCTACTTCCTTGGTTTTCCCAATCATGATCTTGTTCACTCTAGTTTTTCTTTTGAACTCCTTCTTGGATTTATTTAGAATTGAATTTATTTCTTCCACAGATGCTATTGGACACAATTCAACAATAATTATTTCTCTCATCTACTCTTCTTCTGATCTGGAATTAACTCTCCTCATCTCCAAAATATCATATAAACTTTTGGGTAAATTTGTCATTATTTCAATCAAAACTTTATTGAAAATATTCAAATGTTTTATTGTTGCCTCTTCAAGAATTCTCTTATCAGATTCACCAAAAGACTCATACCATTTGCAAAGTGGTTTGAGATTTCCATCCTTAACCAAAGCCTTTTCAACTTCCTCTACTGACATACCTGGATTATCAATTTTTGACTTCTTTGCTTGAACATCTCCACTAGAGGGTTTACTTTTTATAATAGTTGTTGCCTTGGTGCCTTGATGCTTGATTTCTTTAACACCTTCATCATACTCTATTTCTTCTTCATCAAAAATTGCTACATAGAATCTTTTTCTCTTATCTTTCTTCCTCTTTCCTTCTTTACCGGATCCCTTAGATTCAATTTTCACAAGGATTGATTTTTCTTTAGGGGCGGAGTGGGATGCAAAGCTTCTAGTCGATCTAGCTCGGGTAGATGGTGTTGCTAGACCAACTGATTTAGTTTTTGCTACCTCCTTTATTGCTTTAGCTTCTTCTCTTTTCTTTCTGGCTTCTCTTATTTTCTCAACGGGTATGCCCATACTTTCTCCAAATATTTCTACCTCTTTTCTAACTCTTTTGGTTAACACAGGTTTCTTGAGCTCATTGTGTACTTGCATATTATTTTTAACATAAGTACCAAATATTTCTTCTGATTGATCTAGAGGCTTGCTCAATAAATGTTCTCCATACATTTCTAGAATGCACTCCTCAACTTCATATCCCATCGGCATGATCCATATTATTCTGGAATCAATAACTTCCATCATACATTGATCAATATCTACCATAAAGAAAATTGTATCCTTGTATTTATCTACAATGGAAGTGGGGATCCTCTCTCTTGCTTGCATCATACTCTGAAAACTTTTGAAGTATCCCCAAATAGTGCCATTCTTTTTCTTAGTTTCTGCATATTTGTGAAAGAGATCTCTGATCTGAGCAGCTATTGGTTTGTCTTTTTGCCAATGAATCTTTCCAAATCCTAGAATCTCACCCATGAATTAAAAGAATAAGCATAATATAAATTTTCCATACTTAAAATAATTTTTATTATCCTTCTTGATCTTCGCAATATTTTCCATTAGCTAACTCCTCAACAATTCACAAAGATCATATTTTGCATTTTGTTTCACCATTTGATAGGCGACATAAATGGTTGTACCAAAAACTGAGTTATCTCAGCTGGAATAATAAATCTTGTACCCAATAACCATAGATGCAAATTTGACATCTACATCAAAAATTTCATCAAATTTCATTGCTCTTCTATCATATTTAGAACCTATAGCATTAGTGACCGTTTGATTCTTTACTGATTTCAAAAGCAGTAATCCACCGAAAGAATTTAGACCTGTTACAACACTGATAGCCTCCTTTGTGATTTTGAAGGGTATGCTTAACCACATGAATTCATCATGGACTTGGCTCAAAATGTAACAAACCCATTCTAACTCTTCAAAGATGGGAAATTTGATAATTTATGTAAATTTCTTTGCTTCTAGGGTTTTATATTCCAGCTTCACACATAAATCTTCACCTATGATGTGATTATTATACAAATTCAATAGTTGTGAGCTTCCTATTTCTTCAATATTCAAGTGAATATAAACCCTAATATCCTCTGTGTGTAACACACTATAAGAAATAGATAAAAATGCCACTAACAGATCAGTCTCAATAGACTTGTAGGGATGCCATTTGAACTTTGGATAGGGTCTATCCTTAACTTCAACTACTAGTGGAGTAGCCATTATCAATTCACAAATTCATAGATTTTTACCAAAAAATACCTTTCCGTTGGATCACAGTTTGATTTCTGAAAGCTTCTTCGCACCTGAATTTTTCCTCAACTTGCCTTAATTCGCCTTAGAGTTCTCCAAAGTTCTTTTCTTCAAAATGAAAAGTGACAAATGAAAGATAGAAAGGAATTTTTATCACTCGCATACTTAACCCTTTTTTTTGCAATAAATGCATTTACCCTAACTCATCCAGTTACACTATTTTCATGCACTGTGATAGATAAATCTTATGTAGACCTTCTACATTACACAATACTTTCTCGAATAGGTTCAATAGAATTTGTAGCACATCTATGCACTTACTGAACTTATCCATATTCCAGTGTCAGTTACTGGAAGGGGGTTTAAGATATTTCCTTGACAACTCCCCTAGGCCAAAGGCCTAAAACTAATTCCTAAATGAACTACCAGAAGTAGGTTATGGTGCTGTTACATTTTCTTCATTAGAGGGACTCTTCTTCACCCATTTATTCTACATCTACTTCTTGACCACATCTATAGTAACTTTTCATTTTCCTTTAACATCCTTTTGCATGTTCCTTCTTTGATTTACCAGACCTCTTTTGTTCCAACAAAATGTAGCAATGTGACCAAATTTGTTGCAGTTATAGCACACAACATTTTTATGTCTAGACTAGTTATTCCATTGATTTCCTTTTGATTTGCATTGGTTAGCAACATGCTCAAATCTATTGCATGTATAACATCTGACATTTCTATAAAATTTATTCATTAAATTTCTGCATTAATTTGACTTGTGACCAAACTTATTGCAATTAAAACACTAACTTGAGAATGATGGACCATTTTGATTCATCCTACTTCTACAATGAGAAGCCATATGTCTAAATGTATTGCAACTGAAATAATATCCATTAAATCTCTGAGCATTAGGTTGTCTTATCGGATACCTTCCAAACTTGTTCATTTGATTTCCTTGCCTAAATCTCCTTTGAACCGATCTGGAACTTTCTCCTTCTTCATATCCAAGACCTCGCTTGTCACCATTTGTCCTCTAACTGCTAATTAGTTCATCAAGCTTGGTAGAGATAACTTTGAACTTTTCCTTGTACTCATTTGTAGTAGCAAGTTCATCTATGAGATCATCAATCTACTTTTCAAGTACTTCCTCATTATTTTTAGATTGTTCCAATTCATTGTCCAAATGGCTGCATACTTCAGATTTTTCTTTCAGAGACTGTGCTAGGTTCTCTTCATTCTTCTTCCTATCTTCAATCTCCTTGGTCATCCTCATCATGATAGATTCCATTTCATGCTTTAGGACTATATTATCTCTGGTAAGATTTTCATATTCTTCTATCTTTTCCTTCAGGGCTTGCCTAAGTTGTTCTTCTTCAATTCTCTTACTATCGTTTGCTTAATCTGGTCACAGAGTTCATTTCTCTTCTCTCTGGACTTGTTGATTTTGTCTTTCAAAGACTCAATGAATTTCTCAACATCCATGAGGTTTGCTTGCAATTTTTGAACTTTAGACTTTGACTGATCAAGATCATCTAGGGCCACCAAAAGCTATTGTTGAAGCACTTTCCAAGATCTCACCAAGTGGTTAGAATTATTCTTTTGAGGAACTAGCTTTGATACCAATTGTTGTAAACAAGCTACACTAAGAGGGGGTGAATCAGTGCTGAGCAAAAATTAACATTATTAACCTTTATCTTCAAAGTACTTGTAACAATCAACCAAAATGCATGAACAAGAAGAAAGCATTAAAAACACCATAACATAAGAGTTTTTATGTGGAAACCTTGTTAGGGGAAAAACCATGGTGGATGGCCAATCCACAATATGATATGAGTATACTCAAATAAAGTTTACAATATGGGGAATGCACTTGCATTCAGGCACACTGCCTAGAGCTCACTACTCAAATGGAAGGCTCACTGCCTTACAAAGAGAATCGGATTAAAACCATCTGAGAGTTTGAATTGAGAAAAATAGCATCTACATATGCTTGATTACAGTTTGGGTTAGGAACAATATTCAATCTTATGTCCTACAGACTGATTATGCACTTCTTCTCTGTTCTTCTCACACTCGCAACATAGATACTTCATGCACAAGTGAAACTATGCATTATCTCTCTTCTGCTATACTCTTATTTGCAATTCACATGCACACACTTCATACACATCCCAAAATGATATGGACCATCTCATATATATCCGCAACTTAAAATTCAATTACAATATGTCGGCTTCAATAAAAAAAAGGAATATTTACATCTATCAGCTCAAATAATGAGTAAACCTTAATGCGCATCCACAATAGTCGGCCACAACATAGTTAGGAACCAAACAAAGATGAACGAACACAAAACTACTTAACTAATTACTTCCCATTAATCCGTGACAAAATATATTCATGAAGTTGGCTCTAGTATTGATAAAAAAAAGAATTAGCTAACTGAATCTTCTAACTCGCGCATAGATCAATACGAGGCACTGAGACTTCTAGATAACACTAAGAATACATCGATCAACCTTCACTAAGCTATGCAACACAATATATTAACTGAAAATCTGTATGTGAATCGATGAACCCAAAACTATTGGATGCTTTGTTCTTCCTTAATTGTTTGTAATCTGATTGTCTGTAGGATAAATTGATGATAACATATCTAATCACCGATTGGGGTTTCCATCAGTGGAAACACGAAATGATATTTGCAGTGTCTCTTGCTAACAACATATACTTGTTCTGGGAAATTATAAAGAATGCATATGAAATATGTATCAAAGCAGACTAGATAAATGCATTGATGTGCTAATCTATGAAGGGCTATCAAGGAAACAAAATTATATTTTAAAGAAATTTCTATGATGGTAATATTAGATCATAAAGGCAGTGAGAATGATGTTGAGGAGCCAATGATATCATATGAAGGATGACACTAAGCATGGCTTGATGGCAGTTTGAGAAGGTGAAGGGTATGTGATCTCATAAAGGCACAAGAATAAGAGTTATGTAGGGTAGATCCTCAAAAAGTAACTGGAGAAGGTTGTAAGTATTCCAGTTGAGTGAATGTTCACTCATTTTGAATTGTAGTTGGAAATATGATAAAGACTGGTGAATATTGTAAACACACAACTCATAATTATCATTTTTAGGCTTGGGCTCATGAAATTTGCAAGTAAGATATATGATCTTCACATATGAAACAAAATGATCATCTTTTGATATCTTGGGCCGAGCACAAAAGTGGACAAATGGATTCGAGTTATAAAATAAAAAAAAGGGTCTTGAAATCACAAGATTTAGTGGAAGTTATAAAATCTTTGGCCATGCAATTTTCAAAAGCTAAAGGAAATATTCAGGAAAATTCAAGAAAGCAAAGTATGTACGGTTTGGATTATGTTGTTGGCAACACAAGGGAAGAAAACTAAGAGGGGGGTGAATCAGTTATCAAAAAATTTCAAAACTTATTAACCCTTATTCTCAGATTTGATTAATAACCATGAAAGCATAAATCAACAACACATTAAAAACACACAAAAACCAAGATTTTTTTCGTGGAAACCCTATTAGGGGAAAAACCATGGTGGAGGTCAGTCCACAAGTTTATACCCTATTAAAAGTATAACAATAAATGGGGAATGCACATGTATTTAGGAACACTTCCTAGAGCTCACTGATCAAATACAAAGGAAGACTCACTGTCTTACAGAATCATTTAGATTACAACCATCCAGATTTTGAACTGAGAAAGTAGCATCTGCTAAAGCTTGATTAAAGTTTCGATTAAGCCCATGAACACTTATTCACTCTTCTTCACTCTTCATCACACTTTGCTCTACCTTCGAATGATTTGAACCTTATTCACACATAGCACTCACACACTTTGCAAGCTTCACACCATGCATATCTCAAATGAGATAAACAATCGCTCATATATATCTGTAACAAGGAATTACATCATTACATGTCAAATTCAACAAAATAATAAAATGAATACAAACTGTCGATCCAAAACAATAAATATTATTAATGTGAATCCACCAAGGTCAGCCACAACATAGTAGAGACCTAAAATAATATCCTCGAACACAAAACACCTTCAAAGATTATTCCTCAAAGATCCACAACATGCTTCAATCAACCTGTTAGCCATGAACATGAAAAACATGAACAGACAAGAGAAAATCATGGATCGTGAGCACAACGATCAATGCAGATGTGCAACATAGATAGAGAATGATCTAGAAACATCCACAAACACCACAGGAACATTCACAACAACTCAGATTACCAAAATCACATTATCTTCTTCTAGGAACACCAATTACAGTAACATAATAACTGTCGGGTTACAAAAACTCATAACTTGCTCAAATATTCATGCATACCTCTAAAGCTATCAAAGGATAAAATAGATACACCTTAAAAAAAACACTTTAATCTGCAACTTCTCACCATCAATATACTGAAATTTCCATCATACTGATCTTCACTGCTTCACAGACAACTTGTAACATATTTTATTACAAATTTCTCAATATCCTTGACATATACAGTCTTAAAGACATTAATGCTAATAGTGTTGACATCAATGACAACCAAATATTAGAAACACAACCACAACATCCAACAATCTCCCCCTTTGTCATTGATGGAAACACATGATGTGAAAAACACCATCAACGCAACTAACTTCAACACTTACTCCCCCTTAGGTTTTGACTCTTTTATCATGACTTGTTCTCCTCAGATAGTTCCTAGTTTTTCACATTGATCTTCTCCCCTTTTGACATCAATGAAAAAGATACACACAAGCTCTGAACCACATATCTGAACATCTGATTACTCTCCCTGAGTAGTAGCCACCACTACATCAATTTGGATCAAGCTATGACTATGAAACGCACAGACTGATACAATGTATTGCATCTTAGTTCTAATTAGGAGGGGTAATTACCCCTAACTTCCCTCTGAGATACTCAAAATATCCTTAGGAAAAGGCTTAGTAAAGATGTCTGCAATTTGTTTCTTAGTAGGCACATACTCCAGTCTGACTTCCTTATCACTCACCTTGTCTCTCAAAAAGTGATACTTGATAGATAGATGCTTGGTCTTTGAATGCAGCATCGAATTCTTAGAAATGTTTATAGCAATTTAATTATCAAAGAATATGGAAATAGGTTCATCATACACAACTCTGATATCTTTCAACATCTACTTCATCCACAATACTTGAGTACAATTGTCAGCAACAACAATGTATTCTACCTCTGCAGTAGACAAAGAAATGATATTTTTCTTTGTACTTAACCATGAAATCAACTTCTTTCCCAAGAAAAATGTGCCAGTACTAGTACTTTTCCTATCATTCACATCTCCTTCCCAATCAGCATCAGTAAAGGCACTCAAAGTAAGATCATCATCTTTAGGATACCATAGGACAAAATCAACTGTTCCCTTCAAGTATCTAAAAATTCTCTTCACAATAGTCACATGAGATTCCTTAGGATCGACTTGAAATATTGCAACAATACATACCACATTCATGATATCAGGTCTAGTTTGAGTCAAATAAAGTAATCCACCAATCATTGATCTATATCTAGTCTAATTTTACTTCAAAGAATCATCATATGTTGTCAACTTACATCTGGTCACCATAGGTGTATCAACTGGCTTTGAATCTTCCATACCAAACTTCTTTAGCAATTCTTTCACATACTTGGATTAAGATATAAGATCTTTTTATCTAACTGAGTAACTTGCAGTCCCAAAGAGAATTTCATCTCTCCAATCATTGACATCTCAAACTCATTCTGCATCTCACCAGCAAACTTCATGCACAAACCATCATCTCCTCCAAAAATGATATCATCAACAAAGACTTCCACAATCAAATCTTTATCATCATCAATCTTGAAATATAGATTACTATCAACAGTACCTTTGTTAAATCCAAGCTTCAATAAATACTTGTCTAATCTAGCATACCAAGCTCTAGGGGCTTGCTTGAGTCCATACAATTCTTTCTTCAACCGAAAAACCATATCTCCCTGATTAGTCAATTGAAATCCATCAGCTTGCTCAACATACACCTCTTCTTCCAATTCACCATTTAGAAATGCTAACTTGACATCTATTTGATAAACCTTGTAGTTTTTATAAGCAACATAAGGAATAAATAGTATCACAACTTCTCCCCAATAGATATGAGGAACATTTCCTTCCAACATCATAGTCCTAGAAGCATCTTGAATTGTCTTGTTCTTCCATTGCACAACTCCATTTTGTTCAAGGGTTCGCGGTGTAGATAATTATCTCTTTATCCCATTTTCTTCATAAAAAGAATTAAACTCACTGGAAGTGAATTCATCGCCTCTATCTGATCTCAGACACTTAATCTTCAAACTTGTCTCTATCTCAACCATAGCCTTAAAGATCTTGAACTTCTCTAGAGCTTCAAATTTCTCCCTTAAGAAAGTAACACACATCATCCTAGAATAATCATCAATAAGAAACATGAAATACCTATAACCTTGTAAACTTCTGATTCTAGCAGGACCACACAGGTCATATGCACAAGCTCCAACAATTCAATAGAACAATGTTGTTTGCTCCGAAATGAAATTCTAGTTTTCTTTCCTAACTGGCATTCCTTGCATATGGAATTAGTAGGATTTACCAACTTAGGAAGATCTCTCACTACCTAAGTAGAACTTATCTTGATAATATTGTCAAAGTTTACATGACACATGCTCCTATGCCACAACCAACTTTCATCAACTTGAGCAATCTGACAACTTTTACTAGCAACATTCAGGTGAAATATGTTATGTTTTGTCTTTGTACCTAAAGCAATCACATTTCCAGAACTTCCCAATATTCTACACTTCCCATCCTTGAATTGAAGATTATATCCCTTGTCAACCATCTATCCAACACTCAAAATATTATGCTTCAAGCCTTGAACGTATAGGACATCATCAGTATTATTCTTACCATCAAAATAAATCCATCCTCTACCATCGATTATACCACCATTGTTATCACAAAATCTTACAACACCACCATCATACTTTTCTAGGCTCACAAATTTTCTTTTATCACCTGTCATGTGATGTGAACATCCATTGTCAATTACCCATTCATCCTTCTCTTCAACTCGAGCAGCTAGGGCTTTCTCCACATTTGTACAACTAGCAGATTCATTAGACACGAGATTATTTTCCTTGATAGCAATAAACACAAAATCATCTTCACTTACATTCCTTGTGTCAAATTCATCATCTATCACACCTTGATCGACAACATAATAGCACTTTCTTTGAAATTTAGGCTTGTTAGATCTCGACTTAGGAACTCTTTCTGGACAACTTGATGCAAAATGACCTATCTTATTGCAAGAAAAACATTTAATAGGAAACTTTACTTTATACTTACCTTCTCCTCTAGCTTCCCTTTTGACAACAAGTTCTTCAAGCTCATTCAGTTCTCTTTCTTCTTCTTCAATCTGTCTCATTTCTTCCTCATACTTGAATACCTTTCTAGAAGAACTTTCACCTAGATCATATCTCTGCTTGTCTCTCTCAAAAGTAGTAGCTTTAAATGTAGATTCTATCTTAGGAAGGGCATCACCAAATTCACTCAACTCAAAAGCAATAAATTTACCAATCAACATATCTTTGGTTACATTTATCACAGTTCGGAGCTCATGAATAGTTGTAGCTTTGAATTTGTATGTAGCAGGCAAGAATCTAAGCACTTTAGCAACAATCTCTGATTCTTCCAATTTTCCACTAGCACATCTGATACCACACACAAGTTCATTCACTCTTTGCATGAAAATAGTAATATTCTCATCATCACCCATTCTCAACATTTCATATTTCCCTTTCATAATTTTTAGCTTAGCAATCTTCACATTAGCATCACCTTCATACAAAGTTTCCAACTTTTTCTAGATCTCATAAGCAGTCTTTAGATCCATAACATTCATCATCTCAATCAGTCAAAGCACTAAACAATGCTTCCTTAGCCCTGATATTATATTCAACATCCCTAATCTTAGCAATAGTAGTAGGACCATTTTGAGGAATAACATACCTATAACTTGTAATGTTCTAGTAGGATTCACTAATGCATCTTAGATGGCACTCCATTAGAGTCTTCCACAGAGAATAATTTGTTCCATCAAATCTCAGACTATCCTTCTTATATGTCGCCATCCCAGATCACCTCAAGTTGTTAAAATTATTCTAAGGAACTTGATCTGATGCCAATTTCTAGCAACCCAAGGGTGGGCAACTGAGAGGGGGGTGAATTAGTTGTCACAAAATTTCAAACCTATTAAACTTATTAAGCCTTATTATCAAATTTGATTAATAACCATGAAAGCATAAATCAACAACACATCAGAAACACACATAACACCAAGATTTTTTTCATGGAAATCCTGTTAGGGGAGAAACCACGGTGGAGGTTAGTCCACAAGTTTATACCCTATTAAAAGTATAAGAATAAATGGGGAATGCACATGCATTCAGGAACATTGCCTAGAGCTCACTGCTCAAATACAAAGGAAGACTCACTATCTTATAGAAACATTCGGATTAAAACCATCCAAATTTTGAATTGAGAAAGTAGCATTTATTAATTCCTGATTACAGTTTCAGTTAGGCCCATGAACACTTCTTCACTCTTCTTCACAATTTTCTCTGCCTTTGAATGATCTAAACCTTATTCACACATAGCACTCACACACTTCACAAGCTTCACACCATGCATATATCAAATGAGATAAACAATCACTCATATATAATTGCAACAAGGAATTACATCGTTACATGTCAACTTCAACAAAATAATAAAATGAATACAAACTATTAGACCGAAAAAATTGAGATTATTAATGCAAATCCACCAAGGTTGCCCACAACATAGTAGAGACCTAAGACAATATCCTCGAACACAAAACACCTTCAAAGATTATTCCTCAAAGATCCACAACACACTTCAATCACCCTGTCGGCCATGAACACACAAGAGAAAATCACAGATTGTGACCACAATGATCAATGCGGATGTGCAACACAGATAGAGGATGATCTAGAAACATCCACAAAAACCATAAGAACATTTGCAACAGCTCAAATTACTAGAATAACATTATATTTTTCCAGGAACACCAACTATAGTAACAAAATAATTGTTGGGACACATAAAATCATAACTTTCTCAAATCTTCATGCGAACCTCTGAAATTTTCAAAGGATAAACTAGATACACCTAAAAAAAAATCCCTTTAATCCACAACTTCTCACCATAAATATACTGAAATTTCCATCATACTGATCTATACTGCTTCATAGATAACTTGTAACATATTTTATTACAATTTTCTCAATATCCTCGACACATATAGTCTTAAAGACATTAATGATAATAGTGTTGACATCAATGACAACCACATATCAGCAACACAACGACAAAATCAAACATATTTCTATATTTTTTCATTTAATTCAGAAGGAAAATAAGCATTTTCAAAGATCACAAGCCTCATGAAATCCTCAGTTTTCAAAGAACATACACCCCTTCGAGTGTGAAGATGAATCTTCAGTATAGTGAAAAAATGTGCAAAAGATATACAATTTTTTTGTATTTACAAAAAAAATTTAGAATGTATTCTACAAAAATGTGTAAGTTTAGGAAAATGCATGGATGTCACCATCAACAAATGGGGGTTTCATTTATTTTGCATAAAAGTTTGAATTTTTTTTCAGAAAGTCATGCCTAAAAGGAGACAAATAGAGAATACCTTCAAGTTTCTACAAGAATATTCTTGAACATAGCCCAGGAGTCGAACCTTGACAAGGAAATGCATAAAGGTTCCAAAAATCTACAAAAGAAATACATGAAAAGAAATGCAGATGTTTCTTTCTTCTGTAAACCCTTGGTCGAGCCATGGGAAAAAAGGGAAAAAACCAAGTATTTGAAGCATTCTCGAGATATAGAGCTCAAGACTTACCCAGTTGTGGATTATTTTACTCTTCAAGTCCTGGTATAGATGCATTCCCATCTCCATGGTGACCAAGAAAAGTGAACAGATAATAGAAGGAAGGGAAAAAATTTGAAGACATCAATGAAGAACAAAAGATCCATGGCCATGGAGGGCCTATATCAAAAAAATCGAGCACACATAGAATTATTTTCTCAAGATTTCTTCTAAAAAATGACTTACTAGTGTTTCTATGAAGGAAAAACAACATAAAATACAAGTAAATGACTCTGTATAGAAGACCTATGTTGAATTTCTCAACAAACCTTGGTGGCAGTTTGGCTTCATCCATAATCTTCACAAAATAATGAAACATTTTGTGTTACTTTTACATCATTGTTTTTAGGGTTTTTACCCTATTTTCATACACCGATGAAAGATTAACATTTTTTCCGATCTTTATAATTAAATGACATGTAATATTTTTCACCATGGCTAAGACTCCATATCTTATGCCTTGTGTACCTTAGGCATTTTTATGTATTTTGACTTAGTAAACCATTTGTTTTGACTATGACCAAATACATGGTGCTTTTTATTTTTGCATTTATTTACATTGTAAAATACTTAATTAAGTGATGATTTTATAAATCACTTAATTTAAGTTATTATTTGAAAATGCAAAAAATAGGAGCATGTGTTCATAAGACTAAGTCATGAGGAGAAGTGGAAGATATGCTTTCATTTATGCCATGCCAAGAATATAGAGGAGGTTGATGATCAGTTGCAAACATGTGGAGAGGATGTAGGAGCAGTTTTGACTCATTTATGGGAATTGGAGAGAATCTTGGAGTTTATTTTGCATGACTTTATGGTAGACTTAGTCATGCCTTGACTTTTTCTACATTGTGGAAGCCTTTTGGAGTAGATTGACATGCTAGATTTTAGGGTTTATTGTTGCATTCGACCCAAGGTGGTTTCTAGAACCTTTTTTGGTGGAAACACTTGGTTTTGTGTACTTAATCACTTTTGTAACTCATTTGACAGTTAGTTCAAATTATGCAGTTGGAGACTTAGTGACTTTTACAGTCCTTTGGCACAGTTTTTTGCATCTTTTATAACTCATTTTTTGGATATGGAATACAATACAGACCTTGGATATCATTGACTTTGAGGTTTTTCCTATTAGTTTTTTGCATTATTGTGCATATTTAGTTGATTGATCAAGTTATTAGTCAAATATTGTTCATTTCATAATAATTTTGTCTCAGATTTTAACACCTTTATGGAAGAGTATGTTAATGCATGTTTTAGACTGTGTCAAGCACTATAAATAGCTTCTAGCTGTGAAATCATCTTTCCTCCTAGGAGTTTAAAAATTGTGACCTTTTTGTGAAGCACTTATGTAGGAGCATGCAATAATTAATTGTGCAATGTATAACTTTGTCATTGTGCATTAGCAGTAGGTTGGATGCATGATATGACTCACTTTTTGTAGAATAATGAGTGTCCACTAGGTTTTGACAGAGCTAAATGAAGGTATTTTAGACTTCAGTCTATTCCTTATGTACTAGTCAATGATGTTATTTTTAGAAAATATTTGAATGGTGTTATTTTAAGATGTATTGATAGTGATCAAATAGAAAAGGTGCTTCATGAGTTCCATGATGGAATTTCAAGGGGTCATTTTTCCCCAAGAAAAACCGCATGAAAGATTATGAGAGCTGGTTATTATTGGTCAAGCTTGTTTAAGGATTCCCATGCTTAGGAAAAAAAGTGTGTAAAATATGCTTTATTTGTAGGCAAGGAGAGGCTGCCAACTTTACCTTTGCATCCAATTTAGGTTGAGCAGCCCTTCATGAGATGGGGTATTGATTTTATAGGACCCATTAATCCACCTTTAAGTGCAAGTCACAGGTGGGTTCTTATAGCAACTGATTATTTTACAAAGTGGATGGAAGAAGTTGCCTTGAAGGAAGCAAATGAGACTGTTGTTTTGAACTTTTATGATGATATAGTAACCAGGTTTGGAGTACTTGAGTCAATTATCTCAGATAATGCTTTGGAATTTTTAGGTTTAAGAGTGATTGATTGGGATGTTAAACATGGAATACATTTGAAAACATCTTCAAACTATTACCCTCAAGGTAATGGTTTGGATGAGAGTATAAACAATAATTTGATCAGGATCATTAAAGGAAACATGGAGGATAATTAGAGAGCCTGGCACACAAATCTGAAATATGCACTTTGGGCAAATAGAGTGACTCCCAAAAGGTCTATTGGTAATTCACCATATATGCTTGTTTATGGTAAAGAGGAAATATTTCCTCTGTCTATGGATCTTCCATCTCTTGACATTATACATCAGCTAGAGATGTTTGAAGAAGAAGACCTAATGGCAGTTAGATATGCCTAGCTTATGGAGATGGAAGAATCAAGAGATAAGGTAATGAAGTCTTTGGAGTATCATCAACTCCAAACAAAAAGAGTAGTTGATATTAAAACAACAAAAAGAGTGTTCAAAGAGGGTGATTTTGTGATCAAATGGGATGAGCTGAAATGTAGGCCAGGTAAGCACACGAAGTTTGATAACTTCTGGATTGGCCCATTTATGATTACTGAATGCAAGGAGCACAACACTTCCCAATTATCAAAGATGAATGGATAAATCTTTCCAATCCTAGTTAATGGGATTCACCTCAAATGTTGTTTTGAGGTATGATCTACCTTGTAAATACTACGTTAGGTTTATGCTTTCAATAAGTTTTTTTGCACTATAGTTTAGATGTCATTTTCATTTCCCTAAGTGTTGTTCCAGCACCGTTAGATAGTTTCCCTTCTGTAGTTTTCCTATTTCCCATAAGTTTTCGGGTGATTTGATTTGTTTCAATGAGTTACAACATTCAATAGGATGTTCTAGGTTTTTTTCTAAGTTTTATTAATAACTCCATGCCCAATGGACAAGCCTAGGCAACTGGTTTTCATGTTTAGCAGACAAACACACAACATGAGTCGCCAAAAATATTACCAGATTTTCACTTATAGCTCAATTAGGTAGAGCTTATCGATTTGAATTGAAATAAGAAAAGGTACATTTTAACCTCTCCTAAATTAGATTCAAGTGAATAAATGAAATAATTCAAAAGATTACATTTACAAATTAGTGCATTTATACAGATGCATGTAACATGGGAAAGATGTACAAGTCTTTTCTAAACAAAGAAGTAATCTTTATTGAATGCAAATATGTACAATGTCTCATAAAAGTTGTGAGACTAACTTTACTTATTCAATTAAAATTAAGAAAAGCATATACATGAACAGGTAAAAAATAAAATAAATGTGCATATAAGGAGAGAGACTAGTCATTGCCTAAATGACTGGTTCAAAATGTAATCTTGCCTTGTTGCTGCCCCAAGCTATTTGTGTCCCTCCTAGCTCCACATTTCTCCTAGTTCCTACATCTGGCAATAACAATGATGTTAGAGCAATGATCTAAGCAATGAAAGGTCTCAAAAATTATATGAAAAAACACCTATGCATGTATAGCCTAATCTCAATGCACATTAAATAAGCAATGCATACTTTAGGTGTCTAGGAAAACCATCAAGTCATCATACACACCTAAAACATGCATTTTTGTTTTCTAACTTGTTTGCTTCATGTGTAGATATAGGGAAAGTAATGCTTCTATTTTATTCATTTAATATCATCATGTGGGATAAATGTGGCTCCCACAAGGGTTGAGCCCAGCGTGCTTTGTTATGCTTTAAAGAAAGAAAATTCATCAGATAAATCATCTTTGTATGTTTTACTCAAACAAGTGTACATCATTTATGATAATGAGTTTTGTTCACTGTCTTAAATGACATATACTTGTTTAGGGAAATTATAAAGAATGCATATGAAATATGTATCAAAGAAGACTACATAAATGCATTGATGTGCTAATCTATGAAATCACTAATCTATGAAGGGATATCAAGGAAACAAAATTATTTTTTAAAGCAATTTATATGATGGTAATCTCAGATCATGAAGACAGTGAGAATGATGCTGAGGAGCCAATGACATCACATGAAGGATGACACTAAGCATGGCTTGATGTCAGTTTGAGAAGGTGAAGGGTATGTGATCTCAGAAAGGCACAAGAATCAGATTTATGTAGGGAAGATCCTCATAAAGGAATTGGAGAAGTTTGTAAGTCTACCAGTTAAGTGAATGTTCACTCATTTCAAATTGCAATTGGAAATATGATAAAGATTGGTCAATACTATAAACACACAACTCATAATTATCACTTTTAGGATCGGGCTTGTGAAAGTTGCAAGTAAGATATATGATCTTCACATATGAAACAAAATGATCATCTTTTGTTATCTTGGTCCGAGCACAAAAGTGGACAAGTGGAGTCGAGTTATAAAATCAACAGAAGGGTCTTGAAAATCACAAGATCTAGTGGAAGTTATAAAATCTCTAGCCATGCAATTTTTAGAAGCTATAGGAAATATTCAGGAAAATTCAAAAAAAGAAAAGTAAGTACAGTCTGGATTATTTATGTTTCTTTTCCATTTAATTTAGAAGGAAAATAAGGGTTTTCAAAGATCACAAGCCTCATGAAATCCTCAGATTTCAAAGAGAAGAAACCCCTTCAAGTGGGAAGATGAATCTTCAGTACAGTGCAAAAATGCGCACAAGATATATAATTTTTTTGTATTTACAAGAAAAATTCAGGAAAATACATGGCTGCCACCATCAACAAATGGGGGTTTCATTTATTTTACATAAAAGATTGAAAAATCTTTTAAAAAGTCATGCCTAAAAGGAGACAAATAGACAATACCTTCAAGTTTCTTCAAGAATATTCATGGCCATAGCCTAGGAGTCGAACCTTGACAAGAAAATGCATAAAGGTTCCATAAATCTACAAAAGAAATACATGAAAATAAATACAAATGTTTCTTTCTTCTATAAACCCTTGGTCAAGCCATGGGAAAAAAAGGAAAAAACCAAGTATTTGAAGCATTCTTGAGATACAAAGCTCAAGGCTTACCTGGTTGTTGATTATTTTACTCTTCAAATCATGGTACAGATGCATCCCATATCCATGGCGGCCAAGAAAAAGGAGCAGATAATAGAAGGAAGGGAAAAAAAAATGAACACATCAGTGAAGAACAAAAGAGCCACGACCATGGAGGGCCTATATTAGAAAAATCGAGCACAAATAGAAGTATTTTCTCAAGATTTCTTCTAAAAAATGACTTACTAGTGTTTCTATGAAGGAAAATCAACAAAAAATGCAAGTAAATGCCTCTGTACAAAAGACCTATGTTGAACTTCTCAACAAACCCTAGCAGCAGTTTGGCTTCTTCCAGAATCTTCACAAAAGAATGAAACATTTTGTTTTACTTTACATCATATTTTTTAGGGTTTTTACCCTATTTTCATATGCCGATGAAAGATTGGCATTTTTTTCCATCTTTTTAATTAAATGACATGCAATATTTTTCACCGCGGCTAAGACTCCATATCTTATGCCTTATTCATGTTATGCCTTGTGTACCTTAGGCATTTTTAGGTAGTTTGACTTAGTAAACCTTTTGCTTTGACTATGACCGAATACATGGTTCTTTTTATTTTTGCATTTATTTACATTGTAAAATACTTAATTAAGTGATGATTTTATAAATCACTTAATTTAAGTTATTATTTGAAAATGCAAAAAATAGGAGCATGTGTTCATAAGACTAAGTCATGAGGAGAAGTGGAAGATATGCTTTCATTTATGCCATGTAAAGAATATAGAGGAGGTTGATGATCAGTTGCAAACATGTGGAGAGGATTTAGGAGCAGTTTTGACTCATTTATGGGCATTGGAGAGAATCTTGGAGTTTATTTTGCACGCCTTTATGGTAGACTTAGTCACGCCTTGACTTTTTCTACATTGTGGAAGCCTTTTGGAGTAGATTGACATGCTAGATTTTAGGGTTTATTGTTGCATTCGACCCAAGGTGGTTTCTAGAACCTTTTTTGGTGGAAACACTTGATGTTGTGTACTTAATCACTTTTGTAACTCATTTATCAATTATCTCAAATTATGCAGTTGGAGACTTAGTGACTTTTATAGTCCTTTGGCACAGTTTTTTGCATATTTTTTAACTCATTTTCTGGATATGGAATACAATACAAACCTTGGATATCATTGAATTTGAGGTTTTTCCTATTAGTTCTTTGCATTATTGTGTATATTTAGTTGATTGATCAAGTTATCAATGAAATATTGTTCATTTCCTAATAATTTTGTCTCAGATTTTAACACCTTTCTGAAAGAGTATGTTAATACAGGTTGCAGACTGTGTCAAGCACTATAAATAGCTTCTAGCTGTGAAATCATGTTTCCTCCTAGAGTTTTAAACATTGTGACCTTTTTGTGAAGCACTTATGTAGGAGCATGCAACAATTAACTATGCAATGTATAACTTTATCATTATGGTTAAGTGTTTGAGTTTTTGAATTTCATAGTTCTGTTTAGTTAGGTGTATCACCATAGAAATAGTGTTTTACTAGTTTTCATTTTAAAGCTTTATCTCTCCCCTTTCCTTCAAAAGTTAGTAGTTTAGGTGATATCCAATTAGGATCCAACCTTCTCTAGAGATTCACTCCAAATTTTAGGTGACCCACAACCTAGGAGTGATTCCATGTTTTCATTGGAATGCTAAGTCCTGTAGCTTAACTTGTTAAATCTTGTAGCTTAGATAGGGTGCAATTCTAGTAGATAATAGTCAATATTATGCTTTCCATCAAAATTGATTGAACCTATTCCATAAATCTTAGCTCCTGAATCATTTCCAAATTTAGCTAATCCTCTATCATACTTTTCAATTTTAACAAACTTACTTTTATCTCCAATCATGTGATTAGAGCAACCACTATCAACAACCCATTAATTCTTATCCTCTTTGACATGAAAAACAAATACCAAAGTACCTTCAACCTTATCCTTCATATGCAGAACACTTTCCTTCACACAACTTTTAGGGTTAGCAAAACCATATTCTTCTTTTATAGCAAAAAACAAACATTAATTACCGTCAAAATCTCCATAATCAGATTCATCATAAAAAATTATTGCATCTTCTCTCACATAGTAAGCTTTCTTAATCATTTTTCCTTGTTTTTATTGTTTATATCTCTTTTTGGACATCTTGAAGCATAATGACCTATCTCACCATAGCTAAAAAATTTAAAGGGTAATTTACCTTTGTACTTACTGATGCCCTTTTGCATCTTCCTCACAAAGTTAGCTTCTAAATCTTCGAGATCTTGTCCATTTGAATCTTCAACCTTCTCTAATTTACCAAATTTGAAAGCAGTGTCTACTTTTGTGCCTTTCTTCAAACCAAGTTTTCTCATTTCAAATGCAGTTAGTGTACCAATCAACTGGTCTCTGGAGTAATTGTCAAAATTCATAGTTTCCTCAATAGCAGATACCTTTTCACTGTAACAATTAGGAAGTGATCTGTTAACTTTCTTCACTCCTTTAGATTATTTAACTACTGAACCAAGGCCTCTCATAAAACGTACTAACTCATCAACTCTTTGTATGTAGCCTTTAATTGTTTCTTCCTCAGAAATTTGCACCATTTCAAATTGTGCCTTCAAGTTCTGCAACTTTTCTTGTTTGACCTTTGAATCTCCTTCATAAATTATTTCTATCTTATCTCAAACCTCTTTAGCAATATTTAAACTCATAAATTTTATTAATTTAGTATTTGAAAGACTACTCATAGTAATAAATCTTTCCTTAGCGTTGATCTCATGCGCCTTGATTTTTGTACTTGTACTTGGACCATTTGGAGGAGGAGTATATGTAGTTTGATAAGCCTTCTCAATCTCATATCCCCAAGCTTCTAGATATCCTTCCATATTTATCTTCTAGAATGCATAATCTATGCCATCAAATCTAGGATATTCCAAAGTAACGTTGTTCACCATCTCAGATCTACCTCAAGTGGTTAAGCTCTTCTCCAAGGAACCTTTCTTTGATACCAATTTTTGAAATGAACAAGACAACTGAGAGAGGAGTGAATCAATTGTAGAAAATCAAACCTTCAAAACCCTCAATAGTAATTAGATCCACATGTATTCATTAAACTCTTATTCTGTTAGTATGATTAAACATGAAATGTAGATAGAAAAAGGTAAAATCAGAATATCATACACAAGAGAACACAAAATTTACATGGAAAACCCAATGAGGGAAAAATCATGATGAGGCTTATCTCAAAATATAATTAATAGAAAAACCAATACAAAATGGCTCACTGCTAAAATAGGACACACTGGCCAAAAAAACTCATAGCCAAGGCTCACTGCCATAGAAAGAAATATAAGAATATAGAAGAAGAATGTTACATAGAGAACACCTCAATGCAATAAGGAATCCACCACAATTTCTCACACACTTTCATAGTCTTGCATGAATGATTTTAGATGCCTTTAGCTCACCACCTTCAAGAACCCTAACATTGAAATTCACACTGCTTTGCTCAAATTCACATCACACATCACTCACATCCATATCACATCTATCTTGCTTCTTACTTCTTTCATTCCTCAACTCACAACAATATCATACTTATTTATATCAACGTCAACCTCAAAATCCTTCAATAATGTCAGCAACTAGCCATTATACATACAAATTCAAAATAGGTCAGCACCTAAGCATTCCTGTGGTGGAAATGAATGAAGGAAACCTACAAAAATCCTTAATTATGACCCAAATAGATCCCAACATACCTCATCACACTTCTTCAAGCCTCGCAAGTAGTGCTATCATATTGTTGAACAATACCTATGTTAAACACTATAATCATTAAGTACACACTTCCTTAATTTGATCCAAAACTTTCGAACAACAAAAATCACTTGAACACAATCTAAAATAATTCATGAACTACTTGAGATTAATCAAACACTTCATCTAAACTTGCATCATTCAAATAATTCAACTCAAAACAACTAGTATCCCTTATTTGCATACTGATAAATGAAACACTCTTTACAAGACCAAATCAAGTAAATTCTTGAATACAAAAAGATACAAGAATTATAAACAAATTCCCAAGTTTGCACAACCTGAAGCCAAACAACGTAGAAACACGAAGAAAATACATTTATCCTAGGCCACATTACACATCACTGAAGGACTAGTTCACACACTGTACAATGATCTAGAAACCTAAATTTTGAATATAGCAACCCATGACATCCTTGAATAAATTGTAAGATCCATACGTGCATAGTATCAACACCGAAGAAACACAAAGCACAATACTGGAGCTCATTCTAAACACTTACACAACATAGTTTACTTTATTTATCAAATTTTCTCAAAAGTACTTGGAAATCAAGTATCAATGACATCATCTCAAGTCATTGCTTCATTCCAACTCATCTTTAAACTCTACAACAAAAATATAGCTCCATGTACTCACAACTCTTCCTCAAGGTCTCAACTATACATGCACATCCTACAACAACCTATTTTCCTCTTTTTCATAATTTTCTCGATATCCTCAACATCTTCATCACATAGCTGAAATCAATGACAACACTAGTTAGTAGACATCCTATTGACATAAATGCCAACACCTTCATACTTGCAACATAATATGGGTGGGAGGATCAAATATTTTTTGTAGGTTTTCTTAAAATAATGTCATCAAAGGATCAATGGAGCTCATCTTGGTCCACATGATTAGCATCATCATGAGGTTCAAAGGGATGATACTCTTCTTGATCAAAAACCATCATCATCATTGTTATTGGCTTAATTTGAGAAAATAATTTTGTCTAAGGGGGTCATGGTGCTTAGTTTACCCTTGATTATGATTTTTGGCCTTGTTTAGGTAGGATATGGATCCATATTTTTATTTGCTTGGGATCTCGTTATGAGAGGCACAAAGTGATAAAATTAGATGGTGATGAAATGATTTGATTTGAAAAGGTAACCTTAAATTTGATGTGACAAAAGGATGAACTTAACCATTTTTTGGTTGAATGCTAAGGTTGAAAGAGGTGTTCGATTGAATTGGATAAGGTGATTTGATGAAATATGAAAGGTTTAATTTGGATTATAAAAGATTAAAATAAAATTAGATTTCAAGGCCTTGGTTTATTTGATGAGTATGACAGGATATACATACTTAATATAGGTAAGCTATTAGGCAATACAAGGTTGATAGTCTAAGTTCTTAAGTCATTTATGTTCTTGATTTCAAGTTTGAGCTTAAATTTATGAAATTAGGATAATATGGGTATGAGGTTGAAAAGTCTTGGAAAAATGTAAGGTAAGGTGAATTATTACACTATGGTTTTGGATAGTTGAATTAAGATTAGTTCAACCTTTTAACAAAGATATGTTATAATATTCTCAAAGTTTGATGCTTGATTGCATTATTTTAACACTAAGTTCTAAAAATAAGGATTCCATTTTTTCCCTAGGATTTGGTGCAAGATAACTCAAAGAATAAATAAAACATTCTTGTGTATATGACAAGGTGTATGGATAATCACTTTTTTAGCAGAAGAAGATACATAAAACACATGAAAACCTATATTATTCAAGTGGGAGTGATACTTAATATAGGCCCACAATAAAATTAACTAATAATACCATCTAATAATATGGAGGATAACTAAGGAGTGACATGTTGCATGAGATCATTTATTAAGGATGTCCAATGACTTCATCCAAGGTTAGTTCTATCTCAACACATGAAGGTACTCATGAGTAACTTCAAGGGGTGATATTCTTCCATTGCACCATACTAAATGATAACTAAAGGTATTAAAATAGGTTGTATGAGATTAAAAGGCAATCCATGAACAAAGGGATTGTTTACATGCATGAAACTAGGAGAGTATCTCCTAGTCTTTTCACCTCACAAGTCTTGGTAGACCAATGGTCTTGGGGCTCTACTAAACATAAAAATGACTCATTTTTGAAGTAAAAATTTCACTCTCCCCCATTTATATATGTCACCCAAAAATATGGTTGAGGTCATCCTATAGGCTTATAAAATCCCTAGACAGAGGCCTTGTAAAGTGAAAATAATTTGAGAATTTTTTATCTCCAAGATCACTTTATAATGTGAGGAGATAGAATATATAGATTAGACCCTTTAATTATCACAACAAAAATAAAACTAGAAGAATATTTTTTTATCTCCATGAGCACTTAAAAAATCACTTAATTTCAACTTCATACATGAAAGTTATATGCATTTAAAGTTTGAAAAACTATTTCTAAATATATGTAAGAAGTCTAGAAAATGTCTTGCATCACTATGTAGTACTCTAAGTTAGCTTTTGAACAATTATTAAATTTTGAAAATTTGATTGGTGAGGAAAAATTTATGCTTGTTTTTGTGAAATGAGTCTATTATGTATTTTCAAAATGAGGGGGGTGTCTTCTAGCCCCCAAGGCTTAGGTGTCTAGTCACCCACATGACTAGTGGTAAAACACAAGGTGCTAAGAACTTGTTTTAGTGGTGACCTTGGTCTCCCATATGACTAGGGGTCACACTCAAATGTGAACCTTTTGTATACCTTCACAACCTACAAAAACCTTAAAAAATTATCAGTCACTATGTAAGAGGGTATGGATGGTATGGCCTGTACACATTTCCATATGGTTTTATAAATTTATATTTTAGGGTCTTTAGGGACCCTAAAAATATTGTAATTTTTTGGTAATATAGGAGATAATTGTCTAAGATTAGGATAATTTGGATGATTTAAGGATTAGGCCTCGGTGTTTTGGGTAATTGAGGAAATTAGTTACTGGATATTTTGGGTGTCTACATATTGCATTCCATGTATATCAAGCTAATAGAATATGGATGTGTGAATGAGTGCTTTTGAAATTATGATTAATGATTTTGATTTATAAGCTTAAGAGAATCAGATGAATCTAGAATCACAAGTTTGATCCATAAATAAAGGAGATAATGAGGAGAGGATGCACGCATGGAAGAGCCACATAATATTTTAAATTTTTAATTAAAATAATATTATTGCTCAACCCAAATTGATTGGGGATATATTAGACTTGATTAATGAGTTATTTGCATGCATGAAGAAGTTAGTTGAGTGTATTAAATAATTAAAGGAGTTGGATTGGATATTTGCATGGAATAGTTAATTGATTTTATGGGTAAGTGAAGTGGGTTAGATTTATGAGTGCCACTAGGAGTATGTTTGAGTGAAGTGGATTCTAGTGATTTAATAACTAATTAAATGAATTATAGGTGTATATTAGATATAAATTAATATTAATTAATATATAATATGAATAATAATAAGATAAATAAGATGGATAATTATGAATAAATAAATGGATAAATTAATGAATTTGGTTAGTCTAATTTAATTGAATAACTAAAACTTATTTAATTAAACGATAAGTGATAGGGGTCCTAGGTGATGAATGGGTGATCAAGCGATAACTTGCACTAATATATTATGACATGATGATGATGGAAAGAGTAATTTTATTTTAGTGTCTACATTTTTTCCCTCTTTGAGATAATTTTTTAAGTAAAATTGTTTCAAAGAAATGAAAAGAAGCTATGGAGAAATTAATTACAAGATATAAAGAAAGCGATGATATGCCCCAAAAATGTTGAGGAAATAATGAAAGATTGAATGGTGAGATCAAGTGGATGAAAAAATGAAAATTACATGGTGAGATGATGATGTACTCTCAAGAGATGAGTCATGAAAAAAATGCATGAGTGAGCTCTTGAAAGAAGAATGATACAAAGAAAATGAGGTGAAAGATGGAGAATGATGGAAGAACATGAAGAAATGAATGTAAGAAAATTAAAAAAGAGAAATTGAATAGATGAAATATGGAAAATGGATGATGAGATATGATGAAATATTTATCTGGAATGCTACATTATGTTGGCATATAAAGAACCTTATTTTGATAATATATGTTATGCATTAGAGTATAGAAGGCCAAGTTGAAAATGTATCCAATGTATGGATTTACACTCAAGAAAAATAAAATATATGATGTCATAAAACTCACAAGGAATTTGTTGTTCTTAGTGGGTACATGGTGAGATAACCATAAAAAATGGAGAGGATTTCTCATCACATCTCAAGGTGTTGAACTTGGTGGGTCCTATGAGAGAACATCCAATAAATATGACACATAAAAATAATATAGCATGCCCTAATATATATTAGTCAAAGAACACCATGATATATAATGATCACGGTGGTTGTGAGTAGTCATAGTATGGGAAAATATATGTATCAAAACATACAAAATATGAATGAAAAGATCAAAGAGATAAATTAAAGATAAAAAAGATAAATAAAAGATTAGAGATAAATTTAAATATCAATAATAAATCAAGGATATCAAAGATAAAATAGTAAATCAAAGAATTTAAAATGATCAATTATCAATTTTCATACAATAATATTACCTCTTTTAAGGTTCTAATAGGATAAATGGATGAAAATTATACTTGATGTGGGAAGGATGCATCACACAAAGGAAAATAATTGATGAAATAGGAAAGTTGGATAATGGAAAATATTGTGACAATTATATGTAGTCAAGGTTGAAATTGGTTCCTTGATTTAATGCTAAGAGTTAATTGTTTCAAGTCTGTAGTTTGTGGTATATGAAGTAGGTGTTGTGCAAGTCTTATTGATGGAAATATGGTATGTTATTAATGAGAGGGGAATACAAATTTATAAATGGGATAGTGGGGAAACACATTAAACTCATTTATAATGGAAGATATTTAAATCCTTGAGTGAGCCAAATTATATATCTCAATACTTATTCCAAAGAAAGAGGTAATCAACCACCCCTAATGCAAAATAAGGTATAAAATGTTATGGATGGAAGAGTGAATGAATATCATGGTAATGAATGAATAGGTGGACAAATTAGACTAATGGAAATGTGGTAGATGAGGACCTAAACTATGGTGGATTTTTTTCACACATGGCACCTATAAGTAGGTTCTCACCATGAAAATTTTGAAGGCACCACCAAAAGTTCTTTTCACGAGAGGACACTTTTTATCTTTTACTATTTTGATTTATTTTTTGTATTTTTTCATTGTTTTTAATTTTTTTTTTCTATTGGGATATTACTTAGATTAGGAATGAAAGTGATTGATTCGTAGGACGTTATTAGTATTGTTGAGTGAATCATTCTTGAGTTTAGCTAACTGATATGTTCTTTAATTGTACTTGGTGTTGAAAATATGGAACTAACCAATTAGGCTCATATTTAACCTTATTATATCTATCATATATATTTGTTTGGTTTTCCTTAAGCACAATCTTACCAAACTCAAACTTATGGGCTCTAATTTTCTTATTGTAGTTGCAACAAAGATGATTTTGGTATGAATACACATAGTTAATGGTATTGCTCAGTATTTCTCATCAAGAAGCTCTAACTCATTCAAGTGTAAAACCTAATACTTCTCATAATTAATGATATTGTATAAGGAAACACTCAATAATGAAATTTTGATCTTGAAAAACAAGATAGGTTCAGATCCAAAGAAAATTTAATAAGGAGTTGTATCATTTTGTGTGTGGATGCTAGTGCAATAATCCTAAAGGGTGGGATTAAGCTTTAAGTCCCAATTACAAACATCATCATTCACTATCTTTTTTTGTGTTTTTAAGAGGTTTTTATTAGGCACCTCTTCTTTTACCTTATGGGTAAAATGGGGTGGACCAATAGTGTTGGATGTGAAAGTGTTCATAAAGAGTGTGGACTTAACTATTTAAAAATGACTTACCATTATCAGTGACATTGGGAGAAGGGATATTGTAACGAGAAATGATATAGTGGAAAATAAACTTGGAGATTTGTTGGATAGTACTGCATATAAGGGGAATATATTCAACCCATTTGGCGATGTAATCAATAGTGGTGATGATAAACATATGACCATTGGAGGAAGATAGGTGAATCTTACCAATGAGATTGAGACCCTACTATGAAAAGGGTGAAGGATTAGTGATGAGATACAAAAATTATGATGGTGCATGAATTATATTTTGTGTTGTTGATAGACTAAAAAGTTCTTTACATATTGATAGGCATATAGGACCATACTTCTAGTGTATGCACCACACATACCAAGGTGAACCTCTTTAATTGCAAGAGATGCCTCTTTTAAGTTAAGGTAATTTAAATTAAAGAACCATCGAAGCCCCTTTGATAGAGGGTGTTAGTGAGGATAATAAAGTAGGAAGAGCATTAAATAATTTTTTTGTTGGGTGTGGGTTTGGTTTGGTGAAATAATGCTATCGTGAAGTACATATAAATGTCATGATACTAGGTATTTTTGGGGATATTGGAAGTATGAGTAGCTTGTGTGTTGTCATTGATGTCAATAGTTATAGGTTTTTGAATTGATTTCAATAGGTCTATTGAGAGATTGTTGGAAGTTTATAATGATTCTTTGATTTTTCCCATTATGTTGTCATTAGTAGTATCACTGGTGTCAACCTCTAGTGTTGCTTTGATAAGATTTTTTTGTTGTAGTATTTTGGTGGTAATGAGTAAGTTTTGAAGAGGATGATAATTTTTTTATGGTGCTTAGTTTCCAAGTTATTTTTAGAAAATTTGAAGAAATGAGAAAAAGTGTGGTTGAGAGGTGTTTAGTATAGAAAAGTAGTGATCTGGTTTTTCTCCACATTTCTTCTATGTTAAATATCTACTTATGTAATTTGGATATGTTGATCAAAGTTATTTAGAGGTGTTATATTCAAATTTTTAGGTTTTGGATCATTGTGTAGAGAAATTTGTGTTCACTAGTATGTGAACAATGTATTACAATGTTTTCTAGGAGAAATGGTTTTTCTCTACATTTTTATGCAGTTTTGTTTTTGGTCTTGTGGATCTATAATTGTGTTTATATTTCTAGTATCTATATTTATTCTAATTTATTTATGTTTTGGTTCTTTGAAAGGTTGGATTCAGGTGTTTCAATGTGTGGAAGGTTAGCTGGTTGTGAAGAATGAGTATGTTCTTTAGGTGAAAGTTGTTGAGAAGGAATTTGTTGGATTTCAGGGTGTTTATGGAATATTCTAGATTTTGTTCAAGTGATGTATGTTGTATGTGAGTCATCTTTGGATCTAAGAAAGCATATACTTGAATACATTCAATTATGTTTACACAAGTTCGACCACCTTGGGTGTTTACACTAATTGCATAAATGTTTTGGTGTTTGTGGAAGCATGGTGTGATCTATATGTATAATTTTAGGTTTGAGTTACTTGGTGTGGTGTGGTCCACTTTCATTCCTTTCCACCATGGGAATGCTTAGTGCCAACCGAATTTTAATATACATGGTTGAGATGCATAGTCGACCCTGTCAATTATTTTCAAGGTTGAGGATCGTATAAATAAGTGTTGAGTTGATGAGGAATCCATAAGTGAAGACTGTGATGTGAAGTGAAGAGTTGTGAAGTGTGAAATTTAGTGCGAGCTTTAATTTGTTAGACTACTAGAAGCAGTGAGTAGAAGGTGTCTACATTCTTTAGAGAGGCTACAAATGTACTGGTGATGTGGTGGATCTTTTTTTTGATTTGAGATGGATTTCTCATTGTAACATTATTCTTTCTTCTTTTCTATAATTTGGAAATGATCCCTTCTTTCTTCTAAGTTGTGAGCCCTTCGATAGTGAGCCTTTTATATTTGATGTTGTAATTACTTTATATTTATATTGTAAGATAATCCTCATCACAATTTTTTTCGTTCTTAGGTTTTCCATGTAGATTTTGTATTCTCGTGTGTTATGATGTGTTTATATTATTATTTCTCATGTTTACATTTTTCTAATGCATGATAAGGGTTTAAGTGGTTGTTAAGTGTTTAAGTACTAATGTAGATCTGAATGTTGAAGATGGTTTTAATATTTTAATGTGTAACTAATTCACCCTCCTCTCAATTGTCTTGTGCATTCAATAATTGGTACCAGAGCAAGGTTCCTTAGAAGAAATATTAATAGCTTGAGGTAGATTTTGGATGACACACAGGAAGGAGGCTCCTCTATTTGATGGATCTGACTATGCATTCTAGAAGACTAGGATGTAAGGTTTCTTTTTTCCACTAGGGTTTGGAGTTTGGAAGTTTGTTGAAACTGGATATACAAAGCCTACAAATGGTTTGAGTACTGATGATGAGATCAAGTCATATGAGAACAATGGGAAAGCAAGGAATGCTCTTTTGAGTGGTATTTCTAATACCGAACTTGTGAAAATTATGAATATCAAATTTGATAATGAGATCTAGAAGAAGTTGGAAGGTGTCTATGAAGGAGATGAAAAAGTCAAGCAAGCTAAGATGCAAAACCTAAAGATCAAGTTTGAAAACCTATAGGTGTTATAGGATGAAGATATTACAAGTTACATGCGTAAAATGGATGAAGTTTTCAATTCCATTAGAGGCCTTGGTGGAACACTTGAAGAAAATGAGCTGGTAAAGAAGGTACTAAGAACTTTGCCTACTATAGTCATAAGGTTTTTTCTATTGAAGAATTTCAAATTTTAGATTAGTATTCTAGAGAGTAGTTGCTTGGTACTCTAACTTCTTTTGAATTAAGAGTTTGGTTCAAGTGATTCAAAGAAAGAGACTAATTTTAAAGTTGGCAAAGCAAAGAAAAATGAGGAATTCGATTTGGATGAATTTGATGAGTTGGAAGCAAACTTTGTGAAGAAATTGGAAAGGGTACTCGAAAATATAGAGTTAATTTACCTTTAAAATGCTTTAATTGTGGAAATATTGGTCACTATGCTTCAAGATGTCCTATCAAATCTTCAAGAGATAGACCTAAGGAGAATAAAGGTAAATCAATTAAGAAAAGTTACTATGTTAAAGAAGATGCCAGTATATCTGATGATGAATTTAATTATCTGTATGATAAAAATTATGAATGGTTGTTCATGGTTCTAAATATTGGAACTAATTCTACTGACTCTAAGAGATGTATGAAGGAAAGTTCTCTAAAATTAGGTCATAATAGTGGAGGAGCAATGGTGATTTCTTTTCATGCTAGAGAAGAGAAGAACAATTGGATCATTGACAGTGGATGCTCAAATCACATGATAGGTAATAAGAGTAAGTTTTTTAAGCTTGAGAAGTTTTAAGGTGGCTTAGTTAAGCTTCTTGATGATACATAAGCTAAGATATGTGGAAAAGGTTCAATCAGTTTTGATGGAAAGCATAATATAGATGAAGTTCTTTATGCTAAGGGTCTATGACATAACCTTTTAAGTGTAGGAAAAATGTTAGAAAAGGATATAATCTTGTGTTTTAGGATGATGGTTGTGAGATAAAAAAAGGCTCCATAATGGTGGTTGCAGTAGGAAGAAGGACAAATGAAAATATTTATCAGCTTAAGGGTGCAAATGGTCAATTATTTATGACTCAAATTAATGAAAGTTGACTATGGCATAGAAGAATGTGTCACATCAGTTTTAATATCCTACTGAGGATAAGTTCAATTCAAGTTGTGAGAGATCTACCAAAGATTACAAAGCCTATAAATACTATTTTTAAGGAAAGTTAGATTCAAAAGCAAGATAGAAAGGGTTTCAAAGTCAAATAAAAATATTCTACTGGTACTTTAGAGTTGGTGCATACAAATCTTTGTGGACCTACAAGAATCAAATTTTTTAATGTGATAGGTAATTGATGATTATTCTAGAATGACTTGGTTTTATTTTCTCAAAGAAAAATAAAAAGCTTTAGATAAGTTTAAGGCATTCAAAGATATGGCTGAAAATGAAATGGATATGAAGATAAAATGTTTGAGATTTGATATAGGTGGAGTGTTCACCTCCAATGAGTTTAAATTTTTTTGTGAAGATCAATGAATAAAGAGGCATTTGTTAGCTCCTAGGACTGCTCAATAGAATGGAGTTATGGAAAGAAAGAATAGGACTATTCAAAAAGCAACAAGGACAATGATGAAGGAAGAAAATATGCCAGATGTCTATTGGAGAGAAGCAAGTCATACCATAGTCTACATACTTAACAAAGCACAAGCAAGGACAAGAATTTCAAAGACTCCCTATGAGTTGTGGTATGGAAGAACCCCTACTATGAAATATTTTAGTGTTTGGAAGAAACTTCTATATCAGGAGAGATAAAGAGAACTTAGGAAAGTTTGATGCAAGATCTGATGAAGGAATATTCCTTAGATATTCTACAAAAGGAAAAGCTTATCAGTGCTACAACAAGAGGCTGAAAAATGGTTGTTGAAAGTACAAGTTTCAAAGTGGATGAAGACCTACTTAAAAGTTTAGTGATGATAGATGGATATGAATCAAATGAGTCCTCTTGCATAGAAGAAGAGAAAGATGAAGGTAGGGAAAAAGAAGTGCAAGTTGAAGAGGAAGAAGCTTAAGAAAAGATCCCTTAGACCCCTAAGTATGTATAGAAGAATCATTTTGAAGATCATATTATTGGTGACCAGAGTAGAGGTCTATTGACAAGAATAAAGGGTGCTATGAAAGAAGAAAAAGTAAACTTACATTTACTTTCCAAAGTTGAAACTAAAACAATGATTGAGGCATGCAAAGATGAGTATTGGATCAAGGCTATGGAAGAATAACTGATGTAGATTGAGAAGAATTAGACTTAGGAACTTATCCCAAGACCAACAAACAAGAATGTGATTGGAACTAAGTGGGTGTTTCAGAATGAACTCAATGAAAATGGAGAAATTGTTAGGAATAAGACAAGGCTTGTGTGTAAAGGTTACTAATAAGTGGAATGAATATATTTTGCAGAGACTTTTGCTCTGATGGCAAGGATGGAAGCTATTAGAATGATTTTGTATTTTGTAGCACACAAATATTTTAAATTTTATTAGATCGATGTGAAGTCTGCATTCTTGAATGGTGAGTTGGAAAAAGAGGTTTATATTGAACAACAAGAATTCTTTTAGTTATTAGATAATCCTAATATGGTCTATAGATTGAAGAAGACATTATATGAAATCAATCAAGATCCTATAGCTTGGTATGTTATATTGGGTAGGTACTTGTTGCAACAAGGATTCAATAAAGGTACTACAAATAGTAATCTTTACTTTAAGGTTGAAAAGATCTAATCTTGATTATGGTTGTGTATGTTGATGAAATAATTTTTGGAGGAAATGAATTTATGTACAAGATATTTTCAAAATAGATGTAGAATGAGTTTGAAATTTCAATGTTTGGGGAGATGAATTTCTTCCTTGGAATACAAATCAATCAGACATAAAAAGGTATATTTATTTCTAAATTAAAGTATTTCAAGGAGATACTGAAGAAGTTTGGAATTGAAGAATCTAAACCGGTATGTACCCCTATGGTTACTAGTTTTAAGCTAAGTAAGAAGGATAAATCTCCTAAGGCTAATCAGAGCAAGTAAAAATCAATGATTGAAGGTCTTCTATATCTAATTTCTTCTAGACTAGATATCATGTGTGTAGTTTGTCTTGTAGCTAGATTTCAAGAAGAAGAAAATATTCAAATACTTAAAGGACATTGATCTCTCTTTGAGTGCTTATACAAATGTATATTGGGTAGGTTGTGGGGATGAATTAAAAAGTACAAGTGGTGGTGCATTACTTCTTAGAAATGGTTTGGTGTATTGGCTATGAAAGAAGCGTGATTTAGTGTCATTATCTACTACATAGGTAGAATACATTGCTGCAACATCATGTTGCACACAAGTGTTGTGGATGAAGAAAAATTTGAAGGTTATTAGAGTGGTATATGATGAACCTATTTCTATATTTTTTGATAATACAAATTCTATCAAAATTTCAAATAATTTGATAATGCATTCAATGAAAAAGCATATTTCAATTTGCTATCACTTTTTGAGGGGGAAGGTTGTAGAAAATGAAGTAAAGTTAGAGTATGTACATATTAAGGACCAAGTTTCAGATATCTTTACTAAGGCTCTTCCTAAGGATAATTTTGAGTATCTCCAAGAGAATTTGGGCTTTATTGGCCCTCCTTTCAACTATATGCATAAGGATATGCATCAATCCAATGAATTTAAAGATTGATTCCTTATTCTAGACTAATGAGGTACCTCTCAAGAGGAGTAGGTAGTATCATTGTTTCTTGTTGCAATTAGGGGGACTAAGTGTTGGTATATAGGTGTCTTTCCTTTGTTAGTTGTGTCAAAGGATATGTGTAGTATTTGTTAGTTGGTGCAATATGGTGTGTAATCCCAAGGAGGAGTGTGCAAAGAAGGTGTGAAGAAAACAATGTAGTAAAAGAAAAGATAGTTGAAGAGCAGTTGTTGTCCCTTATTTGTGTTGCCTTTGAGGAAAATAATGTATGTGAAAGGGGAAAGATACAAGTGTGTTTCCATTTGATGTTTATGTCAAAGGGGGAGAGAGTTAACTGAAAAAAATTATGAAGGGGAGAAAGAGAAAGTTTAAGGGAGTAGTATGCATTGATGTACAATATGTGTTTTGGTAATCAGAGTTATTTTTGTTATTGTTGGTTTTTCAAATCACGTGTTTCCATCAATGAAAAAGGGGGAGATTGTTGGAAGTATGAGTAGATTATGTATTGTAATTGATGTCAATAGTTCTAGGTTGTTGCATTGATGTCAAAAAGTCTATGGAGATATTTTTGGAAGTTTGTAATGATGCTTTGATTTATTGCATTATGTTATCATTAGTAGTATCACTGGTGTCAAAATCTAGTGTTTCTTTGATAAGATTATATCTATATAGTAGTTTGGTGGTAATGAGGAAGTGTTGAAGAGGATGCAAATGTGTTTATGGTGCTTGGTTTCCAAGTGCTTTTGAGAAAGTTTGAAGAAAAGAGAAAACGGTGTGGTTGAGAGGTCTTCAGTACAGTAGAGTAGTGATTTGGTTTTTCTCCACATTTATTCTATGTTGAAGATATACTTATGTGGTTCATATATGTTGATTAGAGGTATTCAAAGGTGTTATATATAGAGTTTTAGGTTTTGGATCATTGTGTAGAGAAAGTTGTGTTCACCAATATGTGAACAATGTATTGCAGTGTTGTCTAGGAGAAATGGTTTTGCTCTGCATTTCTCCACAGTTTGGTTTTTGGTCTTGTGGATCTAGAATTGTGTTTAGATTACTAGTATCTATCTTTAATATAAGTTATTTATGTTTTGGTGCTCTACAAGGTTGGATTTAGGTGTTGTAGTGTGTTGAAGGTTGGTTGGTTATGCAAAATGAGTATGTTCTTTAGGTGAAATTTGCAAACGAATTTTTTTTATTTTAGGGTATTTATGGAATATTCAAGATTGTTTTCAAGTGATGTATGTTGTTCATGATTCATATTTCAATCTAAGGAAACATGTACTTGAATTTTCAATGGTGTTTACATAGGTTTGACCAACCTTTTGTGTTTACACTAATTGTAGAAATACATTGTGTTTTTAGAAGCATGGTGTGATGTATATGTATGATTTTAGGTCTGAGTTAAGGTGTGGTGTGGTCCACTTTCACTCCTTTCCACCATGGGAAATCTTAGTGTCGACCTGATTTGAATTTTCATGATTGATATGCATAGCCAACCCTATCAATTATATTCAAGGTTGAGGATTGTATAAATAAGTGTTGAGTTGATGAAGAATCTAGAAGTGAAGAGTATGTTGCAAAGTGTAGAGTTGTGAAGTACAAAAGTGCAAAATGTAGTGTGAGATTCAATGTGTTAGACTACTAGAAGTAGTGAGAAAAATGTCTCTACATTCTTTAGAGAGGTTGCAAATGTATTGGTGATGCTATGGTTGATCTTTATGTTTCTTTCAGATGGATTTCTCATTGTAACATTCTTCTTTCTTCTTTTATGTAATTTGGTAGTGATCCCTTCTTTCTTCTGGGTAGTGAGCCCTTTGATAGTGATCCTATTGTATTTGGTGTTTTAATTACTTTATATTGCGAGCTAATCCTCACCATGGTTTTTCCCTTCTTGGTTTTTCCACATAAATCTAGTGTTCTCATGTGTTAGGATGTGTTTGCATTGCTATTTCTCATGTTTACATTTTCCTAATGCATGATAAGGGTTTATGTGTTTTTTTAAGGATTTAAGGACTAATCTAGATCTGAATGTTAAAGAGGGTTTAATGTTTTAATGTAAAACCGATTCACCCCCCTAAATTGTCTTATGCATTCAATAAGGACTAATAAGTCTACAAATGAGTTTTGTATTAGGGACATCATATGTTGGGACGAATAGATTTTTCAACCAAGAATTCATAATGAGGACTATATTGTAGCATATCTAGTAGAGGCACAATGGTGGCTATGACACCTACTAATTTATTATTAAGTATTGACACCTACTCAAATTGGATGGAAGTGAAGTATTCCTTAAAAATGTTGACCATATTTTTGTAAGGGATTAGCTTCTCATATTTTGTTTGATATTCATTGTTGACTTGGCTTATGGTTAGTTATAAATCCCTATAAACCAAGAGATTTTTGATATTCTACTTACTATTTTGAGATTGTTGATGAGGGCCTCATATTCTTTGTTATTTTTTATGCATGGGAAAGCAAATATTTTAAAATATTTAGGAATAAAATCAGCTTGAGGAGTGATGAAAAATATTCTTTAACTTGATCCTTTGGGAGTGTGTGAACTATAAAACTATAATTTTTAGGATTCTACTTCATCAAGAGTGAATATAGACTCATCAAGAAAGTACATAATTAGAGGATGGTTATTTGTAAGAGGTGCATCTATAGGTTGATATTAAATTATCTATCCTTTGGTTACTTGTTTGTCAAAATATTCTATATCAAATTCATTGAGCAACACAACCCAAATTTTCATATGACTTATGAGATATATCTTTGAAATAATATATTTGAGTGAGTCAATTCAAGAAATGACCTATATCTTATGACTTAACATGTAGTGCCATAATCTTTTAGAGTTAAAAATAACTAAACATGTACATTTCATGGGTCTATAGTTAAGCTCATAGCTCACTAATGTTATATTGATGTAGTATATTGCATTTCCATGACCCATTGAATCACATTATGCTAAAAGTTCCCCCAAGGTGACCAATATTGTAGAGACAAAAATAAATAATGGCTTGCCTAGGATCGATGTCATGAACATGTTGAACACCCAAAATATTGAGAGGGGGTGGGTGAATAAATATTCCTTTAAACCAATTAAGCATTAGCCATCCAATCATTAACATACATGTAATTACAATAGTGAAGGAAAACATGAAAACATCCACAAGGTCACATAACACATGAACACCAATATTTTAAATGGAAATCTTAAAAAGGGAAAAACCATGCTGTGGATTAGCTCATAATATATTATACCCGGATATATTATATTATAGAAAGGCTCACTATTAGGATATGGCACATTGTCTAGAAAGGCTCACATCTCACAGAGAAAGAGAAGGAACAAAGAAGGGATCTCTACAAGTTTTTGTGTCTCCATTACATTTAAATTAACTTAAAAGAAAATTTCTAGAAGACTATAATATGTAGGAATTACAAAATACCTCTTAGTCAAATCAATGAACTAGGGTTTTGATGTTTAGCCATTAGGAGACATGTTGAACCCTTCAATTTCCTCTTTTTCTCTCATCTTCCCCTTCGAATCATTTTAGTTAAATGAATCTTCCTTAGCACATTTGAATTTAATTCTCTAATTTCACCTAACTCTATAATAAGTGCTTCAAACCAAAAAGATGACAACCATAAAACTATGTGCACAATCATCTTATCAAGCTCTACAAATCTCTACATTAACATATTTTATTCTATAGTTCCAACACCTTGTTTCTGACGAGGGATATAAGATATTCATTAGAGCTTCCCCTAAGCCATAGTTCTAGGCTTAGTTACTAGAGGAAACATTTGTATCATAGAATGGTGCATATTCTCTCTTATCTTCAGTCTTCTCTTTCTTTTTATAAGTCCTTTCCATTTCCCTTTTTGCTTCATTTGGATCAATCCTTTTGATTGGTTCATTCTTCTCTACTAGATTGTCCTTCCTTGTGTTTCTATTTCTGAAAAATTTAGCAATATGTCCCGTCCTTCTGCAATTGTTACACATGATATTTATTTGAGAATTATTTATTTCATTCATTTTGGATCTACATTTATTATCCTTGTGTCCAATTCCATATCATGTATAGCAATAAACATTGAAGGATTGGATCATTATACCATAGTTATTCATCATTTGGATTCTACATTCATTTTATTTGTGTCCAATTCTCTTGCATGTATAACACTGAATGATAAAGGATGGAGTATTTTGATTCATTCTACTTCTACATTCCATTGATCTATGTCAAAATTTATTGCAAAAATAAAAAATACCATTAAAATATGGGTACCTTTGAGTATTAGGTTGTTTGATAAGGAGTTTTCTAGCATTGCTTCTTTAATTTTGGATCTTGTCATTGGTCATTTTTGTCTTTTACCCTTCTTTGGTTCATTGATCTTCTTTTTTGCATTAGTTTTTTGAGCTGCTTTTGAGATTTATCCTTTTTAAAATCCCAAGCCACCTTTGTCTTTAGATGCTTCTTGGCCTACAATAAACTCATCAAGCATTGTAGAACTTGTCTTAAATTTGTCTTCATGAATTCTTTCCTTTTTTAGATCTAATCTCAAATTTTCCACTTCATGTTCAAGTCTAGTGCACTCATTAGATTTTTTCTTTATCATTGTATTCATAAATTCCTCAATACTTTTCCTTTCTTCCACTTGTACTCTTAATCTGGTGATGTCTTCATTTGCTTTCCTGAATTGTTCATTGACTTCCTTATGCCTTTCTTTTAATTTCCTGATCTTCTCTCTTAGTTTCCTGATGCACTCATTTTCCTCTTTTAGGTTTCCCTTCAGATCTTTGTTTTCATCTTCAACTTTTCTAAAATATTCAAGAGCTAATTTGTGTTCTTCTTTTTCAATCAATCATTTTTCTTCTATGTATTCAATGGTAGGAATCTCTTCTGGAGGAATAGGGTACTTTCTATCAGCCATGTGTTCAAACTCCAAGATCTTCCCAAAGAAGTCAAGCTCCTTCTAGGGATCCAAGCTTTGATATCAATTGTTAAACACATGGAATATTGAGAGGGGGCGTGAATCAGTATTCCTTTAAAAAATTTAGGCATAATCCATCCAATCATTAATATACGTCCAATTGCAATAGTGAAGGAAAACATGAAAACATCGACTAGATCACTAACACATGAACAACATTATTTTACGTGGAAAACCAAAAAATGGAAAAACCACAGTGAGGATTAGCTGACAATATATTATATCTGGATATAGTATGTTACAAAAGGACCCGCTGCTGGGATAGGACACACTATCCAAAAAGGCTCACATCCCACAGAGAAAGAGAAGATAAAAGAAGGGTTGGCTATACTGCCTATTTGAACTAATAGAATAGCATCTTTCATATGTTGGATTACAATTCCAATGAAGCACAAAGTTATATTTACTTTGATTTGAATTAATACTCTGCTCTATTCACAATCTGCTCAATTTTGCATGATACACATGTAGGTGGAACACCATACATGTCAGATTTCACTCAAATCTTGCATACCATTTGTTATCTCTTCGTCATTCTCTCATCCCTTTTTTTGAACATACACCACTCTATATTTTTTATCGAACTTAATCAAATATATATAAATATCCATGTTAAATGTAACTTAAATTAGGTCGGACTAATTATAAGTAACACACAACATTATGTATATCATTCTCAAAAAAATTTATCCACACATTGTACCTTAATAAAAAATTCAATTTATGGGGTTGGGGCCCTAACTCGATTGGATAAATACTTCCTATTCTAGGAGGTTAGTCATGAGGTCTAGTCTCCCCCACCCCTATGGTATTGGATAGTGTGTCATGCCAGCACCATCGGTCATGTTAAAAATTTTACTAGGAACACTGCAGTTTATAGGGGGTCATGCTACCCAATTCCTACAATCTAAAAAAAATCAAAATTCAATTTACATCAAGATAGGTTAGGATGGACATAATATAAATCCCACACAAGATAAAGTTACTTGGTTATTCTTTCCAAAACATCAAAAATGTTAGGTTGGCCCAAAAATGAGACCTAAACACAAAACCTTCAAATGTGCATACAATTCGCCAAAAGTATGCTTCAAAACTCAATCTCTCTTTGAATTCCCATTCATCCAACATCTATTAGATTGTCTTCATCATCATAGAACAAAATAATTATCCATGAAGAAATTTAGAATCTCCCACACTGATACACTGTACAAAAAAGTAACTATGATATATAGGGTTGAGCGTTGTCATTCATATCTTTTGGGAAACTTCATAGAATGTCACAAAATCTTGAATATAGGATGATCTCGAAACTAAATCAAGAATCGTAGTGATATCTTCACTTGTGGTGAAGTAAGTACCCAAAAAACTAACACACTAAACCATAAAACTACTGGAGGAAATACTTAGCCAATTTCCTGATAAGCCATACTTTCTGGACCAACTTGCACTGTACATATATCTTCAAAAAATTCTTCCAAACTATTCTAGGATGATCATAACAATGTTGACATCAATGACAACACTAGATCATGCAATATTTATACACTTCATGCTTATGTTGCCAATATGCATCATCAATGACAATCTTCCAACTTCCAACAAAGCATTGTGGTGATGCAAGATGCTCTTTGATTTTTTCAAATGCCTATTGACAAGACTCATCCTAGTGAAGTGAAATATTTTTATTTATAAGACGAGAGAATGGTTAAATTTTTCTTACAAGATGTGTAAGGAACCTTTTGATAGGTTGAAGTTTTCCCTAAAGACTATGTACCTGATTGAGTGTTTATAAAGGTGGCATTTCTAAGATAACAATGAATTTGGTAAGGTTGAATTATTTTCCTCATCGAAAAATAATGAAGCATAAAAGTTTCCTAGATGTGAAACAAAAGACACAAGTATTCAAATTTAAGCAAATATTTTTATTTTCTCATATATTCAAATATACACTCAAGAACCTATGGATGATTTTCTCAAGTCTTTGATCTAGCCAATAGATCATATACATAATATTCCATAATGTGATTTAGTACATCATGAAAGATGATGATCATATCTCTTTGGTAAGTTGCCCCTACATTTTTTAAGTTGAAACAACATGACTTGATGAAAAAAGGTTCCCCAACAAGTGGTAAAAGGTATTTTGTGTTAATCTCTAGGGGAAATCCAAATATGATTATATCTTGAAAATACATCCATAAGAGACATATCATGTCCATTTTGGAAGTGGAAAACCATATTTTAGACACTTTTTTGAGATATCAAAAGTTTGTACAAAATATGATTCATTTCATATTTTTTCTAATAGATATGATATTGGACATCAATTTTGGATGGTCAATAGGTCTAATAAATCCAACCTCCAATATTTTCTTATTCTCTTTTTTGACTAATAGTCCAAATTTAGGGTGCATATTTTGAAGCTTTGTTTCACTGGTTTGGCATTTAAATGCACTACTAGATAATGTACAACAAGTAAATGATCTGAGCTCAACATGTCCTTATGGGAAAAATAAAAATTATCTGCATATTTCATGAGGATAGCTATTGTAGTTTCTTGTTCTTCTTCTAATATACTTGTTGCAAGATAGGTGATTTTTGGACCACTTTCCATAACCAAGTTGATTGCTTGTGATTCTTCTACTAGGACTATGATCATTTAGACCACTATAAAGATGCCAAGGGAGGGCCAAGTTCCTCATATTTTGAGACCTTAGAGAAAATGTTGTAGATGCATTGACAAATCCTGTGATTTAAAAAATTTCAAATGTTGTTTTGATTCCATGGGCCTCACGACCCCTAGTAGTTAATTGTTGATTGAATCTTGAAAGGTCTTCAACAAGTGGGAGAATGTTGGGATTAGATTCTCTCAACCTTTGCAATTCCTAGCATTTAATTTATTGTTTATTTTTTATTTTATGCTAATTTTTTATGTCTACTAATGTCCCTATTAATTGAGGTGGAATATTATATGGAGATAATTGTATGACATGTAAGATACAATTGTTGAAGTAGGCTTCCCACTTGGTGGACCCCAATGAAGGCTAATTTGATGGATTTTATTATAATTTGTAACATTTAATTCTATGATTGATTATGAAAATTTTATATGATAGGTTATGACAAGTGGAATAGTCAAGTATGAAAAACTATGATAGGTGGGTCCCATGTGATGGTGGTGCCTATGCATGCAAGTTTTTTGCATGGATACAGGTGTATTGCATTTTGAGGGGGTACTATGCATATGGAGAAATGTTTTGGAAATGGAAAAATCAAATCAGGTGGGTCTCAATTATGAAAATGCACTTCATGCAAGATTGTTGTGTGCATTCAAGTGTTGTGGATGTCAAGGATCAATACATGCATGCAAGCATTAGGTTCTTTCCATGTGGTAATCCTAGGAATCCATCTTCACTTGAGTTGTATTATTTATTTGGTACTTGTTCATTTTTTAAATTAATATTAGTTTAAAAACTTCATGAGTACCGTTATGATGTCATAATCACTCTGGAAATCATGTTGTTGTTATACTCTTGAATGATTTTAGCTCTATGACTACATTGTAACCTATTTTATATTACTAATAATAAAAAAAATTGTGCTTTTGGGGTGTGGGGATTTCTCTTGAAAGGGTTTTCCCCATGTAAATTATGTTGGTATTATTATTATTATTTTGTATATTTAATAAATAAATTTTTTGTATCTAACGTTGTAATTGATATAGGTTTTAAAAGATAATTTTGCACTATCTCCCCCACTTAGATTGGTATTAGAATCTAGTTCTTCTCACCTATATTCATTTCATGTTCCAATCTATTTCTTTGCTCAATTAATTTAATATCAATTTTAACAGTATCTTAAGTTTTACATTACAAACAAATGCATCTAAAATACACTATCAAATACATCAATAATAATACAAAAACCATCAATAATATAGTAGCAATATCAAAATAATAATCAAATAGCATAATAATAAATATATTCCTATGATCCCTACATCCTCCCACATTAGGATTATGCTTACTCCTAGAGGCTTGAAGGAGATAAGGATAAGCACCCCTAAGCACATCTAGCTTTTAGTCCTACACAAAAATGCTAAATTAATAAAACTAAACCTCTATTCTCTTGATTGGTCTAGAACTCAATTCCAAACATCTTATTTTTAATGGTACAAAGACTTGTTGAAGTATGTTAGTAGTACTTATTAACTATTTAAACTTTTTAGCATCCTAGTTTCTAACTACAATTGTATCACCTATCCATAAGTGTAACATGGTTCTATGATCCAAGGTTGTAGCCTACTTGACTAAATAAATCTTGGATGAATAATGTGTGAGTGACAACCTATAGAATTTTGGTATAGTTTAAGGGAAGTTCCATACACTCTTTCTCTTGTTGATATCCATAATAAAGTCCATGTACCTTTTCCAAGGAATCTACTAAGGCTCTTGCCTTTGAAAATATGAATGGTATGATGCAACTCCTATATCTCTACTAAGACAAGAAATCATATAACTCTATCTACATTTATCTTTATGATAATTACCACCACTATAATGGATTCTATGGTTCTTGTTAAGATAAAGGAATCTACACTCTCTATTTACTCCTTGATATTCTAGAAAAAAAATATATAAAGGTCATTAATACAATTAAAGCATCCCCAAGACCACTAGTAGCTTAACTCTCCTTTGGTCAAGGTTGATATCTATTAGGCTTTCCTCATGATCCAATTTACAATTAGTATGATTCCTCAAATTATATTACTTCATTGGGCTTCTTGATAAGGAGGAATATGGTCCAAAATATCCCTTAAGGTATCTAAAGTATGAGTTTTAAATCATTCTATGACAATAGAGGTTTCTCTCCTCATAGTTTACTATGATTAGGCTCATGCATTCTTAGGAAAAAATTTCTAGGTGTCATCCTCCTTCAAGATTAGAACAATATTAACACACAAAAAAGGGTGAAAAAAATAGACACATCACTCAAGAATAACTCAATAAGTATTCCACAAGGAATATATTTATAAAGAGTAACAAACATAAATTTTTTCTTTCCTACATTACTTTAATGCTCTTTTGATTTAACCCAAAATATTTATATATAAAACTATGATCATCAAATCAATACCTATAAAAGGTAATTGTTGGGACAAAAATGAGAGTTTTAATTTAATGAAATAGTGTTGATATTGTAGTTTTGGATTAAGTCAAGTACTTATGCCAATAAAGGGTGTAATCTTGTGAAAGATGTAATGGTTGTATGCTCAGGGATTGTAGGTACTAAGTTGAGTGAGATGAAATGCAACTAAGCCTAACAAAGGACTTACAACTAAAATTTTAAATGATAAATTATTTAACATCTACTATAAGAAACACCATAGTTTTCTAAAGGAACAATAGAATCTACTAAATGAACAAGGTAGTCTATGACATGAACACAAAATATTCTAATGTAGAAAACATAGTTGTAATTATTTTATTCTATTCACAAAAAATAATATAATGAAAGAGGTGTTTTTAGAGTCTATTTAAATAACAATTAATGGAATCCACACTTCATGAATCGACTTCTTTTATGTCATGATGTACACTCACAATTCACATATAGGTTTATAATAATTTCAAAATAATTTCTATTGCATAACTTATAGAGTGGACAATAAAAAATCATAGATAAAATAAACACAAAAATAAATGAACTTCACCAAGTGTTCTTAAGATTGAGCCCCCCTCTTGGCCGATTGGGTGATTAGACAAGTTATTGCAACACTTTCTTCACCAAAACAAGCAATATGTTTTAAATTAATTATGTGTATATTGATCATCCCCATTCAATATGATTATAACATCTATATAGTCTTCAATAGTTTAGACTAAAGAAAGCTATGATTATGTTGGCCTACAACCCATAGCTATAAAATTTATTTTAGGTTTGTAACCAAGATATTTTTTAAATAAAAAATAAAGTTAACAATTATTTGATTAAAAACTATCCAACATGTGTTTTTATTATGGGAAAAATATGTTTTGGAGGGACCATAAACCCTTTACAAATAGGTTTTAAAGGGACCTGAAACCCTGTCTAAAAAATAATACTTCTAAGAGATAATACACAACCAAAAATCAACCCAACAACAATAGCCTTTGAAAGATTAACTAGAATACCCATGCTGCAATAAATAGGTTTTTAAGGGGACCTTGAACCCTTTAAAACTAGGTTTTACAGGGACCTTGAACCCTAGCTTACCACAAACACTGCCTGAAACAACTAGGCCATAGCTAACGAACTGCTCAAAAAGAACATACTTGAGCTAGAAAAACAACAAACTAAGTGATGTAGACAAACCACATCACCTAAATAATCTCTCCATGAGAGATCAACTGAAATAGAGGGAAAAAAGAGCTCCCTTTTCTAACCTCTAGCCCATCCAGACTCCCCACCTCAATAGGAGAGTTAGGAGGAATAATAGAGCATCAAGAAGCAATAACCCGCATACAACACTAGTCAACCCAACAAGCCAACCCAAACTCCACCTTTATAGGAAAGAGCTCCCCTCTATAGGAGAAGATGATATGAAAACCCTTTCTACCATAGCTACAACTCTCCATAAAACTTAAATTCCACCTCAATAGGGGCTGCAAGAGAGAAGAGCAATAGAAAATTCATCTCCCCGCCTCCTCCATAGTACCCAACTCTACCTCAATAGGATGGGTCTTTACCTCAAAAGGAGAAGTCTTTACCTCAATAGAAGACACTAATTGAAAAGATAGGAAGAGAGAGAACACTCCAATAGAGAGGGAGAACATAAAATCCTTTGGCAATACGAGCATGAGGGACATTAGAAAATACTTTGAAATCTTCCCAACCAATAGGAAAAAAACAAGGGCAACCACTACACCTTTGGAAACCTTTAGCCATGCCACAATAAGCCTTGGATACTCCATAAAACAAAAGTCCTACCCCTTTAACAACATAGGCTTCACACACAAAAAGGGGTTCAAAATATTTCCCTTAAGGAACATAGGCACAAAAACAATAACCAAAACAACCATCACTTCCTTAAAAAACTTCTCTTGGGACACCAAAAAGAAAGCATCCCTAAAAAAACACCACCAATAAAGAACCATCTACCATTTACATCTATCTAACCCCTCCAAGTTAATAATATTCAATGACCACAAGGGATTCAAAACAAATCCCTTAAGGAAAGAGATCGAAGCCTTCTCAGAACTAGAGCATCCCACCTATAGCCATGAACCAAAAAAAGAGGGCTTACCTAACAACCATCAATACCCAGAATCCCCAAGACAAAGTGTTGAGAAATTATACCACCATAGGATAGGAAATAAATCTCAGTAAAATTGGTTGGGTTAGCAAAAGGGTACATCAACAAGAGCCCCAAAAAGAGAAAGCCAAAGAAAAAGTTATTCTAGCAACAACAAACAACTTTCCAAGGGGATGAACACAACATGAGGACAAGAGAAGAATCCTCCCTCAAGCATGCAAAACCATGCAAACATGAAGAAACCTAGCCACCATAGTAACCAGACCCTTAAGAGCCTCCAAAAACATAAGGAAAATCAAGGAACATGGGTAGATTTGACAAGAAAAGGGGCAATGCCACATCATAAAGAAAGGAAGAGGTTTCAAAAATATTTCATGAAAGCACCACCTCATGCCTCTCCTCCAAACTTGTAGCCCCTTAGCCCCAACAAATGCAACCAAGCTCTAGCATCCTCACAAAACCATCACAAGCCCAAGAGAGATCCACACCCACTATAGATCTAGAGGTGCTAGTAGAAAAATACTTCTATGACCACTAGAAAACCTTTTGCAACCTCTAGATTTCCATCCTCATCATCTTTTTCATCTTCCCTAGCCTCAAGAGATTCAAAATTGCCTCCACTCCCTTTCACACTCACTACTCCATGCTCCATTTTTTCTTGTTATGGGTATGCTACCATCCAATATACGTTACTATCAACTATAACCAAAATTAAGGGTCTTCCTTGAGCTAGAAATCCTTCACTTGAAATCCCACTACATATTATAATGATCACTTCCACATGTTTCAACCATCCAATTGAAATGATAAATAACTCTAAAAATTGACATCATAAAGCATATTTCATTCTTTTTTAAAAACATATTAGGAATTTCATTTTATGAAAACCATTAATTAAAAAAGGAAAAATAGGGGAATAACATAATTAGATTTTATACTTTGTAAAGGGTACAAAGGTATCAATTTTAGGTAGGTTTGTAACTCATCATTTCTCCCTAGCTGAACATTTTGCTTGTCCTCATGCAATAAGTTACTTATAGATTTAAATGACTATTAGGGTGGCATAGTGGCCAATTTTTTCATGGTTTCTAGAGTATCCTAATACCAAATGTTCTTCAACTGTTCTATTTTATGTTGACATTCATTGATGCTGATATAGGGACCTTCTGCTAGAAATTCATCTCTTTCCATCATAAATACATCTATTCAATTCTAAACTCTTGAATTTCTTCAAATTTTTGTTGGTTAGTCTTATACATCTGGCTCACTTAGTTCTGTAAGATTCCTAATTCTTCTTTCTTTTTTTTTACTATCTCTTCAAAGGTTAATTGGATGTGATGTGGAAAATATTCATGTAATTAATTTTTTATAGTGATAGATATAACACCTCAATATTATTAATTGTATCAATGTTTGTTTCATCCACATTTCTTTATTTTTTCCTAGGATGTTTTTGTGCATAGTTAGAAGAAGTAGTGAATTTTATTTCCTCTATAATTTTCATATGGGCTATCCACTACTTCTCCTTTTTCCACTATCTATTTTTCATTGTTGTTCTCTTGTGAATTTTTCTTTTTTTCTTTTCTAGGAGATAAGTGGCTAATACTTCGACTTTACATTCAATATTCTATGTACCCCCTTTTATCTCCATTTTACTAGCAATACTAGCTAAGTCTTGCAATTGGGAGGTGATTCTATAATTTTTTCTTGTTTTCTTTTCACCCTTGCATTATAATAGGGTCATGTCGATGATTGAGGAGTCTCAATGTTGGTTGCATAACTTTCATCTTCATTTGCATCAACTTCATCATCTCAGGTTTTTCCATCATTAACCTTGGTTTCATTAGATTCAACCTCATGACTTCCATCCTTAGAATGATTGTTACCCTCAAAATTTTCATTATCATGAGCCATATCCTCATGACTAGTTTTCTCATTATTTCCATCTAAAGCTATACTTCTAGATTGCTTGTTGACCTCATTTTTAACAAATTCAAACCAATGTATAAATGAAGTCATTTGTTTTTGAGTGAGGGGGAGAATGTTATACCAGAAGATGGATCAAAACATGCTAATCTAAAAATATAAGCTAAGATTAACATATTAATCTAAGATCTAAACCTACACATACGAAATGAAATTAAGCTATTCTAACATGCATAAATGAATGAACATGAATAACATAGTCTTACCATCTCGTATTGGAGTGCCTTCGCTTGATGTTGGGTTGTTATTATCACCGCAAAGCCTCAAAAGTTTGTGTGCAAAATATTGATGAGTGACTATTGTTAGGTGGATCGAAGAAAATGGTGAAGCTATGTCAATAATGTTCTTGAAAGAACTTCGTTGCTCAATGTATGTTGATTCTCTAATCATTATTTGTGAGGAAAGGGGTTTGTTATATAGGAGATGTATTTTTAAATGGATGATCAAGATCGTGTTGAAGAATATCTATATCAATGGTCGAAGTATGTTGAGAGGAATCAAACATGAGAAAATTGTGCAAAGTTGATTGCACTATTTGGGTGATTAAGAAATAGATTTTCCAGTTAGGGATGTGATTGATTAGTTAACAGATTTAGATTGATTAGTCAGGATTTTGATGTCTTAGTTAGGAATGTGATGGCTTAGTTAACAAAATAGATTGTTCAGTTAACAATTTGGATTGTTCAGTTAACAAATTAGATTGCTCAGTCAACAATTGTAATTTGCTCAATCAAAAAGTGGGTGAGGAATATGAATTAATTGATTAAATTAATTAATTCTTTTTTGGAGTTGAATGTGCAAATCAAGTTTGAATTTTGTAAACAAAGTTGCATTAGTTTGATTTGATTTTTGATAATTGATTTGAATAGTTTGATTTAATTATTCAAATTTTGGAGGGAAAGTGTCGTAATTAAATTATTGTTAGGAAAAATTTGATTGCGGAACAAGTTATTCCTAATGTCAAAACTAAGAGGAGAAAGAGATATGCCTTTTAAACTTTGCAATTATAGTTCATTAAGACACACATGAAAGAAATAACAAAATTGAGAAATAAACACATAACATAATTGACACCAGATTTACATGGGAAAAACCCTTACGAGAGAAAAACCCACCACACCAAAGAAAGATCACTTGTATTATAGTAAAAAAATTACATACAAGTTATAGACTCTTCTTTTCAGATGACAATTCTATATCAACAACATTTCCCTGATCAACCTTGTATCAAATTACATTGTTACAATGCTTTCATTCAACATACAATGAAGTTCATAAAATTTTGATCACTCATCTATTGAACTATCTAACCAGACCCTCAACTAAACTGTTCATTCATTCTCAAGTGGTTTATTCATTTCCCATAAGAGAACGGTCACAATAGTTCAACTGCCAATCGGTTTGCATTCTTCTTCTCTTATTGGTTCAATACAAACTATGTAGGACAGACATTTGGTCAACATAATTCAACTGTATCGCTCATCGGTGAGACAACATACCATGTCTCACTGATTCCAGACTGCCCACAGACCATCGCACACTACACTGGCTTCTACTATTCTATCGCTCAGACTTGGTGAAGTCTCCCTAATCTTAGGACCATCGGCAAGACCAACGCTATTGAAAAAAGAGTGGAAAGTCATACCGATGGTTCAAATCTCCCCGATGTCCCAAAGAACACCAAGAAAATGCATAACAACAAGAGTCACACTGATCGTTCATCAAGAGCAGATCCATCAACAAGAGATTAGGAAGTCACGTCGATGGCTCAAGTCTCCCCGATGCGTCCATCGACAAGAGTCTCCCTGATGATCTTTATTGCCTAGACACCTACCATCAGAATGAGTTAGAAATATCACTTTGACTTCTCTAGTCACGTTGATGGTTCTCATCGACAAGACAACCATAGGGTCATGCCGATATCACCTAGACTTCTGTTGTCAAAATGAGTTTGGAATCTCACTCCGATAGTTCATGCCACCCTGATGACTTCTGTCACAGTGATCTGATCCCTCAAAGACCTTAGAACATAGCTGCTTATCGACAAGACATTCCAAGGGTCTCATCAATATTTCTCTTTCAGGAGTTTCATGTTAGTAAGCATTGAGGCACTTTTTCCAACAATCTCCCACTTGATGAAGTCTTATTGACACCTCCAGAGCATAAAAAAACTATTGAGATTCATGGGAACCAAGGCCTATCGAATTGGCTCACCACCTGTACTTGTATGTGCTCACTAGTTTTGTTAATGCATCTACAACATTTTCCAAAGTATCCACCTTTTCTAAAGAGACCTTTCCATCCTCCACCATATCTTGTACAAAGTGATACTCACATCAATATGTTTAATCTTGGCATGGAAAGTTGGATTTTTTGCCAAACAAATAGCACTATGACTATCATAGTAAATTGTAATCTGACCTGCATCAAATCTAGTGTTTGAACACAAACATTTTAACCAGATTGCTTCTTTGCAAGCGTAAGTTTCTGCCATGTACTCAGCCTCCGTAGTGGACAAAGCGACTACAACTTGTTGCTTGCTCATCCAACTAATTGCACCACCATTCAACATGAAAGTATATCCACTAGTGGACCTTCTACTGTCAATGTCCCTTGCCCAATCATAATCCACATATCCATGAATGTTGAGAGTCCTCTATGATCCAACCAAATTTCCATGGTAACACAAAGAATATTCTGAAGTGCCCCTCAAATATCTAAACACTCTTTTCATAGCATCCCAATATGTCCTTCCTGGATTCACCATAAATCAACTAATTACTCCCACAGCTTGGGAAATTTCTGGCCTTGTACAGACCATTGCATACATTAAACTACCAAATACACTAGCATAAGGCACTTTGGTCATGTCCTCCATCTCAGTAGGAGATTTTAGACAATCTTCAATAGATAGCTTCATCCCCTGCAAAATTGGAACAACTAGCTGCTTGCAATCATTCATACCAAATCTCTCTAGAACAATATTAATATACTTACTCTAGGTAAGCCAAAGCTTTTTGCCCTTTTTGTCCCTAGTTATTTCCATCCCCAGAATATACTTGGCTGCACCAAGATCTTTCATTTCGAACTTTGCAGACACCTGAGATTTTAGATCAGAAATCATTAACTCACTATTTCCTATGAACAACATATCATCAATGTAAAGGATAATAATAAGAACACGATCATTTTCAGTCTTGTAGTACACACAATGATCTGATTTTGATCTTACAAATCCCAATGACAAAACAAAAGTGTCAAATTTCTGGTACCAGATTCTAGGAGATTGTTTTAATCCATACAGATATTTTTTCAACTTGCAAACCAGATTTTCTTTACCTTTTCTCACAAAGTGCTCAAGTTGGGACATATAGATTTATTCTTCAAGATCTCCATGAAGAAATGATGTCTTCACATCCATCTATTCAATCTCTAAGTCATACACTGCTGCAAATGACAAAAGAAATCTGATAGACGTCAGCTTAGCTACAGGAGAAAAAATTTCTCCATAATCAATTCCCTCTACCTGGGAATAACCTTTCACAACCAATCTCGCTTTATACTTTTCAACACAACCATCTAGACCAATTTTATTTTTAAACATCCATTTTCAGCCCACAAGCTTTCTACCTTCAAGCAATGGGACCAAATCCCAAGTATCATTTATCTTTAATGATGTTATTTCTTCATTCATGGCTTCCAGCCAGGAATCTGAATCAGACATTTCAACTGCCTCTTTTATAGTCCTAGGCTCATCAGTATTAGTAATCAAAGAGTATGCACAACTAGAATCTATCATAGAGAATCCATATGTATCCAGATGTTTCTTTTCACATGTAGACTCTCATAGGTTGAGGCCAAGGTTGTGGTTCTTCTTGTTCATAACTCTTAGAGCTGCTCAAACTCTCCTTAGTTTCAGGTACACTTTTAATGTGTTCTTCCTCTTTTTCTGGAGTTAGAGGTATCTCAACAACATTATTATCCTTTTTATCTTCTTTCATCCCTGACTGCAGATCCACTGAAGAAGGTTTCAGTTCCTAGAAGATTACACTTTTGTTGTACAATACCTTCTTAGTCACAAGGTTCCAAAGCTTGTATCCTTTCACACAAAGGCCATACCCAATGAAGATACATTTTTCAGCTTTGTTATCCAATTTAGAGCTCTTTACATCTGGCACATAAATATATGCTTCACAACCAAAGACACAAATATGTCTCAGAGAGGGCTTCTTACTAGACCAAACTTCCATAGGCATTTTATCAACAAGTGCTAACGAAGGAGACCGATTTAACAAGTAAAATGTTGTAGCCACAACCTCAGCCCAAAACTTCTACTCCAGAACAACATTGCTCAACATACTTCTTGCTTTCTCCATCAACGTCTTGTCCAACCTTTCATCAACTCCATTTTGTTGCGGAGTGTAAGGTGTTGTTTTATGCCTTTCAATCCCATGGTCTTTGTAATACCTTTCAAACTCATCAGAACAAAACTCACCGCCATTGTCAGTCCTTAAACATTTTATTTTTCTTCCAGTCTGAGTTTCTAAAAGGTTTTTAAATTCCTTAAAATGATTGAACACTTCTCATTTACTTTTAAAAAAATAAACAAATGCCCTTCTCGAATAATCATCAATGAAAGAGACATAATACTTAGAATTCAATAACGAAGGAACATCCATTGGACCACACACATCAAAATGAATATAATCCTGAACACCAGAAGATTTATGAGGACTAGAATAAAATGAAACATGGTGATGTTTTCCATATATACAGTGTTCACAAAATTCAAATTCTAGGTTGCAATCATTAAGCCCCTCTACTAGGTTTTTATTTTTCAAGGATTTCAAACCTTTTTCACTAATGCGACCGAGCCTTTGATGCCAGAGTACAGTCTTTTCTACTGGAAGTTTAACTTCCAAAGAATTTTCTCCATAGGAACATTTTCGTTCTTCTCTTTACGAATAGCCTTCTATGGCTTTGCAGAGACACTATTGCATTGAACAACCAGTGCATCAAGCTTGTATAGACTACCAATTTAGGCACCCCTAGCCAACACCATTGAGCCTCTAGTCATTTTACAACCATTTCCAGAAAATGAGACTTGCACTCCAACATCGTTCAACTTGCTTACAAAAAAAAATTTTGAGCCAGACCTGGTATATGCATTACACCATCGATTCCCTTAATTATACCATCAGGAAACTAAATTCTGACTCTTCTACACCAATTGTATCCAGAGATGAATCACTTGCCAAATACACCTTTCCACCATCATATTCTTCATACTTTGTAAAAGAGTCTCTGTGAGATGTCATGTGGAAAGATGCTCCAAAATAAATCAGCTAGACATCATCTGCTGCCTGAGTTGCCAAGGCTACAATGAAGGCATCTGCTTCACTCTGAGAAGAATCATTGTCAGAATTCTTCTTCTTCTTCTTTTTATACTCTTTGCAATCCCTTCAGACATGATCAAGCTTTCCACAATTCCAACACTTCAACTTGGACTTCTTGCTAGGAGACTTTGATCTCCCTTTTGATTTTGATTTGGAATTCTTGTCCTTCTTCTTGCCTTTTTCTTTTGATCTTCCTCGAACATCTAGAGCCTCCTTCACTATCTTAGAAGATTTCCTTCTCATCTCTTTTGATAAAAAAGAAGCAACCACATCTTCCATCTTGAAAGTGGTTGTTGTGCTCCCAATCAACATCACCAAGTGATCCCATGAATCCAGCAAAGAACACAACAAGAGCATACAGTGATCTTCTTCATCAATCTTCACACCTACAGATGTTAACTGAGCAATCAACATGTTAAAAGTATTCAAATTATCATCAAAAGATGTTCCTCCTTCCATTTTCAAAGAGTACAACTTCTTCCTTAAGAACAACTTATTCACCAAGGACTTGCCTTGATAATTATATCCCAATATTTTCCATAAAGAAGATGCAGTCTTCTCTTCATGAACATTCAAAATAACTGAATCTGCCAAATAAAGCCTTATCATCCCCTTTGATTTTTGATCTTTGAGGTACCAATCTTCTTGCTTCATTCCTATAGGTTTCATTCTAGACACAACAACCCAAATATCATGGTCAACCAATAGATCTTCCATTTTGAGTTTCCACAACTCAAAATTACTGCCATTGAATTTATCAATATCAATTCTTCCAGACGTACTTGTCAATGCCATCTCACTCTATAATGTGACAAATTCAATACCTCTACAAAACTCCCACTTAACAAAAATTGACACAAAAAATCCAACCTACCCACAAGGATAACACAACTGGCCAAGCTCTGGTACCACTTGTTAGGAAAAAATCAACTGCAGAACAAACTTTTCCTAATGTCAAAACTAAGAGGAGAAAGAGATATTCCTTTTAAACTTTTCAATTACAGTTCATTAAGACACACATGAAAGAAATAACAAAAATGATAAATAAACACATAAAATAATTGACACCAGATTTACGTGGGAAAACCCTTACAGGAGAAAAACTCACCACACCAAACAAAGATCACTTGTATTATAGTAAACAAATTGCATACAAGTTACAAACTCTTCTTTTCAGATGAAAATTCTATATCAACAACATTTCCTTGATCAACCTTGTATCGAATTATACTTACAATGCTTTCATTCAGCATACAATGAAGTTCACAAAATTTTGATCACTCATCTATCGAACTATCCAACCAGACCCTCGACTGAACTGTTCATTCATTCTCAAGCGGTTTGTTCATTTCCCACAAGAGAACGGTCACAACAGTTCAAAAACCAATTGGTTTGTATTCTAATTCTCTCATTGGTTCAATACAAACTAGGTAGGACATACATTTGGTCAATAGACTTCAACTATATCGCTCATTGGCGAGACAATAGACCATGTCTCACTGATTCTAGACTACCCACAGACCATCGCACACTGCACCGGCTTCTACTAGTCTATCGCTCAAACTTGGTGAAATATTCCCGATCTTAGGACCATCAAAAAGAGTAATACTATCGTCAAGAGATCCAGAAGTCACATCGACAACTCAAGTCTCCTCGACGCATCCATCGACAAGAGTCTCCTTGATGATCTTTATCACCCAAACACTTGTCATCATAATGGGTTAGAAATCTCACTCCGACTACTCAGGTCACACCGATGGTTCTCATCGACAAGACAACCAAAGGGTCACACCGATATCGCCCAGACTTCTGCTATCAGAATGAGTTTGGAATCTCACTCTGATAGTTCATGTCACCCCGATGACTTCCATCGGAAAGATAGGTCCTAGGTCATAGTGATATGATCCCTCCAAGACTTTAGAACATAGATGCTTGTTGGAAAGACATTCCAAGGGTCTCACTGATATTGCTCTTTCAGGAGTTCCATGTCAGTAAGCATTGAGGCTCTTTTTCCAACAATTATTATTTAATAATTTAATCCACTTAGAGGAATAAGGTGATTTAACAACATAATTGAATAATTGGTGTTATTTAATCAATCAAGACAAAGTAAGTTGAGATTAGGACTTTATTAAATAAATCTTATTTATTTAATTGGTTGAAATGATGAAACATGAATTAATCAAATAATTTTGTTTTATTTAATCAATAGAGGAATTATGGTTTTCAGGAGTTTATTAAATAAATGAAATTTATTTAATTTTTCTGAAATGATGAAAAAGTGAATTAATTAAATAATGTATTATTCAATTAATAAAGGAATTAGGGTTTTTGATGTCGTGCATTGTGGGAATGTTGTAGTATGATTCCAAGATAATTTGATACATTACAAAATGATTCTAAGATGTTCTGAGGTGATTCTAAGATATTATAAGATGTTTCGAGACAAACTCGAGTCATTCTGAGATGTTACCAGATGATTCTGAGTCATTTTGAGATGTTATGAGATGATTCCAAGTCATTCTAAGATGTTGTAGGATGATTTTGAGTCATTCCAAGATGTTATGGGACAATTCTGAGTCATTCTGAGATGTTACGGGATAATTGTGAGTCATTTTGAGACATTACAAGATAATTTCGAGTCATTCTGAGATGTTACGGGATGATTCCTAAGTCATTCTGAGATGTAACAAGATGATTCTGAGTCATTTTGAGATGTTACAAGATGATTCTGAGTCATTCTGAGATGTTATGAGATGATTTTGAGTCATTCTGAGATGTTATGGGATGATTCCAAGACATTTAGACATGTTACAGGATGTTGTTTGATATTGTTTGATGTTATTTGAGGTTGTTCGATGTTGTTCAATGTTGTTCAGTGTTGTTTGATATTTTTTGATGTTGTTTGGGGTGTGTGATAGGTTTCAAGTCAACTTTACATGTCTAAAATTTTAACCTATCTAATATAATTAACTGAATTAGACAATGACAGGCTAATGACTAGGCATGACCCTTTGGACCTCTTTACACATATTTTGTAGAGTTGAATATAAAATAGGGAAGATTAACCAAGTGTTAAATCCACAAATGACATAACAATTTAAAGTGATGGGAAAATACATAGGCATAACTTCTTTCACAAGTTATATACTGCATAATGAATTTAGCAACTTCATACCAAGGATGAGCAAGAGAAAAACGCTAAGTACCTTTCCCCTAGACTACTTGAATAAACTCCCCTTGTCACAAGAATTCTTTTGTAGTAGTTGTAGATCAATAACCTAATTGGATTTCATGGGAAATAAATCCACAAAAGTCTTAGGCAGCCCTATAACAACATCTATGGTATAGATGGTGACTGGAAAGGTCATCACATGAAGCATGTCTTGGCCATTATTATACCCAAAGGAAAAATCTCATCAAGCCCTCACAAGAAATTCAAGAATACATGCCATCCAAAATCATGAAAGTTTTGATAAATTGTTTGGTGAGCTTCCAAGGCTCATGATAGGTATGTTTCCCACCCATGGTAATCTACCAAAAAGAGGTCTGAACAACATAAATTACCAATGTACAATGTAGAAAAAAGGACTGGGCAGTTAGGGAAAATGGTGAAAGTAGTTTGGAAAAAGGTGAAGAAGTTTAGGATTAAAAGTGGAAGGAGGGTACTAGATTATGATTAGTGGATAATAGTGATACATGCAGGACAACAAATAAAAGTAGATTAGGATGGATTAAGTGAAGATATTTTAAAATCTATATTAAGAATTAGTAAGAAGACTAGAGTAGATGCTCCAAATTATAACTTTGATAGTGAAAATCCTAAATAATTGATAGTTAAATAATTAATTTAAAATAACATTTTGAGTATAAATAAATTGATGATTCAAATAGGGTAAAAATTGCTAAGAATAAGTTGAAAGGGCATGTTGTCATTTGGTGAAAAATATTAGTTAAAAAGAAATTGAAAAGGGAAATCTAGCATTAAAAAATGGGAAAGGATGGTGAAACATTAAAATATGAGTTCATTCCTATGAATCACAATTTATAATTACTGAAGAATTTGTATAATTTAAGATAAAAGGATATGATTGCTAAGAATTGTACTAAATAATATTACAAGCTAACAATATAGTAGGTCATCATGATGAAGGAAAGGTACATTAAATGTTGAGAGGACCAATTGAGGATAATAATTTCAAAAATTGTATACCCTTGCAATTTCACATTATATGTTGTGCCCACTTTAGTTTTTGAGTATAAATTTTTCTAAATTTAAAATATTAGCACTGTGTCTTTTTTAATAGTTCTACAAGGATTCTCATGCTCTACCCTTTTTTTGGGTCCAATTTTTTCTAGATGGGAGCACACCACATGGAAATCTGCATGATGTGCTAGTAACATGTTAAAAAATTATGATTCTAGTGTTTGTTTAACCATTACTCTCTCTTTTCCATAACTAGTAGCCGAGAAGGTAATGACTCTATAGGTTGATTGAGTAGTGACCTGGTCATTGTTTTCTCTATTATTTCCAATTTGAAAAAGTGGTTGATCATTTTGGAACTCTAAGAAGGAACTTTTTTGGAAGCTTTATTTTTCTCTCAAGCAAGAACCAACAACATCTATAATTATTCTATGAATTTTATATTATTCCACTGTCCATGTAAACATCATTTTTATTGTAAACTGATATTTGGGGAGTGGTGAAAACAATTTGCAACAGTTGATAGTTTCATTCTTGATAACCTCAAGCTCTTGAGTTGACATTATTCTTGTTTTACTATTCCTCTCCTCTTTCTTACATTAAGAATCTAGTTTTTTCTATTACTAAGTTCCAACAGTTCTTGCAATTAGGATTATATTTAATCTAGATACTATTATTATTGTTCAACATTATATTTTACATTACATTTATCATTGTCATTTTAAAATCTATAAAAAATCAAAGCTATTCATGGAGGATGAAAGATGAATAGGGGGTTTGATTGAGACAAGCCCTTAAAATAACCACCAAAAATATTTTCTTGTTATTTCATTTGTTATAGGTTTATAAAAGAACATAAAACCATATTATTTTCACATACATTTGGTGATATCTTCCTAAAACCCCCATTCAATCTTTTTTTTTTGTTCTCTTTTATCCTTTGGGTACAATAGTGGTTTTAGTAGAGGTAATTTTGTTATATCCATTATTTTGTTAATTTTAGAATATTTCTTGATTTTAGTACATGAAGGGAATTGTTTGAACTCTAATTTGCATTTGGTTTTGTGTTCATATAAAAAATGTAGCACATGAATGTGCTCACATTGTGCAATAGTCCCAAGAAAAGGCTTCTATTTTTCACCATAGGTTCCCTATTTTCTACATGCTTTGTTTCTATAATTAAAAAGTTATTTTCATTAGTTCACTTCCTTCAAGAATTTTAGTTTAATCATTTTTTTCTAATTAAAATTAAATTTTAAAAAATATTATCAACATAAATATGAATAATAAATTTAGCTTAATATAAATCCTATATGTTAAACCTAATGTAATAGGTTGAAATCACTCTCAAAGGAAATTGATTTTCCTTTTGTACGAGTCAAATTTCATCTAGTATAAGAGGTTGAGTCTATTGAATATCAAAATAGTATGAGAAATATATTAGTGAGAAACAACATAAAGTAAATTAAACAAAATATTTGAGGATAGACAAAACCAAAAAAGAGGAAGAGGAGGAAGATTCTTGAGAAGTATATCTCAATATGATAATTAAAAACCTTACACTATAGATTTGGAAGTTTAAATAAGTAACAATACATAGTGAAATGATAGTAATTCATACTAGAGTGAAGGAGGAAACAATAATTATCATTGCAATGCAAAATAAGCCAATTGATGAGGTATAAAATATTCACCTCATTATTATGAGCAAAATTACCCTTTCTTGACCGTCCATAGCCTTTATCATGCTAAAATTTATATGATCATATAATAAATTATCTTAGCAATATTTTTTGATATTAATAGATGAATTTTAATATTATCTTATTAAGGTTTTAAATGTTGATGATTATAGAAGTTTTGTTTTTGTGAAAATAGGACAATAGGTAATGCTCGAGAAAGAAGTGTTCTCCAAAAGCTATAGAATGTCATGTATTTGGAATGTTTATAATACTACAATTATAGAAGATCCAAATGTTGAAACAAACAAGACAATTGAGAGGGGGGTGAATCAGTTGTAGAAAATTAAACCTTAAAAAATCCCTCAATAATAATCATATCCACAAGCATACATTTAACCCTTATTCTATTAGAATGATTAAACATGTAATGAAAATAACATAAACTGAAATCACAACACCATACACATTAGAACACCATATTTACATAGAAAAACAATGAGGGAAAAACCACAATATACATAATAGCAAAACTGGTACAAAGGGGCTCACTGCTAGAATAGGACACATTATCCAAAAAGGCTCACTACCACAAAAATAATACAAGAAGATAGAAGAATAATGTTACACAAAGAAAAAAATCTCAATGCAACAAAGATTCCACTATAATTTCTTGCACACTTTTTCAATATCACATGAAAGATATCAGATACCTTCATCTCACTACCTTTAGGAAATTCACACTTCTACTAAAATTCACATCAAATACACTTCAATCACAACAATATTGCATATTTCTTGCTTATTACTCTTTCACACCCTCTTACATCAACACCATACATATTTATATCAACCTCTACTTCAAAAAAAATTCTCCAATGTTGGCCACTAGTCGTTGTACATTCAAATTTGAAATAGGTTAAAACCTAAACATTCCTGTGGTGGATAGGAATGAAAGGTGACCTACATAAATCCTTAATTAGGACCCAAATAGATCCCAACACACTTCTACAAACCTCACATGTAGTGTTAAACACAAGGTTGTCCAAAACCCATGCAAAACACCATAAACATTAAGTACACGCTTCCTTAAATCAAGCTGAAAGTTATAGACAACATAACTCACTTGAAGTCAATCCAGAACAATCCATGAACTACAAAAGATTCATCAAACATCTCAACCAAGCTTCGCATCAACAACTATTTTAAATCAAGACAACTAATAACCCTTGTTTGCATACTGATAAATGAAACTTTTAGTGTACTACATAAAATCAAGTAAAAATTGATCACAAAAAGATAAAATAATTATAAGCAACTTCCCAAATCCACTCAACCCTCAACCAAATAGCAGAGAAACACAAAGCAAATAAATTTCTCTCAGACAATATAAAACTTCATTGAACAACTAGTTCACACACTGGTGAAAATATCTCGCACTTCACAATGATCCAAAAAACCAAATTCTAAATATAGCAATCTCTATCAACCTTGAATAACCTATAATAACTACACAAGCATAGCATCAACATAGAAATAACATGGAGCATAATACCAGAGCACACAATGAGCATTTATTTGCACAACACAGTTTACTCTGTTTATAAAATTTTCTCAAAAGCACTTGGAAACCAAGTACCAAAACCATCATCTTAGCTTACTACTTCATTCTAAATCATCTTCATAATCTAGAACAAAATGATAGCTCCATGTACTCATAAAACTTCCTCAAGGTCTCAACTACACATGCACAACCATTTTCCTGTTTTCACAATTGTCTCAATATCCTCAACAACTTCATCCCATAATTGACATCAATGACAACACTAGTCAATAGACATCCTATTAAAATCAATGACAAAACCATCATTCTTGCAAAAATCTCCCCTTTGTCATTGATGGCAACACAAGATGTGAGAAGCCACCAAAGACAAAATAACAATTCTGAACACACTCTCTCTCTTTTTCTTTAGATGATCTTCTCTCCCTCAGTAAATAAGTTCTTTTTCACATGATTCTCTCTCCCCCTTTGGTATCAATAGAAAAGGATAATTTTTTTTGCATTGTTCTCCCTCTTTGAAACTGAATGAAAAATTACTTGCTCTGAATACTCCCCCTTAGGAGTATACCCAACTAAATCAGCAATGTAATGACAACACATGATACTGCCTACTCCCCTGAGATATAGCCTCCAACATCAGTCCAGAAAAGAGATAGATCTATAGATCCACTGGACTGATGCACCTCTATATGCATCTAGTTCAAGAAAGGAGGGGAAATAACCCCCAACTTATCCTAAAGATGCTCAAAATTATCCTTAGGAAGAGCCTTAGTAATTATGTCAGCAATCTAATCCTTTGTAGGAATATACTCAAGCTTGACTTCATTCTCCATAAATTTCTCTCTCAAAAAGCGATATCTAATAGATATATGCTTTGTCCTTGAATGCATCACTGGATTCTTTGAAATGTTTATTGCACTTGTATTATCACAAAAGATAGATATAGTTTCATCAAATACAATTTTGATATCCTTCAATGTTTGTCTCATCCACAATACTTGTGTACATCATGATGTTGCTGCAATATACTCAACCTCTACAGTGGATAAAGAAATTGAATCCTATTTCTTACTCAGCCATGTTACCAATCTACATCCAAGAAAGAATTCACCACCACTTGTAATTTTCCTATCATCAACACAACCAACCCAATCTGCATCTATATAAGCATTCAAAGTGAAATTAGTATCCTTAGGATACCACAATCCATAATCTAGTGTGCCTCTTAAATTTTTGAATATTCTCTTCACTTCTACAACATGTGCTCCTTTAGGATCTTCTTGAAATCTAGAAACAAGACAAACTACATGCATGCTATTTGGTCTAGTAGCAGTTAAATATAGAAGTCCACCAATCATAGATATATACTTGCTCTGATCAACCTTAGGTGAATCATCACCTTTGGTTAATTTACAACCAATCCCTATAGGAGTACATACCAGTTTGGATTCATCCATTCTCAACTTCTTCAACATTTGTTTGACATACTTAGACTGTGAAATGAAAATCCCTTCATCAGTTTGATTGATTTGTATCCTAAGGAAGAAACTCATCTCCCCAAACATTGACATCTGAAATTATTTCTGCATTTCATCAACAAATTTCTTGCACATTGCCTTGTTTCCACCAAAGATAATATCATCCACATATACAACTACTATCAAGATTTTGTGTTCCTCAATTTTAAAGTAAATATTACTATCTGTGGAGAACTTGTTTAAACCTTGTTATATCAAGTACCCATCCAATCTTGCATACCAAGATCTGAGAGTTCTCTTCAAACTAGTAGTTCATTCTTCAATTTACATACCATATTTGGTTGATATGATAACTGAAAACCTTTTGGTTATTCCATGTAAACCTCTTCTTTCAATTCTCCATTTAGAAAAGTAGACTTCACATCCATCTGATAGACCTTAAAATCTTTATGTACCACAAATGACAAAAACATTTTGATAGCTTCCATCCTAGCCACAGGAAAATAAATTCTCCTCAAAATCTATACCTTCTACCTGTGAATAACCCTTATGCACAAGTATTTCTTTATTCCTAATCACTTCTCCATTCTCATTCAACTTGTTCTTGAATACCCATTTAGTTCCAATTATGTTCTTGTTTGCTAGTCTAGTGACCAATTCTTAAGTATGATTTTTCTCTATTTGCATAAGTTCTTATTCCATTGCCTTCATCCAATGTTCATCCTTGCATGCTTCACTCATTGATTTAGGTTCAAAATTAGAAAGTAAACACAAATTTACCTCAACGTCAAAAACTTTTCTTCTTGTTAGAACACCTTTCCTCTTATCTCCAATAATCTGATCTTCAAAACTATTATTTTGTACATACTTAGAGGTTTTAGGGGTCTTCTCCAGATATTCTTCCTCTTCATACTTTTCATCAATTATTCCTTCTACTTCTTTGCAATCAGGTTCATCTGACACATATCCATCTACTCCAGTAGAATTCTACAAGTTTTCATCAACTTTAACATTTGCACTTTCAACTATCTTTCTCAACCTTTTGTTGTCACATCTATAAGCTTTTATCTTAATAGAATATCCAAGGAAGATACCTTCATCAAATCTGGCATCAAACTTTCCTAAGTTTTCTTCATTTCTTTTGATGTAACATTTTCTTCCAAACACTCTAAAGTACTTCACAGGAGGAATCTTTCCATACCGTAGCACATAAGAAGTCTTTGTGGTATTAGATTTAGCTTGAACTCTATTAAGTATGTAAACAACATTAATAGATTCTCTCTAGTAGAATTCTAGTAGATTTTCCTCTTTCATCATAGTCCTTGCAACTTCTTGAATACAACTTTTTTTCCTTTCAAAAACTCCATTATGCTAAGGAGTTCTAGGGGAAAACAAATGCCTCTTTATTCCATGAACTTCAAAAAACATGTTAAATTCATTGGAGGTAAATTCACCACCTTTTCCAAACCTCAAACACTTTATTTTTAAATATATTTCATTTTCAAACATAGCTTTTGTAACACCCCTCTTTTTTTCTCTTATGTTTAGACTATGATGCTTTGTTATTTTTTATCGCTAACTTTATGGCAATGTGGATTTTATGTGATGATGTGATGTTACTCTATTTTGATGTTATCATTTGACATGCCTTTGATTAGCATAATGGTTATTTGGAATAACATTTTTATTTGCACATGAGTAGATTATATATGTTAGAATTGTCAGTTTCGTGATAGTGTATTGGTGAAGGGGATGAAATTACATCACTTGCTTGCGAGCGCCTTGTGATTCCACGATTCCCTCTTCACGGCGTGTTCTATTATGATGTATATATGCATGTTATATGTATGCCTTGTTCACATGTTTGCAGGTACAAAACATCGACTCCACCTGGCTTCACAGGTTCGAGCGTGTCCATTGCCCAACGGTAATGTTGATTGGGAGATAGTAGCTAAGATTCCTATTTCAAGCCATTACCCTAGTCATAGTGTGTCATTGAGTCTAGTTGGTTTTATTTGTTAAAATTTGTTTAATTTTGCCTTGAATTATTGTGTTGTAAAGTTTGAAAAACGAGATTTAATGGATTTAATTATTTAAAATGCTTATTAAATTAATCTTATTTTAATGTTAGAAGTTGTGAATTAATTAATTAATTAATCAATTTTAATTGGTAAATAGTCTAATCTTAGGATTATATTATTTATTGATTAATTAAATTAGTTTAATTAATTTAAATTTGAAATGGTAAATATTTAGAAATATTAAATGTTTTAATTTTAAATATTTGGAGGATTTTATGCAAATTGGTTGTTAAAGATATTTTTTGAGTTTTTACATGTGTTAGAATAATTTATGAGGTTGTTGAAAATTTATTCATGGAGAGAAAATTGTGGCTTTAACAGAAGAAGTGAGAAGCTTCTTCACGGAGAAGCGCGACGGATATTTGGTGTGTTGGGGAAAAAGATGAGGAAAGGGAAGTCTTTTGTGATTGTGCATGTGTTTTGGATTTTTTTTGAAGAATTACTCTCTAGAAAAGTTTTGTGTTCTTGAAATTTTAGAAAAGTTACTCTTGGGAAAAGTTTCTGTGTTCGGGAAATTATATTGTTCTGAAGGAAGCTATTGTTTATCTGGGAGAAAATACTTGGATCTGTGGAGGAGGCGCTGCTTCAATTTACAAATTCACAGGCATTGGACTATAGGTTCCTTCTTTAATTTTTGTTAGTTTTATATTGAAAAGCTTCTTAGTTTAGATTTTTCTTTGAAAAAGATTGTCTGTCCAAAATTTTAAGTTTGAGTTTTTTTTTTTTAAAACTATAATTGTTGTATATAAAATCCTCTTTCGAATGAAATTCTACGTGGAAAACTATTGCAAAATATTGTAAATTGAGATTATTGTGAATTTAGAAGAACTGGTTAGGGATCTGGAAAGAAAATATTCCTCAGAAGGAAATTTAGTTTTCTGTAGAAAATTTTCCTGTAGGTTGAAAGCTTCTTGGGAAATATCTTGTGGGATTATTGGTATGAATTTTATTGTTCCTTCTCTTTAGATTTGTTTGTTTGGCCGAATATGAAAATATCTGTGTTGAAATTATGAAATGTTGTCTGTGGAAAATAGATGATCTGCTTCTTGCTAGATTTGCTTATCGGGAGGAATATGAAAACCTTTGTTTTAAAGTTGAAACAATCTTATGTGGGGTTCGACTATGATGATCACCGCAACCCTCCCAAAAACTTTATTCGCATACCTTAATTCTTGAATCTCGTCTACACCATAATATGGTCATTTAGGGGTTCAAATATTATACTTAATATGGAAATATATATATATATATATAATATTTTTACATATTAGTTGGTTATTTTATGTTGTTTTCTTTTAAATAATTAAATATTATATATATTTGTGTATATATATAATTATATATATACACGTGCATATATATAATTGTATAAATATTTAATATATATATTTAATTGAATGTTTTAATTGGGTGCATGCAATAAATTCATCATTCAAGGATTTTTAAAATGTTAAGTTTTAGATAGAAGAAATTGTTATTTTATTAAAAATAATAAAGGAATTGAAGTTTAGATAAATTAGATTTTTCTTTTCCTATTTGAAAAAGGGCTTTTAATTTAATTAGTAATTTGGGCAATTTTTATATTACTGTTTTCACTGAATGAGAATGGATTTAGGAAATCCAAATGCTAGATTTAATTCTTGTCTTAATTTCTCTTTTGTATTTGTTTTCTTCTAGTTGCATGTTGGGGGAAAAATTGGTAAAAGTGTTAGTCAATAATTTGTAAGTCTTCCAGAAGAATCTTTAGATTTCAGGGGTTGTTGTATTGTAATGTCAACCCATTTCAATTCCCTTGGGTATTCCATTTGTTGTTTTCAGTAAGTTACCCGATTTCCTCGAACGAGAATGTTTTTCCTCCTAGGTTTGGAGTGGAAATTTATTTTGTATTGCCTCATAAGTTTGGAGTGGTTTTGTTCCACGTGTTGATAGTAGGAGAGTGGTTCTTGATGGGGGTCAAGATCTGGGAAGATCTATTGGGGTAACCCATGCACCTTTGTGGTGAAACTCCTCTTATGTCAGCAATATGTTTGGTTCACTGGTGTATCTATTTATTTATCTCTGAAAGCATTGTACCCTATGAGAGTGTGTACTAGTTTTGTTAAGTTCAGATATGTGTTAGTCTATGTCTAGTGGTAGATGTTATTTCCTAGGGAACCTTGTTAGTGTCTTCTAGCATGGGGGGTGGGCCTTCGGGTACCACTTGGTTGGGTGGAACATGCACCTTACTCCGTTGGGTCCCCTTTCTTCAATTTGTGATGGCGAGATCTTCCAGTTGGAGATCTTGCAGATTCTAGCTTGTTTATTTCACGCTTTGTCCATTGTTACAAATGACTCTTGTACTTTTATTACCCCTCAGTTGTATTCAAGGTGGTCTCATGTATTTTATAACTCATATGTATTATCTACCTCATTCTGGGAATGAGTGATGTAAACTTTATTCATGAGTTAATGTATTATTGGAATCTTGATGTATATTTTATCTATGTGATGTAATTTCTATGTTTGAATGTATGTAATTTAATTCTTGTTTATTAATTAATTAAATGCTTTATTTGAGTATTGTATATGTTATGGATTTAGATGTAACCTTTGTCTCATGCCTTAGAGGTTGTTGTGATAGTTGGTGCACCTTTCTTGTTAAGAATGCAATTTTTAAGAAAAACAAATTGTACACTTCCATATTTGTTGCAAATTCCTCTAGGGTTACATGGTAGGGCATTACAACTTTAATTTCCTTGAATTTATCTAATGCATCAGATCTATCTCTAAGAAAAGTTACCCATGTCATTCTAGAGTAATCATCAACCAAAGGCATAAATTACCTATCACCTTGTAGACTTGTTAGCCTTGTAGGGCCACAAAGATCTGTATGCACTAATTCTAGTAGTTTGGTAGCAGATTGTTCCTTTCCCTTAAAGCTACTCCTTATTTGTTTTCCAAAATGACAGCTCCCACAAACAAAATTGATAGGTTTTATGATCTTAGGTAAATATCTCACAACATGAATTGAACTAATTCTTTCCAAATTACCAAAATTCGTTTGACACATCCTTTGGTGCCATAACCAACTATCATTAATATACAACATAAAGCAATGACCATCAACACCCTTAAGCTAATAGATGTTTCCATTTGTTCTCTTACCTACAATAATCATAGTTTCGTACCATTTCCAGATCTCACAAGATTCATCCTTAAACACAAGATTATACCCTTTTCTACACACTTGTCCAACACTCAAGAGATTATTTCTCAAGCCCTTAACATAGTAAACATTTTCAGTATTATGCTTGGCATCAAAATTGATTGAACCCATTCCACAAATCTTAGCTCCCGAATCATCTCCAAATTTAGCTAATCCCCCATCATATTTTTCAAGTTTAACAAACTTAGTTTTGTCTCTAGTCATATTATTTTAACAACCATTTTCAACAACCCAGTAATTCTTATCTTCTTTTACATGAAAAGTAGATACCAAAGTACCTTCAATATTATCCTTCTTATTCAAAATAATTTCCTTCACATAACTTTTAGAGTTAGTAGAGCTAGATTCTTCTTTTATAGCCAAAAATAGACATTCATTATCATCAAAATCTCCATAATCAGATTCATCATAAAAAAATACCAGCATCTTCTTTCACATAGTAGGCTTTCTTAATCATATTTCCTTTATTTTCCTTGTTCTTATTTTTTAAAGCTCTCTTTGGACATCTAGAAGAATAATGACCTATACCACCACAACTAAAATATTTGAAAGGTAATTTACCTTGATACTTACTGGTGCCCTTTTTCATCTTCCTCACAAAGTTAGCTTCCACATCATCAAGATCTTCTTCATTTGAAATCTTGAACCTTCTTTGATTTCTCAGCCTTGAAAGCAGTCTCAACTTTTGTACCTTTCTTCATTTTTCTCATTTCAAATGCAGCTAGAGTACCAATTGATCCCTAGAATATTTATCAAAATCAACAATTTCCTCAATAGCAGATACCTTTTCACTGTAACAATCTAGAAGAGATGGTTAACATACGATCTTAAAAAAAAAGAGAAAAATTGAAAAATGAATGCAATGTCTCTACACGGGAATGGGCGCGGGGTTGGGTTTTTCAAATCCTCTGGTGTTGAGGAGGAGGATGGCGCTAGGTTAGAATACGAAGATGAGGATGATCATTGGTGGGTGGTCTTCTGGTGTTGGCATGATGGGTTTCTTTGGCCTTCGCCACTTGCTGATGTGCTGCTAGCACACATCTTTGGTGTTAAATTTTCTATGTGGTGGTTCAGAGTTGAGGGTGTTGTGGTGGATGCTTTCCTAGACCCTCCTTGTGCTGGTTCTTTCCATGAAATTGGTGTTGAATGCCTGCCTATGGTCCTTTCCTTTCTGGTGCCCCTTGTTTTGGTGGTGGTGGCATTTCTCTGGGATCACCTCTTGGCTTGTGCTTTGGAAGTTGTTGTGGACGGGGATGGTGATCCTGACGTTGGTGGAGTGGATGGTTGGTTGTGTGCTGCTCGGCCTATGTTGGTTGTTTGTGGCCTAGGGTGTGATGGGTGTGTGCAGACTCATCATGCTTGTTTCTCCCCTGCTGTGTAGAAGCGTCCGTTCTGGTGCGGGTCACTGCTTTTCTTAGGTGCCTTTGTGCATTTGGTTATTTACTGGGTTACTCCCTTGGGTGCTTCATTTTCCTTTGGCTGGACTGGGGCTTCCTCTCAAGCTCTTGTGGCTTCAGGTTGGTTATATTTCTCTAACATTTTGAATGGAAATGGTGATGTTGGGTCCATCTTGGTTGTTGCTGATCCCTGGCTTGATTTGGGGCTTTGGTTGAGGTTCTTCCACTTGGGTGGATGCATCCCAACTTCTGTTGGTGTTGGGTTCTGGTTTGTTGTTGATTGGAAGATCAATGACCCAGATATTTGTGATGTGCAAGTAACTTTGGCCTTGGTTGTATGGAGTCAGTGGCTCTATTGGATTTGGCTTGGAGTGTGGGTGGTGGAGGATCCTGTCAAATATGTTGCTATTACTCCTTGGGGGAGATGGTTCCATGATTTGGTGATGCTACAAGTGCTTGGCCTCCTTCAACAGTGGTGCTTGGTGGGAAATTTTTCTCATCCCTGGCCTATTTTTTTTTGGATGGTTTTTTGTTTTTGGAAGGCTTCCTAGCTGGTGAAAATGGTGGGTTTGATGTTTGTTTCTGATTGGGTGAGGGGTTTCTGCCCAGTTGAGGTGTTGCCTTCCTTTGTCGCCTACTACCGTGGCTTAGTTGGGAGTGGATTTTTTTTTGCTGTCAAGGGGGATTCCCTTGCTCTGTTAGTGGCCCTTTGAGGGAGATGGTGTTGGTTCCAAGGATAGAGTTTTTGGTATTTCGAGGTTGTGGACTCATTATGAGGTTGATCGTGAATTTGTTGTTGTCCTTCTTTCTACTCCTTCAAATCAGATGCCTTGGGAGGAGGTGGTTTCCTGTGCTACTGAAGTTCCTTCTTTCTACCATGCTATTCTTTTGCTGTATTCTATAAAGGTGAATATGGTGGTGCCATCTCCTATTGAGGTGGATTTGGTGATTGTTGAGATGGTAGGAAGTGTTTCTTTCCTTGGTAGGTCCCTATTGAGGTGGTGTGTGCTTGCTATGGAGGGAGATTTTTTCGGTAGTGTTGGTTCCCACTTCTTCCTCTCCTATAGAGGGGAGCCCCATCTATTAGAGGAGGTTTCGGGGTTGGTGTCTAGTTGGCTGGTGCATTTTAATGATTGTTTCTCTACTTCAACTTGTGTTTCTAGAAGTTATGTTACATTCCATCTATTGCAGGTGGTTTGTGGACTGGTTACTTCTGACAGTCGTGTGAGCTTGCAGCTTTGGGGTTCTATAATGGGGTGGGTTTTGTTTGTCTCAGGTTTTCCTTATTTGAGCAGGATGTATATTGTAGTTCAGCTGCTACAGGTGGTTAGAGGCCTGGTTGATCCAAGAGGTTCCTTGGGCCCTTGGTCCTGTGGGTTGTTTGTCTGTGGTTTTTTTGTGGTGCTTCCGTTGGTTTTGTTTTACTGTTGGTATCCTTTTGGATTTTCAGGCTCTTTGTGTAAAGGGTATGACACCCTCTAAATGTTGCTTATCTCTTTTGTGCTTTAAAAGGTTCTTGGTCCTTTCAAAACCTTGCTTACCTTTTCAAAGAAGAGATATGATAATTTTCTTCACCACTTTATATTCTTTAACTATTGCTCCAAGACCTATCATATCACTCACCAATTCATCAATTCTTTGAATATAGCCTTTAATTGTTTCATCCTCAGACATATGAATTATTTCAAACTGTTCCTTCAATTTCTACAACTTTTCTTTCTTAACCTTCATATCTCCTTCATAAATTATTTCTAACTTATCCCAAACTTCTTTAGCATTCTTCAAACTCATAAATTTAACTAATTCAATTTTTGAAAGACTATTCACAATAATAAATATTTTCTTAGCATTGATCTCATGTGCCTTGATTTTTTCACTTGTACTTGGACCATTCATAGGTGGAGTACATGCATCATGATAAGCCCTCTCAATCTCATATATTTGAGCAGACAAATATCCTTCCATCTTTATTTTCCAGAAAGCATAATCTGAGCAATTGAATATAGGATACTCCAAAGGAATCTTGTTTGCCATTCTAGATCTACCTCTAGGGGTTAAGCTCTTCTTCAAGGAACCTTGATCTGATACCAATTGTTGAAATGAACAAGACAACTGAGAAGGGGGCGTGAATAAGTTGTAGAAAATTAAACCTTCAAAAACCCTCAACAATAATCAAATCCACAAGCATACATTAAGACCTTATTCTATTAGAATGATTAAACATGTAATGTATATAACATAAACTAAAATCACAACACCATACACATGAGAACACTAGATTTATGTGGAAAACCCAATGAGGGAAAAACCACGGTGATTATTAGCTCACAATATAAGTAATAGAAAAGTTAGTATAAAGGGGATCACTACCATAATAGGACACACTATCCAAAACTGCTCATAGGCAAGGATCACTGCCATAGAAATAATACAATAAGATAGAAGAAGAATGTTAAACAAATGAACACATCTCAATGCAAAAAAGAGTCCACCAAAATTGCTCGCACACTTTTGCAATCTTACATGAAAGATATTAGATACCTTCAGGAACCCTAACATAAAATTCACACTATTCTGCTCAAATTCACATCACATACACTTCACTCACAACAATCTCACATATATCTTGCTTCTTACTCTTTTGTACCCTCTATTTCAAAAAACTTTCTCCAATGTCAGCCACTAGCCATTGTACATTCAAATTCAAAATAGATCAGTAACTAAACATTCCTGCGGTTGATAGGAATGAAAGGTGACCTACATACATCCTTAATTAGGAACCAAATAGATCCCAACACACTTAAACACACTTCTACAAGATTCACATGTAGTTTTAAACACAAGGTCAGGCAACACCTTTGCAAAACACCATAGACATTAAGTACATGCTTCTTTAGATCAAGTATTATAAGCATAATCTTACAATATTTTTCTAGTTAGAATTCCTTTCAAGCATAAGAATTGCTTATTTGGATTTTTTATTATAATAGGAATCCTAAATTCCTTTTACATATAGCCTTGGACATCACCCTAGTTGATATGACATTAATTTATTAAAGTGCAAGACTTGATGTCACCTTGTCACTTTCTGGTATAATTGTTGGGGGATGGAATTATTTACACTAGGTGTTATTAGGAACTTAAATAGACAACCTTATACTGAAAAAAAGAAAAGGAATTCCTCTTTATTCTATATGATGAGAAAAATGGGGCCTCATGCTATATTTTTTTGTCAAAATTCCCTAACCACAAACATCAAAAAACAAAAACAAAATAAAAAGTAAAATAAGTCTTAATGAAGAAATTTACCAATAAAAACTAGGCATTCAAGACTCATCTAAGATTTGAAATAAAAAATTTGAGGAAAAAACCAAAAATTAATCCAATAAACATCACGAATAAAAATAATCAATAATATGTTAGGAGGGTAGAAATAATGTTTTCCTACTCAATTGACCTGAATGCAAATGGAGATGCTCCTATGAAAATATCTCTCCTACTATTCTACCTAACTTTTATGGACTAACCTTAGAGGATCTAAATCAGTTTCTCATTGAGTTCAAAGCCCTCTATCAAATGTATGAATATGAAAATGATAACCAAAAGATAAATTTTTTCTCTTCTATCTTGAACGATTCAACAATGTGATGATTCATGGGATTTTCTTTAGGATCAATCAACTCTTGGCAAGAAACAAAAATAATATTTTTTTAAAAATATCGATATTATTGTTGAGACAATGATAGGAAGGAAGAATTACTACCTTAATTAGAAAGAAAGGAGTTTATAAGACTACCTTGATAGATTCCTTTTACTACTAAAATCTTATATGGTGAAAATGGCATATGCCCATTGATTTCGTTAAAAATATAATTTTAAAGGGGCTAGAAGAAAAATATTGGAAAGCCCTTGATTTGATGGGAAAAGGAGATGTACCCAAATTGTGACTTGATAATATTTCTACACTCTATAGAAATTACTTCTAAAATAGAGGATAAAATAAAACATCTAGTATGGTGAGAGGAATAAATGAGATAGACAACAGAGAGGAAATTGCATACTTGAAAACTTATACTATTGTTCAAATAAATACCACTCTCAATGGGATGTTATAAGATAAAAATATAAATTCAAAGATAATTTTCATTTATTGCCCCAAATACAGGAATAAATGTTTTCTATGAGAGTGTCCTGTAGACAAGATAGATTTTTATCAACTCTATGATAGCAATCATAAAACTGACCAGTGTGACTAGCTCCAAGAAATTAAAAATTTAAAGAAAAGACTACTTTAGTAGAGGAAAAAAATAATTACATGGGATAAAATCTTGGAAATAAATTTTCCTTTGGTCAAACCTCAAATCCCTCTTGGCATCATAAACCTACTCAAAATAATAATTAATGGAACACACCTTGGTCTCAATATCAAGGCCTATAAAACTATGGACCCTAGAGTGGATGAATCAATAATAGTTTAATCCAGAATGAATCAACCCACCACAATAATCATGTTCCCTCCAAAATCCATTCCACAAGGAAAATCTTCATAGAACTAGTTTTATCAAGGACTGTGTCACACGTTGAATCAACAACCTCTTCTTCTACCTCTGGAGAGTCAAAAATAGTACAAACAAGTTACTCAACCTCCACTACCAACCCAAGTAATATCTAACCCTAAAAAAAAAAAAAACACCATTTTATTCAGTTGAATAGGAGAATATGGTTGAAATTAACACAATACATTGTAGAGCTATGTAACTTAGGTCAGGAAAAACCATACATAAACCAACTATAGTCGATATAACTCATGAAGAAGAATAAATAATCTCAAAGCATTATATCCCATGGAATATAATGCTAAGAAACCAAATAAGGAACCTCATAAAATACTTGTCAATGAGATTGGATCTCGAATTACTTTGAAACTATCCCTTAAAACTACTTGATGCAAGAGCATTTAGGATCACAAGAAATCCTCCATCATCGAAAAAATATTTTCTTTTCATGTTTATTTTTTGCATTTTTGGTGTAGTTTTGAGCTTCAAGAGCACCTTGTGGAGTTTTTTAATGATAATAATTTCCATTTATCAATACTTGTCTTCCATTTCAAAAATCAAAGGCAACAAAGCTATTTATTATAAATATATTACATAATTTTTCAAGGGTTGAAGGATTCCATTGGCATTGTGGAGGAAAATTATAAAGTAAAATTAATTATAATTAATTAGTTTACTCAATTTGAATGCCTAGGGAAGTGTGTATAAGGCAAGTAACCTTTAGCATTCTATTCTTGTCATATCATTTCAATTTATGGGGGAAAAAACTAGTGATTTTTGAGAAACTAATTAATGACTCTCCAGTTTCCAGTTTTGGGTGAATGAACATGAATTGGTTTATGATTATTTAATTTTTCAAATAAATCTATAGTAGAAAGGAATTAGATAGGTGAAACAATGTTGACACCACATTTTGGAAGAAAAAACTATGTTTTTTCATTTTTTTAAAGGAATTTTAGAGGTAAAGTTGATGGAAATGAAAGAGAAGATTTGGGTGGAACATTTAAATTAATGGCTCGTTAAAATGGTTTTAACCTCTATAAAATACAACCTTTAATGGTGTTAAGAGGTATAAATCAACAATAGCAAGGTTGAAGAAATGATTTGGAGGTTACTCCAAGGATTGAATGAGGAAAATTGTAGAAAATCAACTTGTCAATAGGAGAGGAATATAAGAAGAGAAGAATTAAGTAGCAAGTATGTTGTAGGTGTTCAATGTAGCCATGAAATCTATAGGATGAAGGGAAAAAATAGATTTCTAAATATTATTTAAGCCAAGAAGGCATGAAGGAAATGATTTGAGGACTTGAAGGTAGGAGTGCCTAGAAGCCCTTTAATTCTTTGAATTTTGTTTCTTATTGAAATCCTCCATATATGTAATTGTCCTTGAAGATTTTTTTTGTATGAATGTACATAAGAAAATTTTACTAAAGATATTTTTCCACTCTTGACTGCATCACTACTCTAGAGGCACATCTTAGCAAAAATTTGGAGTTATCTTCTAGAGCTGACCACTAAAGAATATTCTCTGGAGCTTATATAGAGATACCTTTTAATGGTCTCCTAGAACACCCCACCATTTTTTTTTTATCCCTCTTCCAAATCTCCCCCAAAAGGACACTCTAAAACAAAAAAAAATGAACATTTATTTAAACAAGCTCCTTTTTTGGAAAGGCATATAAGGGTCAATCTCAACTATCCTTTGAAACTAGTCACTCTAAATGAGACCTACCTTCTGGAATAAATCAAAAATTTAATCATTGAAGTTCCATTGCTTTATGAAAGCAAGGAAATACTAAGCTCAATCAACTTTTTAAATAATTGTGCATAAAAACACCGAAGAGAAAGAAGAATTAGATTAACTATCCAAATTGATGGATATCTAGCTAACCTCCTTTAAGGAAAATTTATTTCACCTAAATATGATGATCTTGGTAGTCTTGTAATTACATCTATTGGTGGAATTAAAATTTCTAATGCACTTATATATTTGGAGATTCCATAAATTTCATGACAATCAATGTGATAGAAATATTGTCATTAACAAATCTCCAACCTACAAGAATTTATTTATAAATGGTAGATCAATCTATCACCATCCCAAAAGGAGTGTTAGAAAGCATCCCAATCATGGTGGAAACTTGGGAATAACCTATTTATTTTCAAAATATACAATCATGAACCCCAAAAGAAAATAATCCATTAATGCTTGGAAGATCGTAGTTAGCCATAGTTGTTACTTGGATGGATTATAAATTAGGATGAATGACCATTTCTAATGGCTTGAATAGAAAATAATTATCATTACCATCCATAAATAAGTTTGATCAAATATTGGTAGTGATGAGATCCATTCATGTTCCATTTAATATCACATATTAGTCTTTTCCATGTGCCTTCATACCCATTTTCATATTCCATTTTAATACCATATCATATATTTCTACCATCCTTTGCTACATATGATTAAATATAAATAAGTGATATTTAATTTAGTTTTGAGATAAAATATGAAAATAAATTATTTGATTGTATTTACTAGTAATAGTTTTTCACTTTAGCCTTGGAAAATAATTTGCAGCATGTTATTGGAGGTGGAGATCATAATTTGTGGAGCACTCTTCAAATTTCAGCTATTAATAAATTATTTGCTTTGTTATCTATGGGTTGAGAATATCCTTCTATATTAATTTATTGTTATAATCTATAATATTTTAGTTTTATATTCTATGGTGAGGTTTTCCTATAGCAAATAAACTTTCCTATTGTTAGCCATGAGAAAAAGCAAATCCCTATATTTGTGGCTAGTCTTATTCTAAGCCATAAATTATAGGCAATGTAAAACTAATTTTCTTCTTATATAATGCTATTAAAGTGGAGTGAGAAGGAGAATAAAACAACAAATGAGTTTGGAGAATAACATAGCAGCATGATTTTGGAGAATAACACAACAATGTAACAACAACAAGCACAATGTAGAAAATATAAACTATAATATATTTTATTTTTAATGAATATATGCTAGTCATGATTTGAGTTTTGTAGAAACATTTTAACCACCCTACTGACCATGATGAAGGGACCACTCCTTGGGAATCTTGGTGATGTTTTTGTGTATTTTTATTTAACTATTTTCTATGATTAATGTTTTATTTTATTTCATGTGTGATTTGCAGAGTGAAGAGATTTGATTATGAATGGTATATAAAATTTCCATTTCAGTTGTTTAAAAATTATAAAAGAATTTTTGTATTTTGTTTCCTGAGTAAAAGTTATGTTTGATAGAATTCTGAGTGATTTGAAATATTTTGTTGGAAACAACGTAGTCATTGGACTATTCCTATCACTTTGTTCTTGTAGCAGTTTTTAGCAGAGCTCATGTAGCTATTTTAAATGAGTGTTTTTATTTTCTAGTTTCATTTCATCCACACTCACCTCACTACCTATAGCCCTTGTGTATATATCCACTACACCTTTCACAATTTTACACCCCTATATTGAAACTTAGACCAAACTCAATTTAGTTTTTTAATATTAATTTTTTCTCATTATCTACCCTCGGTTTTGGCCTATCAAGTAGATAAACCAACTAGTACCAGTAAACGAGAAAACTTGGCCCAATTAGTAATGGTTGTAATCAACAACACAAAAATGAAATAGAGATGAGTTAGAATTCAATAATTCATTAAACATAGATTATGAAGAAAACATGGACATAAACTAGATGTTGCAAAGCCACTACCAAAAACATCATAGAATTCACCCAAAATAAAAATAAAAACTTCCTCTCAACCTTTTATTATCCTTTGGAACATATAATCCAAGAAGTGAGAGTTTCTTAAAAGGTATCACCACCTTCCTAATGATGCAAACTCATCATTTCTCTCTTAATAATTTAATGAGTGAAACCTATAGGGTCTCCTCTAGTCATCCAAAGACTAAACACATCATGGTATTGTCAAAAAAACTCTAAATATTGATAGTTGGCTTATAGAACAACAAGAACTTCAATTCTTCAATGTTCTAGTAAACTTCTCTAAATAATTATTTTGGGACTATAAAGATATGAGACGAATATATATGAATATTTGTATGCAACACAATTACACTAAATAAGTCAAATCAATTCACCAACCTCAACATCAACTTGATCCCACAATTAGAGAAATAGTGAAAATATAGATTAAAATATTCTATAAGATTCATTTACCCAATATCTAATAGCCAATGGGTTTCACCTCTAGTGTTCATTCCAAAGAAAGGAGGAAAATCGAGAGTTTGTGTAGACTACAAAGAACTCAATAAAGCAGCCTACATAAACTATTTTCCTCCACCATTTATTGCTTAAGTCCTAGATAACTTGCCTAGAAATACCTAATTTTCATTATTGGATGGATTTAGTGGTATTATTAGATATATTTTTCCCAAGAAGATAAATATAAGACCACGTCTACATGTCCATGGGGAACCTTCACATATAGAGTTATTTCATTTGGACTATGTAATGCTCCTACTACATTTCAAAGAACGATATTATTGATTATTTCAAGTAAGCTAGTAAATTATTGTGCATAAGTATACATGGATAAATTATTAATACATGTAAACACCTTACGAAATGCCCTTAAAACATAGATAAATTCCTTCAACAATGTGAAAAACCTCAACTATCCCTCAACCATGAAAAATGTCTTATTATGGTTCAACAAGGGATTGCACTAGAACATCAAATACCAACATAGGGCATAAAGGTTGATCTTAAAATGATCAATGTAATATAAAGGTTAGAAGCCCCATATACATAAATACATGTATGCAACTTCATTGGGAATGTTGGCTACTACTATAGGTTCATAGAAAACTCCAATAAAATTGCATCACCCATGCTTTCTTTAGAAGGATGTTAAGTTTTCTTGGACGCAAAATTTTTAAACCTTATTTGAAACCATAAAGAAAAATTTGGCAATCGCCCTAGTGTTACATGGACCCAACTAGGGATTAGTATTTTATATTTACATAGATGCATCAAATGATTTCATTGGTGTAGTCCTTGGACACGAAGATGAATATGAAGGGAAATATGCCATTTATTTTATTAGAAAAAATCCGACTTCATGGAGCTTTTAAATTTTTCCCCCCATGAGTTTTCTTTTACTATGTCCTTGGATTTTAATTGTTTTTGTTTTGGGTTTTGGGGTTTTACCATAAATATTGGTCGTGGTTGTTCTATTCGAGAGTTAAATTGTTATTGTAGGTGGCCGGTTGCATAAGTATGGTTTGAGTTTCTTTTGGTCGTTGCATTACTGGCCCCTCTTTACCTGCTCTCTCGGTCTTTTGCGTTCTGACTGTGTTTTATTTTCCTTAGTGTTAGGTTGATAAACGACTAAATTTTTAGACTAATCTCTAAATTTTTTTTTGCCTCGAGGGTCATTTCCCCATCCACCTAGTCAGTCCCTTTTTTATGAATAAATTTTTCGCATGTGTAGGTTTCATAACCATCATATGGAATGATTTGCATCCTGACCATTCCCCATTGGCCTCGCAAGTTTTTTGATGATGTCACAATAATGTTATGAGGTATGTGAGATCCTTCCATCTGTTGCCTGTGATTGTGGGGCTCGGTCCTTGTTTGTTGAATGATGAAGGAAATTGATGCTGACAACTATTTTTTAGCAACGTATCGTGGTCATTCCTCACTAACCTTGTGAAATTAAAACACCAGTTTCAATAATGCAGCAAGGTGTGTGAATTGTTGACGCATGGACGTCGATGTTGTATGAGAGATGATCAAGGTGGGACCCTTTCGTTCTGAGGTGATGTCTTGTAGGTGAATTTCTATTTGCCTGAGGTTTGGTGAATAAACGTGGAATTTTCAAACCACTTTTGACTTGATCTGAATCAGTCTTTCTGGCTTACTTTGATTTGGATCAACTGCTGGAATTTGAAATAGGTTGGTGTTGTACTATAGCTATTTTATCTCGCACAAGTGAATAGTAATGGTTGATTTCAGACTGTGCTCCCATAATTAAATGCTAATGATCAATGAATCATTATTTTCATGCATATTTCCATGCTAAAGAATAATTTCCTGGTACCAAGTGAAGCGATCTGTCTTCGTGAAAATTCAGCCTCACTGCCATTAACATTCTGCAGGCGAAATCGTAAGTAACACATACCATATCCTGTGTTTTCAGAGGGTCTTATGGTTGATTGAGAATAATTGTCAACTGCATTTTGTTTTGTTCTTGAAGGTTTGTTTGGGTTAATATGTTTTAAAATATTTTAAAGCTTGTCCTGATAATTTCTATACCTTCTTGAATTATGAAGCATTTTGTCTAAGGCTATAGGGTGTAAGCTATAATTGTTTGACACTTCAAAACCCTAGTTCTAACTATTCTCTGTCTTATGTAAATGGCACCCAAGGCCCGAAGCTCTGGCTCTGAAACCTCTACTAGTCCCCTTTCCAGGATATTATAGACTTATTAAAAACCTCTACCAGCAAAAAGCTTGAGGAAAAGGCTTTGTTTTATGGGCCCTTACTTTTGGAAGGGTTAACTGATAAACAATGTGTGATTCGGGACACTGAGCTACTGTATACTGGATGGTAGCTGTTCTCAAATTGGCTTGGGAACAAGAATTTGTGTGTTCCTTTGTGTAACCCTTGGAGGTTGGATCTTGGTAAGATGGTGGTCCCTAATGTCTATTTGGATGTAGATTTGTTGAAATATTTTGCTGCAAGGTATAAACCTATAACTAGAGTCGTCAGAACACATTTTGACATAGAAATGGTAAAGATAACCAGGGAGGAAATTACATAGATATTTGGTCTACATGAATGGAGTCAAGATATGGTTAATATCAATCTTGAGGTTTTTAGAGAAGAATACATAAATACTAAGGGTTTGTTCAGAACATCTCTGTTAATACCTCATTTGGCAACCTCGGGAAGAGGAAAGAATAAGAATTAGGTAGTGATTGGTAAAAATGAGCCAAAACCTGTTCTTGTGAATTACTTTTCTAACTATTTCAAGAAGATAGTTTGTGCCTTGTGCCAGGTTCTAGGAATTATTTTGAAGACCACTTTGCCTACTGATATCATGTACATGGCTATAAATCTCCAACATCCAAGTTTTAATGTGGTATATGATTTTTCCACTTATTTGGTAGAAAAAATGCATGGGTGTCTAGTGGCCATTAGGGAAGGAAATAATTGGGTTGGTTTCAGGTGGTTTTCCCTGTTGATGCACATATTTTTGTAGAGGGGCCAAGTAGTGTTTGGGAAGGATATGGAATTGAAGAAGAGGGAGGATAATGTTGAAATGCCTGTCCTATATTGGACCAGGATCCTTGATATGCATGATTATAAATTTGATTATGTAACATTCCATAATGTCTTTGGGTCCAAGTTGGGAGGAGCTCTGGTTCACAATCCACCCAGGATTCCTAAGGAGATTCATGATTTCTTGAGGCCAATGGAAAGAAGGCCTGAATTAAATTTGACACATAATTGGGGAGATATTATCCCTTATCATAATAAAATAGTTTTTCAAAGTATATGGCACTAATATCAACCCATATGTTTTACCCAGGGATGTGCCTCTGAGAATTGGGTTTTTAGAAATCATGAGATAGTCAGGGTGTGCTCAGGATATACATTTTCTAGTAGAACAAAAGAAGGGATCTTTTTTTCCTGAGTATACGAAGTTTGATGATTTTGTTATGGAAAAGGAAGGATGGAAGGATTTATACAAATTTCCTAGAACTTATGGATGAAAGAATGTATGCCCTAGGAATCATGACCCTGAGGGTTTTATTTCTCAAATGAAGGCCAAGCACCGGACTGGAACTTTCGTCCATAATTTCTATTTTCCTTAGGACATTATCCCTAACATTTTTGATTTAGAGATACAAGAAGAGAGAAAGGAAATGTATATTGCCTTTACCAAGATGGTGAAGAAGAAGCAAGAAAAGATACCTACTTTTAATCCCATACCAAATATCAATGGTGAGTTGAACAGGGCTATGTATGCCATTGACAATTTTGAAATTTTGGTGGGGATTCTGAAAGACAAATGGGTTATGGAAGAAAGGGAAAAGTCACAAACTATTGAGGAATACCCTAGTAAGGTTGGAGGAAAGACCTACTTATCAGCCCCCGAAGAAGATCAAGGTTTTTTCTAGGAAAAGGGGAAGTAGGGCTGAAGAAATTGCTAAGGGCGTTGTACCATCATCTTCAGGGCAGTCATTGCCAAATATTGTTGATTTGGATTCCCCTTCAAGGCTTTTTGACCAAACATGTCCATCATCACCAAAGAGACATAAAATTGAAAGAATAAAGGTGGTTGAGTATGATGATGATGAGGATGAAGAGATCATTATCACTCCTGATGAAATGCATCAAGTAATGCCATCTTTTCCACAAAACGTTTCATCAAGTTCTGGAGCGATTGTTTTAAGGCTAGGAAAAGATGAAATAAGGGGGATAACCAACAATGATGACCTGAGGATGGAAGCCTGCAGAGAGTTCATGATGGATGACTCTTTTATCAAGAACAATGCTTTAAGGATTTTGTATGGAGGGCACATTTTTTATTATATGCTGAGAAGGTGGCTCAAGAAGGATGTTTGCACCCTGAGCTCGTAGAACAAGTAATTCAATCTAATGTCAAGTTGCAGATGAAGGAAAGATTCAAAGAAATAACACCAGAGCAAGGCCGAGCACTGGTACAGAAGAGTGGAGTATTGTTTCTTCCTGAATGGGATATTTTTGATGATGTGGTGTTTGATACAATAAGAAGGGCCAATAGGCCACTTCTTGCAACCGATGAAGAAGTTGCATTGGCACTTAAAGGGTCAGCCTTTAGTGAGGAGTGGGATGCTATGGAAATTTGGTCTTTGTCCACTAGATCTAGGAAGCCAGTGGTCGCAGAACCATCTAATTTTAGTGGTCACCTTGTTGTAAAAAGAGTTGTTGATACCCCAGCATTGGAGGTTACAAATATGGTAGTGAATGTTGCCAGGTTCACTAGGGAAACTTTTGAGGATTTGACCAAGGATCGAGATACTTTGAGAGGCCAATACAATGAAATTATTATTGAATATAATAAGATTCAAAAAAAGGTGGTAGAGCTAGAAACTGAGTTGGCATTACTAAAGCAGCAAATGGAGACATTGAAGTCTCAAGGGCAGGCTAGCTCTAGCTGCACTACCTCTGATCCACCAGTGGAGCAACCTCAACCCTCTTCACAAGGACAATCCTTAGCTATTGTTCCATATAATATGGGACAAGTGCCTATTACAGTTGAAATGGCTAATAGCCCAAAAGGAGGACTCTCTATGGATAAATTAATTTTTCAAGTTGAGGAGTATAAGGAGATGGTGCAACAAATCCAGGAATCAGCGGAGAAGAGTAATTCGATGATTGTGGAGACTATGTTGAGACACTTAAATAGGAGGGTCTAGGGAAAATTAAATAGTGTTCATACAAGTTATGCTCTGATGTTTCAAGCACTCAAGATGTTTTCGAGAGACAGAGAGTTGGCCACCCCATTGCTAGATAGATGGAGCCCCAGAAATGAGAAACTGACATTCGTGGCAGTAGGAGAAAAACAACATGGGGATAAATATCCTATGGTTATATCAACTTATCAATTTGTCAAAGGAGTTGTGGAGAAAAAATTTCAAGGGTATGTTGCCCCTATGGAATTAAAGATCAAAGAGTTAAAGGCCAAATATGATGGAATGGACTTAACTCCATTACCACAAATTTTGCATAGTCATGACGAGGTAAAACCTTTGCAGGTTTGGAAAGATCAAATGGCTAATATAATGATAGCTCAGACACATGAGATATGCAGAAATGATGACATTGGTATGCTAGAGAATACACTTGAGAAACTATCATTTGTCATTAGTTTCTTAAAAACTTTGATAAGGATGCCACACCATTAATGGTAAAATATGCACCCTATCGAGATAATATTAATTAGGTTATTGCTTTTAAGTGGCCATCTAAGGAATATTTTGAATTATGGAAAAAGGTGTTCACTGATGAGTTTGAAATATGAGTACTAAGGTTGAGAAATGCAACTTGGTCATGTATAATATAGGTCTGGCCTTAGAAGTTATGTTTGAAAATATGCATTCTTCTCTTGACTTTAGGTACAAGCTGCTGAGGTGGAATAAAGTGTTATAATGGTTAAAGATGCCTTTGGTATGAATGAGTTTCCCTTTGAAAGGCGGTTTCTCTTCCTCCATAACAAATAATGATTATTCTTATCTTATGCCTTTTCCCTTCTATCGCATGATGCAAATGTAACTGAATTGGGAATTAGTAGTCCAATGAAAAATAGACAAGTGTACCCTCCAGCCTGAAGCTTGTTTTTCTCCCTTGTTTTATAAAAGGGAATTCTGGGTCATGGTACAGGGGTCTGTTGTTAATTTCGAGATTTGAGAAAGAAGAGTTTAGTGATACAAAGAGTATTTATGTAAGTCTTGGTCTTAAGGTTTTGAGTTAATCAAAAGAACTTGGTCAATTATGGGGTTCTTAGGCATGTTTGTATTGAATGTGAAAATATCTTGAGTCTGTTCTCTCTTCTGTTGTGATATCTTGTGTGAATTATTAATGAAATATTAGTCCAAGATTGTTTTCATTGATCTTCGTTGTTCTTTAGTAAGAATTATGTTTTAATGATGGCTCTGGTTCAAAGGATCAGTTAAATGCTTCAATTAATGTGTAAGTTCATGCAAGCTAGCAACCAGATTCATAAAGTAGTGATAGACTTCGATACAAATATGTGGAATGTAATGCAATTCATATAGATCATAATTGTCTAAGATGAGATTTTCCCTGTAGTTTAGTTTTCTCATTTGACTCTGTTCTTTAGGATATGGCACTGGTATTCTGATCATGGTTATGTTTCTCATGTCTTATGTTTTGAATTTAGAAAAATTTATCCAAATATTTCCTATCAACCTATTTTAGTTGTGTTTGCGATTCTCTGCTAATTGGACTCGAGCCTTTTTGAGGAATAGCCAATTTCTTGAAGGTTTTCATCCTTTTAGCATGGATGGGGAATCTATTTGTTGTTCATAAATGTGCAGTTGAAATTTTTTAAGTTGTATTTGAAGAGCACATTTTAGGGAATACCCCCCTAGGTGTTACAGAGCCCATAGTGTAGGAGAACTAGCATTATCGATTTTCTCATTGAGTTGGCCAAACCGCTTCCTAGACTTTTATTATTGAATGTGGAAAGTTCATAGAAGCTCTCGGGAAGTCTGCTTGGGTTGTTGAAAATTAAAACATCGACATAATGGCAACTCTACTGGGGAGCTATCAAATTCAAAGTCTCTAGTGCATATCTGGTATAGTCAGAGTCATTTTTCATGATATTTTTCATTACTGGAAAATAATTGTTATAAATTATGAGTATATTTTTTATGTCTAGCACATGCGTCCAGTTTTCGTATGTTCTTTGTCAGTGTGTCAGGTGATGTTTAGGATCTTATCCAAAGTCACAAGTGCAAAAGCAAAGTGCAATCACTTCCTAATTCCCAAAATTTTGGGTGGCAACTCTGATATCTCGAACACTAATATTCATATAAAGTACCAAAAGCAACGTACAAAGGAAGGTCCTCATGCACCAAAATCCATGAAGAAGACTAGAAGCTACGCAAAAAAGAATCTAGAGCCAATGCTAGAGCTCGAACCTAGACAAGAAAAAATATGGGTGAAAGTAAATGATACTCCAAGTAAGTCTGTTTCATCTCCTGTTGTTTCTTGTCCTACATTAAATGCTAAGGTAAATAGTGCTTTTATTAGTGGAGATTCCTTAGATGTTGTTATATCTAATATGGATCATGGTTTTTTCCTATTGAAATGACTCGTGAGGTTGAAAATGATATGTCTAAAGAGGAAGAACGATGGGGTTTCTGGGAATAGGATAAATAGTTCCCAGAAGCCACAACACCTGGTGCTATGTATGTTTTCACTGGAAAAAATTTTAAACCATGAGGGGCTTCTTTGAATGGGAAGTTCCTTTTCTTCAAGATGAAGATTAGGTAGAACAACCTTATTATACTCTTGCTCCAAGTGAGGCAGGAGATATCCTCAAAAATGAAACAAATATAGATAGGGATATGTAAACCTTGATTGTAGAAGAAAAGAGGTTGCAAGAGGCGGAGGACAATAGGGTCAAGATAAGAAAAGAGAATCTAGAAATATTTCAGGCCAAGTAGCTCAAAAGAAATGCTTAGAAAAATAAAGTTGAAAAGATGAGAGAAGAAGTGGCTAATAGAAAATCCTTTGAGGAAACAGTAGCTAAGCCAGTTGTTGAAAGGGCTCATGAGGTGCCTAAAGCAACAATTTCTATGGGAACTTCTGCCATCGCTACATATAACTCTTCCATCTCGGCTACTAAAACCTTTGACCCATTCATTGGGTCTAAGAAGGAAACCTTTGTGGATCATGGGAAAACCCCTATTGATCAGTCCAAGAAAATTTCTCACAGTTCTTTCAATTATAAGAGCCATGTTGATACTAATGTTGAAATAAATAATGTTACTGACAAAGGGGTCAAAACTAATCCCAGGCCATTAGATTTCCTCCAAAACCACGAACTCCAGAGATTGCAATTAATAAATGATCAATTGCAAGTTGATCTGAGAAAGGAATAGATAGAAGTTGCTAATGCTGAAATGGAAAGAAAAATAGCTTTCCTAAATATGTCTACACCTATCCATGAAGCCTCTAGTTCAAGGCAGAGCAAAAATGAGTCACTAAGTAAGAATTCTGAAAAGAAAATCCCTAAAGGGGGTGGTGGAGGTAACCAAGGTAGTGGAGTTGGAGGTGGAGGTGGTCACAAAAATGTTAGTTCCTACTCAGAGGATGAAGAAGGAAGTACTGGAAAACATAGAAAGCATGGTAGTAGTGGGAAAGATAAAGAGGGGGGTGATAAGAAGGATGTTGAGCAAAAAAGCACCCCCATAAATAAACGTTGTGGGGGAGCACCACATGTTGATAGATATAGACAACTGTTCTTTGGAAACATTCGGGGTACCCGAATCTAGTCCCAGATAATGCACGTAAACATCTCTCAAAATTCACTGGTAATAATGCTATTAGTGGGGAAGATCATCTAAAAGCTTTCCAAGGTTTTGTTGAAGATTTTGAGTTATGGGATGATGATGTAAAAATGAAATATTTCATGCAGTCATTGGTTGAAGATGCTTGAGATTGGTATAGAGGGTTATCATATGCTAGTATTGATTCCAGATATGCTTTTGCAGAGTCTTCAAGGAACAATACGGGGATCAAACTAACCCAAGGTTTAAATTGAATGATTTCAATAATATTACCAAGGGATATAATGAACCGGTTACTGATTTTAATGCTCACTTCTAGAAAGCTATGACAAGAGTTCTTGCATACTTAAGGCCTAACGAAAGTGTGTGCCTAGTGTATATTGTAATGCCTATGATGCTAAAATATGCTATCTATTGAGAGATAAAGACTTTCCTAATTTGAGACAGGAATATAAGATGGCGGTAAATATTGAAAATAATAGAAGAGCTTCTGGAAAAGTGGGGAGAAGGGAAGATTCCAAAGCTCCTTAAGGCATAAGGAACCAAACCAAGAAGGTTAGTAAGCCCATGGCTGCTGATGAGAAGATAGATTAGGTCCTTACCCTACTACAAAAGCAAGCAAAAAATGACAAGCCTCATTTTCAAAGAAATGAAAGGCCTCCCAAGTTGTAGGATTATCCTTACAACACTAACTAGAATAATGGGAAGCCCATACAAGGAAGTTGGAGAAATAATCAAGTTCCACCTGATCCCTTACAAAAGCATTCTCTAAATGTAACATAAAATTTACCATGGTGTGAAGTGTGTGGGATTCTAGATTCTTTGCAACAATGTGCAGTAGCACAATCAATGGTGGAAACTCAGAATGACCCGAGAGATGCTCAGTCTCCCCATGATCAGGATATAATGACTAATGCATTACTAGGACCAGCTGATTTGGCCTATGAGGATTACTCCTCAGATGATGAGCCATGTGGAAGAGATGTTGATATCTAAAGATAAAAGAATGATGTACATCACCAACAAGTGTTTTCAAATGGAGACAATGATGATTGCTTTGTAAATGAATTGGAGATAGATAATACTATTTTGAGAAGACCGTCTGATGAGGAAATTTAAAAATATATAGTTGCTCTAGTTGCTAGGGTGAGGAACAACATACAATTGAGAAACCAAACTATTCTAGGTGATTTAGGTAAGCCTTGCAGTCTGTTTGTAAAGGAAAAAGATGCACTTGGAACATATATCAATTTGGAGGCTAAGAATGTGGATTCAAAGTCTAAGGAAATTAGGGAACCTAGGATATGGGCAAAGAAAGTGGATAAGACCAAGATAAAGGGTGAAGCTATCTCCCAAAATATCAAGGTCAGTAATCAACACCCTCATGATGATGAATCTCCCAAGGGAAAAGAAAAGGTAATTTTTGAGGACACAAATTTTCCCGAATTACCAAAATACACTGCAATAGATATGTTCCAAGTACTTTCTCAAGTCAGGGTTATTGTTCCATTTTTAGAAATGATACGAGTAGATGAACATAATGATAAAACTGTTGTAATCATTAATATAATTCCTACAAGTAAAAGGGGTAAGGTGGTCTCTGATCAGATAGATTCAAAAGAGGATCAAGAAAAGAAAATTATTTTGGAAGAAGTTACCACAAATAGCCCTCAAATATATCTAGGAACTACTATTATAGCTAACCCCAACCATGTCAATCCGTTTTTCTTGAGCTTGATTATTGATGGAAAAAATGTTGAGAAATTGTATGATTGACTCAAGAGCTTCTAACAATGTGATTCCAGTAAAGATAATGCAGGCAATGGGTTTAAAAATAGATAGTACATATGGTAAATTCTATGCAATGGATTCTCGGGAAGTGCCTGTCATAGGGATTATAAATGATGTTCCATACAGATTGGAAGCATTCCCTAAGAAGGAGATACACATGAGTGTAATAGTGGTGGATATCCCACCTACTTATGGCATGTTGTTATCTCAGCCTTGGAGTGCTTCAATGGGTGGGAGCATACAATGTGATTTATCTTTTGCTACATTCTCTATTGAGTAGAGATATGTTAAATTAAATAGGGAAAAGAGAGCCCCACATATGATTGAAAATGTGGAGGAACCACTAGAGCCAATTAGAATCAACTTTGTGGAAGCAGATTTGGAAAACTTCTGTGTTGAGGAAGATAAAACAGAAGAAGAAATCTAGCTAGCACCTATTGATAAAGAAGTGCTAAAGATATGATCAGAAGATGACTTATGGATAATGTATTTTGATGGAGCATGTTCCAGAGATGGCCCAGGATCAGGAATATTCTTCACTTACCCTCAAGGTAAAACATTCAAGTATTCTTTCTTAATGCAATTTGCTTGTACCATCAATGTCGCTGAGTATGAGGCTCTTATACTTGGTCTGAAGATAGCTTCAAAGCATGGCATTAAGGCATTAAAAGTATTGGGAGACTCTGAGTTGGTTGTTTCCTAGATTAGATCCCACTTTATAGCTACAAATAAAAGACTTAGGCAATACAAAAATGCAGTGTGGGATACCATTGAGGCCTTCAATGCTTTTGGTATTGAATGGGTCAAGAGAGGACAAAATGCTAGGGCTGACTTATTAGCCAACATAGCTATTAATTTGATGATGTCAGCTTTGGTGGCATCTCACAAATAGAAATACAAACCAGGCCTATAGTACCAGATAATATTTGCAACTAGAAGGTATTTGATGATGACATCGATATTTTGAAATTCCTGCATTGTGTTGATCAATATGAGAACCATGAAATTGATTTTGGTTCGTTTGTAATTGAGATTGATGGGAAAGAAACCCTATTTGGGAATGAGGTAATTCAGATCAAAACAAATACCATTCCCTGAGGTTTGGTTGCACTTGAAAGGGATTTTGATAGTCCTGATATGTCAAATACCAAGCAAGCACCCTCTCATAAGGAAGATTTAGAAGAAATAAACTTAGGAATGAAAAGTTATCCTAAGAATGATGCAGAGGCTAGGTGGGGATCACTAAAAAAAAAACAAAACAAAAATCTCAACCAAGAACTCAACTCCAATCTTAAGGACATCAACTCACCCTCAAGGATCTTAAACCCCAAAGTTTGCAAAACACACAAGACCTCCACCCAGACCCTACAAGACCTCTCAACATGAATATGATGGTAACTTAACCATTCAATCCCAACCTTAAAGGTTGATCACTCCAAAATCATCATTCAACATCCTTCAAATCAATTACCCCATGTGACACCCAAAAACCAGTTTAGGCTAGTTTCCTCACAACCTTCCCAAAACACTTGGAAATTAAAGAATGGATTGAGATACCCTTTTTAGGGGTTTATAACATACAGGAAAACTAGGGGTCACTCCTTTGGACCAATGTGGACTTTCAGTACATACACCCGGGTTCTATGCCTCACAATTAGCCTCTTTTTCAAAGGAACCCTCACTCAAATTCATCCCCAAACAAAAATAACCTGAAATAGTCTTAGAAAAGTCTCTCAAACTCAGGATTTGTCGACTCTTAGGGCCCCAAGAACTTGTCTTAACCCTCTGCTCACAAACCCTCCTAAACCTTCACCAAAATGAGATTTTAAGGAAAATCCTAACTCCCGACTCTCCCAAAGCCTACCAAGGGTCCAAACACCTCACCATATCTTTTCCTTAACTCAAGGAACACTCACAATTCCATTCTCCTCGCTATATCTCAAAATCACCACTTGGGTTCCCTCTCTTCATGGCCACACTACCCCTGATCGGCATTAGAACATTACAATGTGTTGAATCTCTTCACCCCTTCGGTCTCCACAACATTCACACACCTAACTAACCATGATACAAGCAAATCCACTAAGCCATAGACCCAAAACAGTAGGTGGATTGGCTAGTTTGTCATAATATCACCCCCAAACCCTTAACACAGAAAATTGGGCAACCTCTGTGTTTGTTGATCCCTCATGCACCAGGTAAGATTATGAACCTCCAGACCAATGAAATAAGATGTAAAATACATACACTAACAAGTGCTCACAACTTCAATGCATATCAACTTTGTACGGGCTTATGCCAATAAGAAAAATTTAGGAAAAACCAGTGAAAATAGTGATCAGCCTTTCCAAAATGCAATTTTCTTTATTGTATTTCAACAACCAACCTTCCTCGGGGATTACATGAATGCTTATAATGATTTCAACCTCCAACTACCTCCTACAACTGACCAACTGCATTTACAACAGAATTTTGAACCACTCATGACCGTTTGGAGGTCAAAGTTATACACTTTACATAATTTCCTTGAACAATTTCACTACATACTTTGCAATTTTGACCTTTTTGATCCCATGCTTGCCCAACCTATTGAAAGTGGTCTAATGAGACCTTATTTGCATAAAATACATGGCTTAAAGCCATCTACTACCTATCTACCACCCCTTGTCACATGACATACAAGATTTTTGAGTACAAAGCATAAAACATGAAAACCTTTAAAATACTTGGTAAGCTTGTCTTCAAATCCCTTGGTGAACCTTTAAGGTCCTTTGTCCTATAATGTTAGGGTCAGGACCTAGGTTCTCTTGCACCATACTCCCCCCCATAGGGAAACTCTTGTCCCAAGAGTAAGAGTGTACTCCATTCCTCCACCTTGCTGCTCCTTGTATATCCAGACCTACTATAGGCCTTTTCCTCACCCTTTGAGCAAAAGTTGGTATTCCCCTTGTCTTGATACCTACAAACACACAATGGTTAGCAACACACTATCCCAACTTCTTCATTGTCTCATTTGCACATGTGGATCCACCTAACATTGCTTGCAGACTCTGCCCTCTTCTTACTATCCTCAGACCTATACTCTCTTGTTCCATGAATTCCTTACCCAAGGTGATCAGACCTTGCATACTGCCATTGCCAAGGACCATTACCTTGTCAGACTTACTAGTCCTCATGCTTGTAAAAATCTCATACCTTTCACCATTACTCCTGCTGATTGGACACTCAATAGTCCCCACAGTAATCTCAGCCTCCTTGGGAAGCATTCCACCTTGCTTGTCATGCTTGTGCATCATCCTACCTTCCATCTCCTTGAGTGTATCAAACCTAGGTATGAGTTTCTTTCCTGCCTCTTGCAAAAACACATGTTCTACTATCTTAACACCACTTGTGGGTGTTCTCCTCACTGTCACAACTCCTCCAACCTGCTCTCTACCTGCAACCATATCAAACTGACTGACCTCAGGCTTTAAAGGTTCCTTTTTTCCAAACAACACAACTTTAGCCTTACCTTTATCCCTCACACTTGTCTTCAAGGGAAGTAACTTAAAGGTTCTATCCTCCTTCCTAATGGTGTATGTGTTCTCCCAGCCATCATATATGGATCTCCTATCAAACTGCCAGGGCCTCCCTAAGAGCACATGACAACAATCCATGGGCAAAACATCACATAGAACCCTATCCTTGTATTCTCCAATATGGAAATCAACGTATGCTTGCTCTTTTACTACCAAAGTCTGATTATCATTGACCCAAGAGACTCTATAAGGTGCTTCATGAGGTAACCTTTCCAAACACAACTTATCCACCATTTCCCTAGATACTAGATTATCTTAAGAACCAGAATCAATGACAACTTGACACACTTTACCTTTGCTTTTGCATGTAGTTCTGAATAGGCTCCTTCTTTGGCTTGAATCTTCCTCCTTGGATGCTTGCAACACAGTTCTCCTTATCATGAGTGCCTCTCCTTCTTCTGATGTAAGATTCACTATAGGTGTAGTCATACTCTCTTCATCCTCATGCACTAATTGATTCCTCCTTTCTCAACCATGAGAGCTTGAGCCTTGTTTTTTCGGGCACTTAAAGGATGGGTGTCTAGGCTGGTTGCAATTGTAGCATCTTCCTGAGAAATGATATGATCCTCTTCCTCCACTAAATCTACCTCTTGAACCTCTCCATCCACCTCTTGAATCAGATTGCTCTTGATCCTTTTTGTCATCTCCTTGGCCTTCATTGTTTGTCCTTGAACTAGGATTGAATCCCCTTCCTCTAGAGGTGTTACCTCTTCCCCTTGTTGCCTTCTCTTGTCTCCTCTTTAGCTTTTCTTCTACCCTCATTGCCATTTGAAAGCATTGCTCTACTAATTTTGGTGCCATCATGTTGATTTTATCCTGAATGTAACCTCAACCCATTCAAGTACCTAGCAATCATCTCTTCTTCATCTTCTTCATGTTTAGTCCTTATACTTAACCTATAAAACTCTTCAGTATATGCTTGCACATCTAACTCTTTATGTCTAAGATTCTACAATTTCTTAAGCAATTGGATATTGTAATCAAAAGGAGGAAATTTACCTTTTATCTTTGCTTTCATCTTCTCCCAAGAAATGATCTTGGTCTTTCCTTTTCTCAACCTATCTTCTTGCACAAAATTCCACCATACCAAACCATGTCCTTTCAGTTTTGTTTTTGCTCTCTTCACCTTATTTCCTTCATCAACATCTTCACTATCAAAGTAGTTCTCCAAAGCCCCTATCCAATCCAAGAGCTCTTCACTATCAAGTTTTCCTCCATACATAGGCACATCCATCTTGCCATGTCCATCCTTCTTCATAGCCTTCAGTAGCCTCATTGTTCTAACATCATCTGGATCCATCTCTTCTTCTTCACCAGAGGTCTCTTCCTCTTCAGACTCACTTTCCTCCAGAAGGGTCCTGCCCTTAGCCTTCATTGTAGCCATCTCCCTTTTCAGTATATCTATATCGTTCTCATGAGTATCAAGTTTCCTTGCAACAATATTGTTTTTAGGAGGCATTTTGTTTCTCCAACTATCTTCTTCTTCCTGGACACAAAATTCAATCTTGATCTCACAGTAGACCTAATCCCTTGCTCTAATACCAATATGATGCAGAGGCTAGGTGGGGATCACTCAAAAAAAAAAAAAATAGAACTCTCAACCAAGAACTCAACTCCAATCTTAAGGACATCAACTCACCCTCAAGGATCTTAAACCCCAAAGTTTGCAAAACACACAAGACCTCCACCCAGACCCTACAAGACCTCTCAACATGAATATGATGGTAACTTAACCATTCAATCCCAACCTCAAAGGTTGATCACTCCAAAATCATCATTCATCATCCTTCAAATCAATTACCCCATGTGACACCCAAAAACCAGTTTAGGCTAGTTTCCTCACAACCTTCCCAAAACACTTGGCAATTAAATATGGATTGAGATACCCTTTTTAGGGGTTTACAACATATAGGAAAACTAGGGGTCACTCCTTTGGACCGATGTGGACTTTTAGTACATACACCTGGGTTCTATGCCTCACAGTTAACCTCTTTTTCAAAGGAACCCTCACTCAAATTCATCCCCAAACAAAAAGAACCTGAAATAGTCTTAGAAAAGGATCTCAAACTCAGGATTTGTCGACTCTTAGGGCCCCAAGAACTTGTCTTAACCCTTTGCTCACAAACCCTCCTAAACCTTCACCAAAATGAGATTTTAAGGAAAATACTAACTCCCGACTCTCCCAAAGCCTACCAAGGGTCCAAACACCTCACCATATATTTTTCTTAACTCAAGGAGCACTCACAATTCCATTCTCCTCGCTATATCTCAAAATCACCACTTGGGTTCCCTCTCTTCATGGCCACACTACCCCTGATCAGCATTAGAACATTACAATGTGCTAAGTCTCTTCACCCCTTTGGTCTCCACAACATTCACACACCTAACTAACCATGATACAAGCCAATCCACTAAGCCACAGACCCAAAACAGTAGGTGGATTGGCTAGTTTGTCATAATATCACCCCCAAACCCTTAACACAGAAAACAGGGCAACCTCTGTGTTTGTTGATCCCTCACACACTAGGTAAGATTCTAAACCTCCATACCAATGAAATAAGATGGAAAATACATACAGTAACGAGTGCTCACAACTTCAATGCATATCAACTTTGTACGGACTTATGCCAATAAGAAAAATTCAGGAAAAACCAGTGAAAATAGTGATCAACCTTTCCAAAATGCAATTTTCTTTATTGGATTTCAACAACCAACCTTCCTCGGGGATTACATGAATGCTTATAATGATTTCAATCTCCAACTACCTCCTACAACCGACCAACTACATTTACAACATAATTTTGAACCACTCATGACCGTTTGGAGGTCAAAGTTATACACTTTACATAATTTCCTTAAACAATTTCACTACATACTTTGCAATTTTGACCTTTTTGATCCCATGCTCGCCCAACCTATTGAAAGTGGTCTAATGAGACCTTATTTGCATAAAAGACATGGCTTAAAGCCATCTACTACCTATCTACCACCCCTTGTCACATGACATACAAGATTTTTGAGTACAAAGCATAAAACATGAAAACCTTTAAAATACTTGGTAAGCTTGTCTTCAAATCCCTTGGTGAACCTTTAAGGTCCTTTGTCCTATCATGTTAGGGTCAGGATCTAGGTGCTCTTGCACCAAAGAAGGTTTATATTAGAAAGAAAATGAAGCCACATGTTAGAAACATGTTGGTTACCCTACTTAGAAAATATAGACATGTTTTCGCTTGGTCATATGAGGACCTCAAAGAATATAGGGAAGATCTTTTCCAGCATCAAATCCCATTAAAACCTGATATGAAGCCATTCAGGCAGAAACAAAGACCAATTAACCCTACCTTACAACCTAAAATGCAAGAAGAGCTTGCTAAATTAAAGGATGCAGGAATCATTAAACCAATTAGGCACTCATCTTGGGTCTCTAACTTGGTGCCTGTAAGAAATAAAAATGGGGACATTAGGTTGTGTGTTGATTTTAGAAACTTGAATGTTGCTTCCTTGAAAGATAATTACCCACTACCTAATATGGAAGCTATGTTGCAAAAGGTCATAGGGTGTGAACTGCTCTCCATGATGGATGGATTTTCTATTTATAACCAAGCATTGGTCAAGGAGTCTGAGCAATTCAAGACTACTTTTACCACACCATGGGGAACACATGTTTATGTAAGAATGCCATTTGGACTAATAAATGTCGGTGAAATTTTTCAAAGGGCTATGGATGTAGCCTTTGCAGATTTTATTGACCTATTCCTTGCAATTTACCAGGATGATCTTACTTCCCATAGCAAGAATGAGGATGACCGTTGTTCTCATTTAGAAAATATTTTTATTAGAGCTCTAGAATATGGGATATCTTTGAACCCTAGGAAGTGTGCATTCGGGGTAAAAGAAGGAAAGCTGCTAGGGCATATTGTTTCAAAGGACGAGGTTTGGATTGATGTAGAAAGAGTGGTGGCTATTGATAAGATCACACAACCAAAAAATGTAAAAGGTATTCAATCTTTCTTTGGGCAGATAAATTTTCTAAGGAGGTTTGTCACAAATTTTGCTGAGACTGTCCGCCCAATTTCTAAGATGCTCAAAAAGGGAGAAAAGATAGTATGGACAAGGGAGCCTTCCAAATATTTTCAAGCTATTAAAGATGCTATCAAGAAAGCCCCTATTCTTAAGTCGCCTGACTACTCAAAACCTTTTCAGTTGTTTACTTTTGCTTCTTTTCATACTATAGCTGGGGTTTTATTGCATAAAAATAATGATGGTTTTGAGTAGCCAATTGCATTTTTTAGTAAATCATTGCAAGTTGCGGAATTAAAGTATGATATAGAAGAGAAGCAGGAATATGCTCTAGTAAAAGTAGTTATGAATGTCAAGACCTACCTGATGGGAGCAGTTGTTGTCGCATATGTACCAACAGTTGTAGTTAAGGATATCTTCACCCAACAAGAGACTACAGGAAGGCAATGTAGATGGATAAATATGATCCAAGAATTTAATAGTGACATTGAAATCACCAAGGTCGTAAGGGGTCAGGGTTTAGCCAAATTAATGGCTGAAGCCAATTTGGAGGCTAATCAAATAAACCAGATAGAACAAAAGAATATTGCACCTATTTGTGATATGCAAACTTGTGGCTGATATAGGAGGATTGTTGAATATCTATAGACAATGCAGTTTCTTGAAGGTATGCCACTTAATGAGAAAAGAACCCTTAAATTATGAGCAATTAGGTATGTCATTATTGATGGTGAGCTCTGGTGGAGGAACCTTGAAGGTATTATACTTAGATGTGTGGATGGAGATCAAGCTAAGGATCTACTGGTAGAAATGCACAAAGGAGATTGTGGAGGCAATTACATGGCTAAGATAATAGCTCACAAGATTTTAAGAGCAAGTTTTTAGTGGCCTACTGTATTCAAAGATGCTCATAGGTATGTCAAAAGATGTGAAGCTTGTTAGAGGTTTGTCAGGAAGTTGAACTTTTTTGGTAATTTATCGCTGAGACCGGTGTCTATTTCAGCTCCTTTCCAGCAATGGGGCATTGACTTCATAGGAGAAATATTTGAAAAATATAGTGGAGGACATGCATGGATATTGGTGGCAACTGACTATTTTATGAAATGGATTGAAGAAATCCCAACCAAAAGGGCCACAAGTAAAGTAGTCATTGATTTTTTGACTAATAATATCTTAAGCAGATTTGGGGTACCTGAAAGAATTGTTTCAGATAATGCAATGTGCTTCAGATTTGAGGAATTTGTTGATTTTTGTAATCAATATGGTATAAATATTTTATACTCTTCTCCGTACCACCCCCAAGGAAATGGACAAGAAGAGTCTATCAATAAATGAAGATTATCAAGCGTATGATCGAGAAAAATAAGAAGTCTTGGGATTCAAAATTAAATATAGCACTATGGGCTGGAAAAACAACTATCATTAAGGAAATTGGTCATTCACCTTTTAACCTTATTTATGGGATGGAATCATGTATAACGCAAAACAATTTTTTGAAGATGTATGAGTTTGTCCAGGAATATGATGATGATGTGTGATGAAATGCAACACAAAATGGAGGAATTGAATCAACTGGATGAAACTAGAAGAGAGGCTCACAAGATAAATGAGAAATTGCAACTTCAGGTGAAGCGACTCTATGATAAGAAGGTGATTGAAAGAAAGTTTGATGTGGGAGTGATGGTGTTTCTCTTGAATGCAAAATCAGAGGATAAAGGCAAACATGGAAAGTTTGATCCCCTATGGTTAGGCCCATATATAGTTATGGACACACATGGAGAGGATTCATATTTCTTGTAGTCACTCGCAGGTGAAGTTCTGGAACTTCCAGTACATGGAAAGTTCTTGAAATACTATTTATCTTGAAATAGCTCCTTTTCCATGTACGATGTATAGTCCTGTAAGTAGTGTATATAAGTGTGTTTGTTTTTGTTTTTTCTTTTGTTTTCTTGTCTTGTTCGGACAAGTCCCTGGTTTTGGTTCTCTCCATGTCTCATCTGCTCTCCAAAGATTTTGGAATCTTGCTATGCCTGCAGGGGGCATACATCCCCAGTCAGAGCCACTGGTGGAGATTTTAAATTTCCCCCCCATGAGTTTTCTTTTACTATGTCCTTGGATTTTAATTGGTTTTGTTTTGGGTTTTGGGGTTTTACCATAAATCTTGGTTGTGGTTGTTCTATTCGAGCACTGACTTGTTATTGTAGGTGGTCGGTTGCATAAGTATGGTCTGAATTTTTTTGGTCGTTGCATTACCAGCCCCTCTTTACCTACTCTCTCGGTATTTTTTGTTCTGACTGTGTTTTATTTTCCTTAGTGTCGGGTTGATAAATGACTAGAGTTTTAGACTAATCTCTAAAAAAATTTGGCCTCGAGGGTCATTTCCCCGTCCACGTAGTCAGTCCCTTTTTTATGAATAACTTTTTCGCATGTGCAGGTTTCACTAATTGTCAGATGGAATGATTCACATCCTGACCGTTCCTCACTGGCCTCGTATGGTTTTTGATGACATCACAATAATGCTATGAGGTATATGAGATGCTTCCATCTATCGCCTATGATCATGGGTCCTAGTCCTTGTTCACTAACTGATGAAGGACATTGATGCTCACAACTATTTTTTAGCAACGCATCGTGGTCATTCCCCGCTGACCTCACATAATTAAAACACCAATTTCAATAATGTTGTGAGGTGTGCGAATTGTTGACGCGTGGATGTTGATGTCATATGAGAGATGATCAAGGTGGGACCCGTTTGTGATGAGGTGGTGTCTTGTAGGTAAATTTCTATTCACCTAAGGTTTGTTGAGCAAACGTGGCATTTTCAAACCACTTTTGACTTGATCTGAGTTCTTCTTTCTGGCTTACTTTGATTTGGATCAATGGTTGACATTTGAAATAGGTTGGTATTGTACTGTAGCTGCTTTATCTCACACGAGTAAATAGTAATGGTTGAGTTCAGACTGTGATCCCATAATTAAATGCTAAACGATCAATGAATTTCTATTTTTCATGCGTATTTCCATGCTAAAGAAGAATTTACTAGTACCAAGTGAAGCGAGCTATCTTCATGAAAATTCAGCCTCACTTCCATTAAAATTTTGTAAGTGAAACCATAAGTAACACATTTACCATATCCTATTTTTTCAGAGGGTCTTATGGTTGATTGAGAACAATTGTCGACTGCATTTTATTTTGTTCTTGAAGGTTTGTTTGGGTTAATTTGTTTAAAAAAAAATTAAAGCTTGTCCTGATAATTGGTGTAGCTTCTTAAATTGTGAAGCATTTTGTCTAAGGCTATAGGGTGTAATCTATAATTTTTTGACACTTCAAAAACCTAGTTCGAACTATTCTCTTTCTTGTGTAAATGGCACCCAAGGCTCAAAGCTCTAGCTCTAAAACCTCTACTAGGCCCTTTTCCCAGGATATTATAGACTTATTAAAATCCTCTACCAACAAAAATCTTGAGGGAAAGGATTTTTTTATGGTCCCTTACTCCTAGAAGGGTTAACTGATAAACGATGTATGATTCAAGACGCTGAGCTACCATATACTGGATGGTAGTTGTTCTCAAATTGGTTTGGGAACATGAATTTGTGTGCTCCTTTGTGTAACCCTTGGAGATTGGATCTTGGTAAGCTGGTGGTCCCTAATGTATATTGGGATGTAGATTTGTTGAAAGATGTTGCTGCAAGGTATGACCCTATAACCAGAGTCATCAGAACACATTCTGGCATAGAAATGGTAAAGATAACCAAAGAGGAAATTACAGAGATATTTGGTTTGCATGAATGGAGTCAGGATATAGTTACTATCGATCTTGAGGTTTTCAGAGAAGAATACAAAAATACTAAGGGTTTTTTCAAGACATCTCTGTTGCTACCTCATTTGGAAACCTTAGGAAGAGGAAAGAATAAGAAGCAGGTAGTGATTGGTAAAAATGAGCTAGAACCTTTTCTTGTGAATTACTTTTCTAACTATTTCAGAAAGATAGTTTGTGCCTTGTGCTAGGTTCTAGGAATTAGTTTGAAGACCACTTTGCCTACTGATATCATGTACATGTTTGTAAATCTCTAACATCCAGGTTTTAATGTGGTATATGATTTTTCCACTTATTTGGAAGAAAAAATGCATGGGTGTCTAGTGGCCCTTAAGGAAGGAAAGACTTGGGTTGGTTTCAGGTGGTTTTCCCTGTTGATGCACATGTTTTTGTATATGGGCTAGGCAGTTCTTGGGTAGGATATGGAATTGAAGAAGAGGGAGGATAATGTTGACATGCTTGTCCAATATTGGACCAGCATCCTTGATATGCATTATTATAAATTTGATTATGTAATGTTCCATAATGTCTTTGGGTCCAAGTTGAGAGGAGCTCTGGTTCACAATCCACCCAGGATTCCTAAGGAGATTCATGATTTCTTGAGGCCAATGGAAAGAAGGCCTGAATTAAATTTGACACATAATTGGGGAGATATTATCCCTTATCATAATACAAAAAATTTCAAAGTATATGGCACTATTATCAACCCATATGTTTTACCTAGGGATGTGCCTCTGTGAATTGGGATTTTAGAAATCATGAGACAGTTGGGGTGTGCTCAGGATATACATTTCCTAGTAGAATAAAAGAAGGGATCTTTCTTTCCTGAGTATACGGTTTTTGCTGATTTTGTTATGGAAAAGGGAGGATGGAAGGGTTTATACACATTGCTTAGACCTTATGGATTAAAGAATGTATGGCTTAGGAATCATGACCCTGAGGGTTTTATTTCTCAAATGAAGGCCAAGCACCAGACTAGAACTTTTCTCCACAATTTCTATTTTCTTGAGGATATTATCAAGAATATTTTTTATTTAGAGATACAAGAATATAGAAAGGAAAAGTATATTGCCTTTACCAAGATGGTGAAGAAGAAGAAAGAAAAGATACCTACTTTTAATCCCATACCAAATATGAATGGTGAGTTGAACAGGGCTATGTATGCCATTGGAAATTTTGAAAGTTTGGTGGGGATTCTGAAAGATGAACGGGTTGTGGGAGAAAGGGGAAAGTAACAAACTATTGACGAATACCTTGAAGTAAGGTTGGAGGAAAGACCTACTTATCAGCCCCTGAAGAAGATCAAGGTTTTTTCTAGGAAAAGGGGAAGTAGGGCTGAAGAAATTGCTAAGGGCATTGTACCATCATCTTTAGGGCAGCCATTGCCAAATATTGATGATCTAGATTCACCTCTGAGGCTTTTTGACCAAACATGTACATCATCACCAAAGAGACAAAAAAATGAAAGAATAAAGGTGGTTGATTATGATGATGATGAGGATGAAGAGATCATTATCACTTCTGATGAAATGCATCAGGTAATACCATCTTTTCCACAAAACATTTCATCAAGTTCTGGAGCGATTGTTTTAAGGCTAGGAAAAGATTGAATAAGGGGGATAACCAACAATGATGACCTGAGGATGGAAGCCTGCAAAGAGTTCATGATGGATGACTCTTTTATCAAGAACAATGCTTTAAGGATTTTGTATGGAGGGCACATGTTTTATTATATGCTGAGAAGGTGGCTCAAGAAGGATGTTTGCACCTTGAGCTCGCAGAACAAGTAATTCAATTTAATGTCAGGTTGCAGATGAAGGAAAGATTCAAAGAAATAACACCAGAGCAAGACCGAGCATTGGTACATAAGAGTGGAGTATTGTTTCTTCCTGAATGGGATATTATTGATGATGTGGTGTTCGATACAATAACAAGGGACAATAGGCCACTTGTTGCAACCAATGAAGAAGTTGCATTGGCACTTAAAGGGTCAACCTTTAGTGAGGAGTGGGATGCTATGGAAATCTGGTCTTTTTCCACCGGATCTAGGAAGCCAGTGGTCACAAAACCATCTGATTTTAGTGGTCACCTTGTTGTAAGAAGAGTTGTTGATACCCCAACATTGGAGGTTGTAGATATGGTAGTGAATGTTTCCAGGTTCACTAGGGAAAGTGTTGAAGATTTGACCAAGGATCGAGATACTTTGAGAGGCCAATACAATGACATTATTATTGAATATAATAAGAGTCAACAAAAGTTGGCAGAGATAGAAACTGAGTTGGCATTACTAAAGCAAAAAATGGAGACATTGAAGTCTTAAGGGCAGGTTAGCTCTAGCCGCACTATCTTTGATCCACTAGTGGAGAAACCTCAACGTTCTTCACAAGGACAGTCCTTAGCTATTGTGCCATATAATATGGGACAGGTTCCTATTGTAGTTGAAAGGGCTAATGGCCCAGGAGGAGGACTCTCTAGGGAGAAATTAATTTGTCAAGTTGAGGAGTATAAGGAGATGGTGCACCAAATCCGAGAATCAGCGGGGAAGAGCAATTTGGTGATTGTGGACACTGTGTTGAGACACTTAAATAGGAGGGTCCAGGGAAAATTAAATAGTGTTCATACAAGTTATTCTCTGATGTTTCAAGCACTTAATATGTTCCCGAGAGATGGAGAGTTGGCCACCCCATTATTGGACAGATGGAGCCCCAGAATTGAGAAACTAACATTCATGGCAGTAGGAGCAAAACAACATGGGGATAAATATCCTATGGTTATATCAACTTATCAATTTGTCCAAGGAGTTGTGGAGAAAAATTTTCAGGGGTATGTTTCCCTTATGGAATTAAATATCAAAGAGTTAAAGGCCAAATATGATGGAATGGACTTAACTCCATTACCACAAATTCTACATAGTCATGTCGAGGTAAAACCTTTACAAGTTTGGAAAGATCAAATGGCTAATATAATGATAGCTTAGACATGTGAGATATGCAAAAATGATGACATTGGTATGCTAGAGAATACACTTGAGAAACTATCATTTGTCATTAGTTTCTTAGAAGACTTTGATAAGGAGGCCATGTCAGTAATGGTAAAATATTCACCCTATCGAGATAAGATTAATCGAGTTATTGCTTTGAAGTGGCCGTTTGAGGAAGATTTTGAATTATGGAAAAATTTGTTCACCAATGAGTTTGAAATATGAGTACAAAGGTTGAGAAATGTGACTTGGTCATGTATAATATAGGTCTGGCCTTAGAAGTTACATTTGAAAATATGCATTCTTCTCTTGACTTTAGGTACAAGATGCTGAGGTGGAATAAAGTGTTATAACGGTTAAAGACGCCTTTGGTATGAATGAGTTTCCCTTTGAAAGGTGGTTTCTCTTCCTCCATAACAACTAATGATTATTCTTGTATTATGACTTTTCCCTTCTATCGCATGATGCAAATGTAACTAAATTGGGAATTAGTGGTCCAATGAAAAATGGACATGTGTACCCTCCGACCTGAAGCTTGTTTTGCTCCCTTTTTTTATAAAAGGGAATTTTGGGCCATGGTGCAGGGGTCTGTTGTTAATTCTGAGATTTGAGAAAGAAGATTTTAGTGATATAAAGAGTATGAATGTAAGTCCTGATCTTAATGTTTTGAGTTAGATAAAATAACTTGGTCAATTATGGGGTTCTTAACTTCTTAGGAATGTTTGTATTGAATATGAAAATCTCTTGAGTCTGTTTTCTCTCCTGTTGTGATATCTTGTGTGAATTATTAATGAAATATTAGTCCAATATTGTTTTCATTGATCTTCATTGTTCTTTACTATGAATTGCATTTTAACGATGGCTCTGGTTCAAAGGATTGGTTAAATGCTTCAGTTAATTTGTAAGTTCATGCAAGCTAGAAACTAGATTCATAAAGTAGTGATAGACTTCGATACAAATATGTGGATTGTAATGCAATTCATATAGATCATAATTGTCTAAGATGAAATTTTCCCTGTAGTTTAGTTTTCTCATTTGACTCTGTGCTTTAGGATATGGCACTGGTATTCTGATCATGGTTATGTTTCTCATGTCTTATGTTTTGACTTTAGAAAATTTTATCCAAATATTTCCTTCAACCTATTTTAGTTGTGTTTGCGATTCTCTGCTAATTAGACTTGAGCCTTTTCGAGGAATAGCCAATTTCTTGAAGGTTTTCATCCTTTTAGCATGGATGGGGAATCTATTTGTTGTTCATAAATGTGCAGTTGAAATTGTTTAAGTTGTATTTGAAGTGCACATTTTAGGAAATACCCCTCTGGGTCTTACAAAGCCCGAAGTGTAGGAGAACTAGCATTACCGTTTTTCTTGTCGAGTTGGCCAAACCACTTCCTAAACTTTTATTATTGAATGCGGGAATTTCATAAAAGCTCTTGGGAAGTCCACTTGGGTTGTTGAAAATTAAAACACCAAGACAACTCATACTAAAAGAAAATACACTACTTCAAAAAAGGAATTATTAGCCATTGTGCACATACTCAATAAATTTTATCATTATATCATAAGTTATAAAGTAACATTATGCATAGACCACACAAATATTAAATATCTCATGAATAAAATTGCTATGAGTGGATCATAATCAAATGGTTATTATTTCTTCAGGGATTCAACATAACTATCATAGATAAACTTGAAATTTTTAATATAGTAGTAAATTTCTTATACATGATACAACATGATAAGGAAGGATATGAACCAGTTAAAGATGAGTACCTATTTTTATATGTGTGCATGCCCCCTAGTTTTCTAATGCAGCCAATTATTATTAGTACACTAAATAAGTTAAAAATGGTAAAAAAAACTCTTGCATATTTTTAGTGTCCATCCAGACCATGTCTAGTTCCCTTATTTTTCCCTATAAGGTTCTATCTGGTTGGAAGTCTTCACAAAAGGAGAAAAAATGAAGAAAAATAGTAAGTCTTGATTTTTCAAGAACCCAACTTCCTATTAAAATTTCCTTTTCAAAAATTATCAGTCTAGTTCAATTTCCTTTTCTTGCATGTCTAATTATCTTCATTTTTTTTGCATCATTAAGCTTTACAAGATCTATGTGCCTATCTGAACTTCCCCATTCAAAAGTGAACATATAGTCACTTGATTTTTCCTATATTCAACCACTCAAAAGGTAAAATTGAATGTTTAAAAAAGTACAATTCCTAAAACTCAATTGATGTTCACTTTAATTTTGTCTCATTCACTTGTATTTTTTGCATAAAGGTTTTGTTAGAATTTGAACTCCATTCAAACTTCCTTATTTGAAAGTGTATAAGTTCAGTTCACTTTGAAGTTCCATGTCCCATATCTCCATGGAATCATCATTCTATCATAATTGCATCATTATTATTTTTCGTAGGGATTCCATAACCAACTCAACTAAACCTTTTAAAACCCACATTATTATGTGGTTCAATTAGACTTCCCCATAAAACTAATCTAGTTGAGTTTTCCAGAATGTAATCCTTTGTTGATGTCATCATTCCATCATCTCATATAGAGAAATCCTAGTATATTATGATGTCATTCTTACATCATCATGATCTGTCACCGTATCCCTTTTCTTATGTCATCATCAAAACTTTCTATTTGAATTAGAAACTAAAGAATTATGAAGTTAGCAAGTTCAATTTAAATGGTCTTCCCTGTAGGTGTATATTTTTAGGGATTTCTCTAAAAATATTGTTTAGTGGAATATTCCCACAAATGTTCTAATTGCACTTCAGAACTATAAATCTTCATCTTGATGTGCATAATCCTCTTGAAATTTCATGAATATCTATAATTATATGGATTTCTTTGCGAATGTCTCGTACCTACTCTTTTATTGATTTGAGATGTCATTAATGCATCTTCCACCAACCATGAACTTTAAAGGAAAAAAATTAAAATATTTTGAGGCACCAAAATAAACACTTAGAGTTTGGTTTCAACTACTTACCATTATTACAAAATGGTCGCCCAACTACCAAAAATAGACAAACAACCTACCAAAACTCAATTCTTTACCCTTATTGCAATTTGAGATATTGATTTTGGGTAGGATTATTTTTGGTAGATTTGACATTTCTATAGTACAATGATTAGGGTTTGACTCCTTTTGTTATAATGAATATTGTGGTCATTTTTGAAGGAGGTTTGTTTTGATGTAATCTTCAGATGCCAGAGAGTTACTATTGTGTTGTAGGGTAGCCATAGACATTAGTTTAGTTCTTTTGGGTCAAATAAAAACCTATGGAATCAAGGGAGATTAATATTTTAAGTGGCCTTTGTTACAAAATATCTTCATGATTGTATGTTTATATCCAAGAGGGTTTCTTAGTCATAGCTAAAGACTTTTATTTGACACATTTTTGGCATGAATCTAATTCAAAGTTTGATGAATATAATAGTATTATAAAACATCACAATATTTGTGTTGATATTCTCTTGTTATGTATGAACTTATGTGGCTCTATTATAGATTAATAATAATATTTTTTTACAAGTTCCATGATCTTTGTTCTCTATAAATACATAGCTTATTGGTCTTTTGGTTTTAATTTATTCTTGTTCTAGTGAATTGTAACTATGTTGCCCAAGGAATAAGCACTAGTCTGGAACACTCTCACCACTCTCACACTATAAAAAAAAAAATCATAAACCAATAGTGTAGGAGTAAGAGTAGTTTTGTACATTCATGACCTAATAGTATAACCAAGGATTTATCTTCAAGATAGCTATTGAAATGAATCTATTTCATATTTTTCATGATTGCATAATTTTATTAGGTGTATAGGGGTTTTGATATAGCTAGTTGTACTTGGTTCAGTGAAAATATTTGGTGAAAAGTCAACAAAATGCATTTGGATATCAGTAGGTTTGTTTGTTCATTTTGTTTGATTATAATCCTTGTTAAATTATACTTCTAGGAACACCATCCTAATTCTAAGATAATATCAAAGAAAATTATAGATAACCCACTCTTGTAGAGTTGACCTTTAACCATCCATATTTTGTTGAAGAGATAATTTCACTTGCATGACAAAAAACTTTTCCTTGTAAGTGAGATTTCATTCTAGGAAGTGGAAAAATAGTTTTGGGACCTAACATGACCTAGTAATCCACCAACATAGGAAAAGGAATACATGTGTGTATATAATATCTTACAAAGTGGGTAGAATTTCAAGAATTTAAAGTATCTAAGGAAGAGTAAGTAGCATATTTCCTCTATAGTAAGACATTTCTCATATTTGTAGCACCCAGATCTATTGTGATAAACCAAGGACCTTAATTCATGTCAAAGTTTCTTTTCACTTTCACTAACCATTTCCAAGTAAGTCATAAAAAATAACACCATACCATCCTCAAGCGAATGGTTAGGTGAAAGTGGCTAATTTAGAGCTAGAAACAATTCTTACAAAAATAGTTTCAACTAGTAGAAAAGATTGGGCTAGTAAATTTCATGGAGTTTTCTAGACATATAACACTACATGGAAATAAACTATAGGATTTTCACCACATGAACTAATTTTGGGAAGAAACCCATCTTACCTATTTAGTTTGAGCTCTAGACACTAAGGATGACTATGGATGTGGGTTTAAATATAAACAAAGATCAAGTTGAATACATATTGCAACTAAATTAATTAGACATATTATGATTGAAAGCCATACAATATACTGAATTGATGTAACAAAAAATGAAATCAAGACATGATTATCATATCAAAGAAAATATATTTCAAAAAGGAGATTGGGAAATTTTATTTTAATTTGCATACAAAGATCTTAAAGGAAAGATTTGAACATGTTGGTTATGACCTTATAAAGTGGATGAAGTATTTGATAATGGAGTTATGTATTTAACTCAAATTTATGGTGATGCATGAACACTTCTAGTGAGAATTCATGAAATACATTTGTACAAGAACCCAACAAGAAAATAGGAGTTCATTCAAATGATCAAAGGATAAGATGACCTTTTTCATGTAAAGGGAGTCTTCCCTTGTCAACAAATCATAGATAAATACTCTATAACTCTAAAAAAATCATTATATGTATATATATGTATGTATGTATAATTATTCCTCCATAATCATCTCTTTAATGATGCTCTACAAGAATGATCATGTTTCCTTTGGAAGCATCTTTTCAATGATGCTCCCAAAGAATATTTGTGTTTCCTCTAGAAGTATTCTTTTAATGATTCTCTAGAAGAATAATTCTTTCAACAATGCTCTTGAAGGTTGTTTATGTTTCCTTTGAAAGTATCCTTTTAGCAATGCTCTAGAAGAATTTTTGTGTTTCCTCTTGAAGAATCATTTAAATGATTCTCTAGAAGGTTGTTCTTGTTTCTACCTAAAGCATCCTTTCAATAATGTTCCAAAATAAAATTTTTGTTTTCTTTGAAAGAATCATTTCAATGATGTTGAAGAAGAATGCTAATATTTCCTCCAAAAGAATCCTTTCAATGATGCTTTGGAAGGTTATTTTTATTTCTTCTAGAAGCATCCTTTCGATGATTCTCAAGAATATAGTTCATGTTCCTCTGAAAGTACCCTTCAACAATGATCCAAAAAACTATTTTTTATTTTCTCCAAATCATAATAATTATAATGTTGATAATAAAATAATTTCAAATTTATGTCTTGAATTTTTTTGAAAGAGTATGTACTAAAACCTCCAAAAATAATTTGAATAAATAACTTCAAAATTATAGTCACCACTAAAAAATAAATGATCATATTTTAATTATTGATGTACAATATAAGATCAATGTCAAAGCATCAAATCTATAGCACACAAATTTTGATTTACCATAAAGGGAAAAAAATTATGTCAATTAATTATTAATCAAGAAAGCAATAATTATTATATGATCAATTATTCTCATGATTTTCATTGTTCACAATAATCATTCATGAATAAGTTTATGCCACATTCCCCTGACTAGCATATGGGAAACATGGCAAAAACAATATCCCACATGAAATATCATTATAACACAAAATAATGTCATCCATTCATCTCATTCTTTGCTTAAATCAAATCCTTATTCAAGCTCCCCCTTGCCAATTCAAAACTTACAATTTTTTTTGAAGAATACTTTGTCCTTGTAAAAATTATAAGATTAGAAAAAATCAAGCAACATAGATTAAGTGACAACCACAACGCTATCTAAGCTAAAATCCAAATCAAAAACAAGAGAAAACAATAAAACACGAGGGATAAAATAAAAATATTCAAATTGAAAACACTCCCCATTTTGAGGTTGAATCACTTTTCTTGTCTCTCCTAAAACTGCCTTTGCAAGTTGCCTTTAGATCGTAATATGCGTGTGTAAATACCCACAAACAATAAGAATGAAAGTCAAAGTAACATGGTTGTTAAATCTAAAATGGAGGAAAAGAGCTTCTTTTATAGAAAGCAATTTGAATGGATAGACGAGATCGAGCTTCTAGAAAGATTCCAGGATTAATGGTTGAGAAGACATGCACCATAGAGTAGTGAGCCAATGATGGTTATGATATGGATAGCTGAGATTGAAAAGAGACCAGAGGCAATCAATGGCCCAAATTCAAAAATGAGATAGTGGAGGGAGATATGGAGAAATTAAAAATTAAAATCATTTAATTCATGAGAAGGAATGTTTGACCAAGTGGAGGCATAAATTATTTATTTGAGGAAAAAGGAAATAAGCATTTAATTAAAATGATTTATGCAACCATTTTAATTAAATAGGAGGAAATAGATTAAGATAATTAAATAATTAATTTAAATTAATTATTTAATAGGGGAGAAGTGACAAAAGATAGTTAAACAATTTAATAATTATATAGCTATAGAAGAATTAAAATATTAATGAATAGACAAACAATTAATAATAATTATTTGACTATAGATGAATGATGAAATATAAATAATTAAATAAATGCTAATTTATTTAATTATTAAAGAAAATGAGGTTAGTGACACAATTAAATTTATTTAATTGATCATAGTAGAATAAAGGTTAAGAGATGAATTAATTAAATAATTAAAATTATTTAATTAATAGAAGAACATGATCAAAGGTAATTAAATAATTAAAATTACTTAATTATGGCGAGAAGAAGACCACGACGATGGAAAATGACACTTGCAGACCAAGACATTTTTTAGTGTCTACAAAAATAACTTCCCATAGAAAAATAGGATGGGCATAAAAAGAAAGGTAGACTCTAATTTTTCATAAAAGTTACTAAAATACCAAGCTTCAACAAAAAATTGTTGAGAAACAACTTGGCTAGAATTTTTATAGAAATTTGAAGGTTACCATCTGATGCAGGGGAATCAACTATTCTCTTTAATTTTGTTGTGTTTCACTTCAATATTATCTGGGTGGATGTAGTTCCTATCACCACATAGGTAGTTCTTTAATTAAATCATTATGCTTACCTTCGACGGGGGGAAAATAATAACCAAAGATTAACTCACAGTTAAAAGAATCAGTTACAAATATTTAGGAAATGTTCAAAAGGGTAATAACTAGAGAAGTTGGATAGTTTGGAGGGAAGGTGTAGAGGATTCAATTATGAATGCATGACAAAGAACAAGTAGTTAAAAATTGTTAAGAGACATCGTATGAAAGATGGGCGGGATCGATCAAGGAGAATAGCAAAGGTCGATCAAAGAAGTTCGATTAAGAACAAACGCCAGTATAGAAGTGGCCAATAGGAAGAGAACAAAGATAGGATGGATAGAGGAAGATAGGCTAGATAAGGAGGATGAGTTGTAGAGAAGATTATGTAGATGATTTTTGACATTTATAGAGAGAGAGAAGCCATTGGTTTAAGGCCGAGTGAAGCATAAAAAGTTAGTCGATTATAGATGTTTGAGATAAGAAAGAAATAAGGCAAGAATATTTATAGAATGAAGAAGATGAATTAACATGAAGAGAATAGTATTTATTGATGAAAGGTATGAAGTTATTTAGAGATAAGAAAGAAGCACAAAATGCCATGAAAATATTCTTCAAAGGAGAGGAAGCCCAAGACCTTAAAATGGCGAAGAGTGGGGGATATTAGAGGAATTCTATCAAGGCCCTATGGGGGCAAGTTGTAGAGGAGATAATGTGGTACATTTCTCTTAAAGGTCAATATTTAGTGGTAAATTATTATCACTTTGTTTTACTTAACCATTTTCGTCACAAGAAAAGGATTTCTTTTCCTTTTTACCTTTTGGCCTCTCTAGATGCTGGCATAATTGACCATAAGAAAAATCTGAGGAACCATGTTCTTCATGTGGGGTTGATTCTCCTTATCTATGATTATGCCAAAGCCTTTGAGGTGGTTAAGCCACTTTCTACCCCGAAGGATGTGAAACAAAAGTAGGAAAGGGTTATGAGACTGTTTCTGAGGAGGAAGTGACTTGCAAAAATAGGAAAAAATGGAAGCTTATCCTAGATAAGGAGTTGGAATCGGAGGATGATGTGGATTTTATGTTGGACTCCCTGGCTACTATGGATGAATACATGAGATCCCTGCTCTGGGGAAGCGCAAAAAAGAGGCGTTCTACCCTAATAAGGGTTATGACACTTGCAGTGAAGAGCATGTTGATGAAATGTTGAGTCGAAGCATAAAGGACATGAAAGATATGGTTGGGGAGGTGTCATCACCTCCCCTTGTTCTGAAAAATAGGGAGATGATTATGGGTGATAGTAAGAAAAAGGTGGTGAGGTCTACTAGTAAAATGCTCAAGATGGATACTCCTCTTAAAATGGTTGGCGAACAGGATGTTGTGGTCTCTTCAGGTGGGTTCTAAAATCAGAAGAAGGACAAGATGGTTGTGGCTGACATTGGGTAGGTTGTTGTGGAATCTCTTGTGGTGGACCCAAACAGGAAGATGAAAAGGATGGCGGTTGCCGCTGAGATCATGGAGTCCATCCAAAAATTCAAAACGTCGACTGTGACACCGATTGCTATTGAAAAGGGTAAGGAGGTTATTGTTGATGTGGATAAGGTTAGCTCCTTTCATGAGGAGGATGAAGAGGGTAAAGATGTTTTTAATATTGGTAAAGAAAATATTGTTGATGTTTTGGGAGCCGCCAAAGAGGGCTCCATTATTTTTTATAATCTTTTGAAGTGGATTTTCCATGAACTGAATATGACTAATGTGAAAGTGAGGGGTGTTTTGAGCAAAGCAGAGGATTCCTCTTTTCAGGATCAGATCGATGATATAATGAATTCCTTGAAGATTGTGGTGGAGGAAATGATTCTATTGAAGCAAAATCTGGAAGGAAGAATCCTCACCTTGGAAAATCACATTGAAAGGATTTATGCTAATTTGGACAAAGGAAGGGAGGGGAACAAAACTAGGTTTAATGTTGAATTTGTTGGTATTACTTCCCCTGTGGATAGTGTTAAAAATGGTAAGGATGCTGATGTTGATGATATTGATGACAAGATGATAGAAGGGGAGAAGCTTGGTGATAAGGATGCTAATAAGGGTCATTTTTTGATTGGTGAGGTGAAATCGGGTGGGCTTGGGGTTCGCACCCACAACAAGACCAAAGCTAAGGTAGGTGCTCCTCATGATCTATTTGCTTCTAGGGATAAAGGTGTAAATAATGTGGTTTGTGATGTGGAGGCTATAGATATTCTAAAAAATATGTAATGTTGTTGGCTGGGGTCCTAATTTTTTGCTATTTTTTTATTGTGGTCTTGTTGGGGTTGGGTTGTTATTCTTTAGTTGAATTTATCTTTCGGTTCAGCTACTTTTTTGTGTAAAGGGTTCTGGGCCCCTTCAAAACCCATTTTTTACCTTTAATCAAAACATGAAGAGAAGAGTAGAAATTAGAGAAGAAGATCAACAACAATGCCAGAAAGGGGTCGATAAGAAGGATTATACATGTAGAGAATGTAGAAAGAATAGGGAATATTGCAAATGGAGTTGTAAATAGGATGAAATTGAGCATAAAAAGAGTGAATGAAAGCAATTGGCCAAAATGAGTTCCAAGCCTATACTGGAGTGACAAAATGTTATGAATGTAATCATTACTATTGAAGGAAGTAACCAATGCTCGAATGTTTATTGTTTGACTATTGATTGTGCATGTTGAAGCTTATCTATTTATTTTTTGTTGAATTATTGTAGTGCTTGTCACCTTGAAGTTAAGTTGTATGTGAATTGTAGATTTTTGTCACTTATTGAGAGTGATTAAATTCCTGAACTTCCTGTCATTATTATTTTCTATTAACCTTTATAGTTCTTGTCAAGGGTTTTGTCAAAAAGTCATAGAAGTACATCTAGATGTTGGGAAGAGGAAGCATGCTCATCAGTTTGATATGAGAATGTGTGAGGGAGTATGAGGGTGTGAGAGTCAGCTTGCATCAATTGGTATCAAAGCCTAAAAGGTCTGGGAAGGGGAAGTTGAGAGTTGCAAAAGGGTTTGATGAAAGGTCAGAATATGCAACATAATACTAAGAAGGAAAGCATCAAGAAGAAAGGTAGTATGAAGAAACAATATTTAGAGTTTGAAAGAGAAACGACAGTGTTGAGAAGAGATTTGGAGAGATGTAAGTTATTGGTGAAGCAAAGGTTTGAGGAAAGAAGCCAAGAATGTGATTGGTATTGCCCCATGACAAAGAGGTTGAAGTGGCCAGTAAATTTTATTATTAAGAAAAGAAGAAGACAAGGTGTGGAAGCCTTGAAAATAGAGGATAAAAGAAATTGGGACAATGAGAAGTTTCCAAGTGAGAAAAATGTACGGGAAGTGATCAAGTAATTTCTAATTGTAGATGATTTGAAGAAAGAGAAAATAATGGAGAAGAGAAGAAGTGCAGAAAGCAACACTTGACACAGGAAGTAGTAAAGAGGAGAGGAAAGTGTCCATAAAGGAGGAACTTAAGGAGACATCTTGGTCTCTTGATTTCTTTGACAATAAAATGTTTGAGAATGTCAATAAAGGTAAGAGGAAGGTTGAGAACAAGATCTTGAAGATGATAAGAGTAGGATCAAGAAGAGTACCCATAGACAAAGATAAAGATGAGAAAGAAAGGAAACAAGTTGCAATAGTATGCCATGTATCCCAAAGGAAATTGAATAGTGAAAATGAGATATTGGAATGTGAGATGGAGTTGTGGAGGCTTGTGGATGAAAAAGCCATGAGAAGGGAAAGATACAAGAATAAAAAGGAAAGCAAAAGGAGGTAGATTGGAAAGCATAGAATAGATAAATATGAGTATGGAATGGATCCAAAGAATGAGTTGGATAAGGAAATTGGGAGGAAAGAGTAGACAACCGAAGAATGGTATGATGAAGAAGGAAAATAAAAGTGAGAAAACTTAGAAGCAGATATTATTGTAGTAGAGATTACAAAAGAGGAAGGAAAACTGATTCATGAGGGGAACATGATCGAGGTGGAATTAGAAAGAGGAGAAAAAAGAAATGATAGTGTAGATGATTTTTGGGCATGATTTTTTGAGATAAAAAAATAGTGGAGAGTGAAGATTGCTAATGCAGATAAGAATATGAGTAGGACAACGAAGGAGATAGAATGAAAGGTTGCAACTGTGAATAAAAGCATTGGAGCAATGATTAACATAGAGGTAAATATGGATGTCTTCCATAAGAATGTTGTTGCGTATTTGTTTGCTATGTTGGATGATAAGGAGTTTGGGCAAGAATTTGGAATAGTGTGTGCAGATTTTAGTGATGACATTGAGGGTTATGTTGAGAATGGAGGAATCATATGTGATTTTTTGTTGTATAGTTTAGTTATCATAAAAGTAGCATATGAAATAGTGAATGCATATTTGCATAAGGTTGTGAATGGCATTAGTGAAGTGGACAGTCATATAAGCAAGGTGGAATTGCTTGAAAAATTAAATGTGGAGGTATTTGGGAATATTGATTTGGGGTTGATTGTGTATGCAAGTGAAATTTGGCAAAGAAATCTAAGAATTATAGAGCTGAGGAAGGATCTGCAATGTTGGAGAAACATGTTAACTATTCTAGCAAGATTGTGGAAAAAGTGGAAGAAAAGAATGGAGGTAGATAAGTTTTGATTTGATTACGGCCCATGTGTAGGAGAACATGTCTTCTTTGTCCCTTAGGGAGTATGATGCAGGGGAATCTACTATTATCTTTAATTTTGTTGTGTTTCACTTCAATCTTATTTGGGTGGATGTAGTTCATGTCACCACACGTGCAGTTAATTAAGTAAATCATTATGCTTACCTTTGATAGGGGAAAAGAATAACTAGAGATTAATTCATAGTTAAAAGAATCAATTGCAATTTTTTAGGAAATGGTCAGAAGGGTAACAAGTGGAGAAGTTTAAGTCCTGTTAACAGTGTGTGGTGTAGTTTGTAAACTTGGTGAAAGAAGCGAGCAGGGGTGGAATTCGCTCTGTGATGGTAATTGTGGTGAATCAAGATCAGTTTGTAAGTGTTCTAGGTGTGTGCAACTATATGTTCATGGTGATTTTCCCTTGAAATTACAGAGTTCGTATTCCAATAAATGAATGGGAGGTGCCAATTTCAGAAGCAATTGGTGAGACTAAATTTAATCTCGTGTTTAAAGCTCATTGTGTATCTTTCAAAAAGTATATTATAAGGGTAATTGGGGTAGACATTCTGGAACCGAAGATAAAAAGGTTGATATACCCATCTTAGTTGTTGTCGATTTTCTTCTCCACACTTATGGACTTGCTTCAGGATGCTACAAAAGTTGAAAGCATAGTTGTTAAAGTGGTGAATTCAGTATATTTGCCAAAAGGTGTTCTGGCTAAAAATTTTCAAGGGTATATGATCTTTGGGAAGGACACGGGTTTGTGGTAGGTCTTTTTCCCAAGCATTATTTGTTGAACAAAGAAGCCTTCCAGGCTTTATTTATTGCAATCAACAAAACATTGTCTCATCGAGATTCTAGCTTCATGCTAAGAGCTCTGCATCGGTATTTAGGGGAGATAGAGCATGATTTAGCAGAGTCGATTAAGGTAAAAGTGTAGGCAGTAATGGCTTTGTTGACCCATGTTCATGATCCTCCAATGAGTACGTAAGACTTGCAAGGAATGGTAGTGGTGAGCAGTGTGGTATGACAAACAGCTGGCATAACAGGGGTTCCTAGAGTGACATGGTTCAATCTAAATTTTTTCCACCAAGCCAATTGGAGGACCTTCTCGTAGAGAAATAGGGGAAGAATGAATATTAGATTGAACACATGGAATAATAAGTCACACGGTGGAGGCAATTTTGATGAACAAATTTTGATCCGCTCTGCGATAGAGGACTTGGTTGAACCGAGGTGGTAAGCATGGGTGAGGCTTCTGCAGATTTTTGGTATGGAATATCATAGCAGTATATTATAATTCCATTGATTATCACAATATGTTCTAAATTCCATCGAATTTCAGCATGGTAAGTGGGCTCAAGATTTTTCTATTTTTGGTATGGAATTTTTGGGCCGAAGTTGGTTGGCAGTTTGTGGTAATGGTAATCAATTCACTGAGAAAACAATATGAAAGAACAAGTCACTTTTCTTCCTTGCATGTGAATCAAAAGTAAATTGAGTTGTGAAGGGATGATGAAAGGTGATAAAATGCTTGTATAGGTTCTTTTTCTTTTTAATTCATAATGGGTGGTAGTTTCTATGAATCTAGGTGGGATACAAATTTGGGTTCATATTGTTAAACTCGCATTGTAAACCTATGTAATGGGTACCTGTTATGGGTTGTATTTTGGGTTCCTTTATTGGGATGATTTTGTAAGGTTTTGTATCAAAAGGAGCTATAATCAGAGGTTTTCTTCCTGATTCTTTGCTCTCGGTATGCTCATTGAATCAGATTTTGTAATATTCTATTAGAATTAGATTATAATATAATATAATGGCTACGCCATTTTTTCTTTAAAAAAACAACTGGAGAAGTTTTCTACTAGGAAAACAACAATATATGATTAAAAAACTACTAAAAACTGCATATAAATGACCAAACATGATCGTGTGATAATTAGTAGTTTATTGTCAACCATTTATAATGCGATCAAATTGATGACTAAACCATTTTTAGTCATTTGTTGGTTGTTTTGATTGATCAAATTGGTAGTATATTTAATCATTGATTTATATAATTTGGTCACTTATTTAGTCATTTTTTATTCACTAATATATTTAGTCATTGATTGTTGTAATCTAGTCACTTATTTAGTGATTTTTTATTCATTGATATATCTAATTACTCGGTCCAACCCACCATCGAATTAATATATTTAGTCGTTGATTTAGCCATTGATATTTGTAATCTAGTCACTTATTTAGTCATTTTTTATTCACTGATATATTTAGTTTTTAATTTAGTCATTGATTGTTATTAACTGGTCACTTATTTAGTCATTTTTATTCACTGATTTTGTCCATTGGTAATGTATTTAGTCATTAATTTTAATCATCAATTTGGTAGTTTATTTAATTATTTTTGTTCACTGATCTCTGTCAACTAGTAGTATATTGATACACTGTTTATTAATTGCATAATAATTATATATAGTCATATTTATTCACTAATTTATGTTTGTTGGTAGTATATTTAGTCAATTAGTACTTTATTTAATTATTTTTGTTCACTGATTTCTACCTATAAGTGTTGGAAATAAGACAATGCTTTAATTGATGTTTAAACATATAAAAATAAAGGAAAACATATTTAATCATTCATTTTCACATAATGAAACAACTATTAAGAAGGAAAAATAATTTTTTTTTTTTTGAGAAAATGTGTTCTTACAATAGATACAAGACAAAAATATGTCTTTGCTTTGAAAAATGTGTTACAAAGTGAGTTTCTCAGTGCTATGACTAAGAAAACTGAGTTATAATGACTTTTTTTCTTATACAACTCCAAAATAGACAAAACACTAAGATCCCTAAACAACACATTCAAACTATTGCATAAAGTAGTGGGCCAAGCTATCTAATAGCTAGTAAATGATAAACATCAACTATGTCATTTAAAAAAATATTTTAGTGGCCACTATGTGAAGGTCCATTCTTTCTCTTTCAGATAGACAACTCCATCTATTTTGTCTTCATAAGCAAGGGGTATACTACTTGTGACCTTTAAATACTTACATTTTCATCTCTCATTGTAATACCCCTTTGTTTTTCTCTTTTCTTTAGATAGTGTTCTACCTTGCTTAGCTTTGTTTTCTAGTTGCACTTATACTTTCATATACTCTATGATGTTTATTATTTCATCGCTATTTATAGAGCGATGTGGACTATATGTTGTGATGTGATGTTACTCTCTTTGATGTTATTATTTGACATGCCTTTGATTAGCATTATGATTATTTGGAATAACATGGTTAATTACATATGAGTAGTTTATATATGTTAGAATTATCAATTTCGTGATAAGTGTATTGGTGAAGGGGATGGAATTGTATCACTCGCTTGCGAGCACCCTGCGATTCCATGACTTCCTCTTCATGGTGTGTTCTTATATGATGTTTATATACATGTACTATTTATGCCTTGTTTACAAGTTTGTAGCTACTTGACATCGACTTCACTTGGCTTCATAGGTTTGAGCGTGTAGACCCAATAATTAAGTTGATTGGGAGATAGTAGCTAGGATACTTCTATCAAGCCTTTACCGTAGTCTTAGTGTGTCGTCAGGTCTAGTCGATTTTTCTTGTTAAAAGTTGTTTATTATTGCTTTGGTTTATTATGTTAAAATGTTTTAAAAATGAATTTAATGAATTTAAGTGTTTAAAATCGATTATTAAATTAATCTTATTTTAATGTTAGAAGTTTTGAATTAATAAATAAATAAATTTAATTTAATTGATAAATAGTTTGATCCTAGGATTATATTGTTTATTGATTAATTAAATTAGTTAATTAGGTTAAATTTGAAAAGGGAAATGTTTTGTAATTATTAAATATTTTAATTTTAAATTTTGGAGGATTTTATGCAAAATGGGTTGTTCGAGATATTTTGTGATTTTTAACATGTGTTAGAAAAATTAATGAGTTGGTTGGAAATTTATTCATGGGAGAAGATTGAGGCTTTGAGGGAAGAAGTTAGAAGCTTCTTCACGACAGAAACATGGGGATATTTTGGGTGTGTGGGGAAATTGATTAAGAAAGAGTTTTTTGTGTTTTGATTGGGTTTTGGAAAAATATTTAAAGAATTTGTTGTAGAAATAATTTCTGGTATTCTTGCATCTTTAGAAAAAAAATTCTCGGGAATTGTTGTTGTGTTCGAGAAATCTTATCACTTTGAAGGAATCCATTGTTTATCTGGGAAAGTTGCTTGGAGTTGTGGAGGAGGCACTACTTTAGATCTACAAATTCATAGGCATTGGACTACAGGTTCATTCTTTAGACTTTGTCAAGTTTTAATTGAAAAGCTTCTAGATTAGATCTTCTCTGTAAGAGATTGCATGAGAAAAATTATGAGTTTGTGTTTTGTGTTAAAAAAATTGTAATGCCGTAATAAATTTCTCTGTAGAATAAATTTCTTCTCTATAAAATCATTCTCTCTGTAGATTGAAATTATTTGTGGAAAACTTTAGAAAAATGGTAAATTGGTATTATAGTGAATTTAGGGGAACCTAGAAGGAAACACTTAGGGATCTGGAAAGATAACCCCTCTCGGAAAGAAATTGTATTTTTTTGTAGAAAAGTTTTCCTATAGGCTTGATTTTCTCGAGAAATTTCTTGTGAGATTAATCTGTGAGAAATTGTTTTGTTTTTTTCTTCTTAAAATTCTTGTTTGAGAAAGTTAAAATATTCATCCTAATTTTGGTTGAGAAACTCATTTCAAGAATTCTCTCTATAAAATTTGTCGTTCTGGTTGTTTTAAAAAAAAATTTCTTGTAGCTGATCATTTTATTTAAAAAAAACATTTCCCAATTAAACTTGTGAGTTGAATTCCTTAAATATATATATAAAATATATACATATATGTGCATATATATATATTTATTTAAATATATACATCCACATATATATTTATACCCTATATATATATATATATATATCTGTTTATTTTATTCAATGATGAAATTATAGTATATGTCATGGAAACCATCTGTATGGCAAAAAGGTTTAAGTTTTATTCTGTTTAAAAGAAAATATATATATATGGGGTGGGGTGCTATGCGCACCCCACCGTACATTCTTTATAGGAGGTGTGGCTTCCATGGCAGCGCATCCCCTTACTTAAAGGGACGGTCGACCGGCTGTACTAAGTACAGTCTGACATCCCTTTAATACATGTCTACTTTTATTAATTCATTCGCTTTTTTATTATCTAGATTTCGATTTTATAAATTGTGATGTGTTTTGATATATAATATATTTGGGTTTATTTATAAATTTTTTTTGATGAATAGGCAGATATCTATATTAATATAAAGATATAATTAAAAATTCACAAAAAAAGGGCGGGTGGTGAAAAGGCACACCCCGAATATCACATGGGAAGAGCCCAGAAAAGCCAAAATATCAATCACATGGGCCTAGCCTAGAATTCCAATAACAGAAAATAAAACTAAGCAACCAAAGCAGTGCCAGTAGATCCTGGGGGATCCCTGTCATCCAAATTTTGTCCCCATACATTAGTAGGGTTTGGAGTGACATTAGGAGGTGCACCCCAACCATCATCATCTTTATCTTTATCTTTTTCTTCTTCCTCGCGTCGAGGTGAGATTGCAAGAGTGAGCCGCGAAAGACTTTTTCCACTGGTAGGCTAGCCAGAGCCAGAAGTAGGCGGAGCATTAGAGGGCCACCCAAAACCACCACCACCACTCCTCGTAGCACCACTAGAGTGCCAGCCCTGACCAGGATGTGGCGGAGGAGAACGAGCCTGCCTGGGAGGCCGAGAATCCCACCGAGCAAGAGGCTGGGAGTGGGAACGCGCAGAGTCACTCCGCTTCCGGCCCTGAGAAGGCAAACGACCATGGGAGGAGGAGGGCGAATCAGGGATCTGAGCCACAGTACAAGGGGCATTGCCCCAGTGGTCCAGGAGGACTTTTAGGTGAGCCACTTCTAGTGCAACCTTGTTGGCTTGCACTTGAATCTGTAAGAGAACATTAGAACATATAACTATTTTAGCATAAAGAGACACATTAACATCTAAATGAGAATGAACAAATATACAAGCATTTATGTCTTTCTAGATATTTAAGAGGATTTTCACCCTAAAAGTGTGCCAAAGCTGGGTGAACTTAGCCGGGATTCTAGGCGGGTCCCCAGCAGAACCATGTGCCAAGAGAAGGGTTCCGGCCAAAAAGGCTGAAAAAAATCATGAATCCAAGTCCAAAGCTGCTGAGCTCTGGGACAAAACCAAAAAAGATGCTTAAATCTTTTAGACTGCCCACAAAAAGGGAAGTGAGGGTCAGGAACCCCCAAATGAACAAGCTGAGAACCCACATACAAGCCTTGAAAAATAATACACCAAGTAAAGTGGGCCAGCTTCAGATTAACAATTGCAGACCAAGTGGCATCAAACCTCTTATGCCAAGTGTGGGCAGAGGAATTAATAATCCACCTCTGGTTCAAGGAACTGATCATAGGAAAATGGGGTGAAAGCCACCTGTAACCAAGCCGCAGCTTGTAGCTCCTGAGAGGAGTGTCTGGAAACCATTTCCAGTCTTTCCACCAAGGTTTGTGCCCACGAATGCCAAATTTGTGAAGCATTTCCACCGGAATGGCACTCACCAGCCCGCCAAAAGTAGGACAGTCCTAGTTTTGAAGATTGTACTAGGCTTTAAAAGCATCCCACTGCAAGAGACGCATGGTAGGCCAGTGAAAGAGTCAATGTAGTGTTTGAATGCCCTTCTTATGAAATCTGAGGGCCTTGAGCCAAGGCGACTTGGCCAGGGGTTGACCATTCTGAGCCAGAAGGGGAGACCACCATAAGTTATGCTGGTTGATGGAAAACCCATCACGAAATCCAGCCCCGACCCAATGGAGCCAAGGCTTAACAGTTTCCCAAGAGCGCCAAATGCTCTTGGCCACAAAGGAGCCAACAATTTGAACCGGCTCCCTCATAACCATGAGGGTTTGGAGACCGATTCCTTTCCAGGCGGGCCTGTGAACAAGAAAACTAAACTGTATACAATGCCTGAGGAGAATCTTCCAGGCTTCATCCCTGATCAGAGCTTGGATAATCTATTTGACATAGAGAGCAGTCCCTTGTCATTGAGTGGAGAGCAATCCATGCCCTCCAGAGTCCTTGGGGAGACAACAAAATTCCTAAGCGACCCGATGAAAACCCTTGTGGGTTTCAGAAGAGGCCCATAAAAAATCGCGAAGCAACTTTTCAAGCCTACTGTAGGCAGCTTTAGAAGGAGCCCAACAGGAAGAATAGTAGATGTGAGTGGCAGCCAAAATTTTAGAGCACACCTAGAATTTTCTGGCCAACGAAAGAGGCTTAGTAATCCAATAGGCTATCTTCTGTTCAACCCTGGAGATCACGGCTTGCCAAAGCTCTCGAGGGGAAGCATGAAAGGTGAAGGTGATGTCCAAAAATTGAAAGATTTCTCCCTACCCTATCCACTTCCAATTATAAGTTTGGAGCCACGCAGGAATGGGGAGCACCGATTGTCTGTAGCACAAGGTCTTGTGCCATTGAATTGCAGAGCCAGAGGCAAGACAAAAGGTATTAAGGCAATCAAGGGCAGTAGTGATAGAACCTTCATCCTCTAAGAGAGTGAGAAAGGAATCATCCACGAAGTGGCCATTGACAAGCTATTCCTGAGAGTCCGGGAGAGAGATCCCTTTAACACGTTGCTAGAAGACAGCATGGGTCAGGAGATATCCAAAGCCCTCAACAACTAGAACATACAAAGCAGGGGCAAGAGGGAATCCCTAGTGAATGGAATTAAAAAAGACCAAAATCAGAAGATTGGCAGCCATTAATGGAAATGCAAGCCGAGGCATAAAAAAAAAAGCATACGAACAAACTGTATAAAGTTGGGCCCAGAACCCAAGGCTTGCAACATCACAAGAATGAAAGGCCATTCAATGTGGTCATAAGCTTTGGCAAAATCAATTTTAATGAACACCGCTTTCTGGTTCGACCGCCAGGCCCACTCCATGCCTTCCCAAACTACAATAATGTTATCTAGAATAAACCTGGATTTAATGAAACCAGTCTGCTCATGACACACAACCTGAGGCAAGAGGTGATGAATTTTTAGAGCCAAGGCTTTGACAATGATTTTGTAAGAAATATTGAGAAGCGTGATGGGCTGCTAGTTGTAAATATCCTCCTGATCCCCAGACTTAGGTATGAATTTAATATTTTCTTTATTTATTAAATTTCCTAGAGAATTGGTTTGAAAGGCTTCAAGATAAAAATGATGCAATTCGCTCCCAACACAGCCCCAAAGAGCTTTGTAAAATTCACAAGGAAAGCCATCAATCCCAGGAGCCTTATCATCGGCGATGGAGGAAATGACTTCCTTGAGATCATCAATTGTTAACAATTGATCACAAAAATTAATCTGGGCTGAAGAAAGCCTATGTGACACAACACCAAGGCAGTCTTGAAGGGCTTGCTAGTGCGCAGGCGTGGGGTCTTGAGCAGTGAAAACCTATTCATAGTGATGCACAAAATCCTGGAGAATGTCAGGTAGCTCAAAGAGCACCTGGTTACCATCTTTCATTGCTTTGATTCCTGGGGATGAGTGCCTGGCATGAAGAGCCAAAAAAAACTCTTTGAAGGCACAATCACCAATTTTGAGCCAGTGAAGTCGAGCCTTGATTTGAGCGCTTTTGGCAGAATAATTATCTTCCACTTGCTTTTGCTATCTTAAATATGCCACCCTGACTTGATGTGACGGGGAGAAAGTACTAGCCGCCAAAGCCTCCATAGCCATACGCAAGTTGGTAGTGGTGGCCTCGTAAGAACGTCGATGAAAGATAGCAAGTTGGCGCCCATAAATACGTAAGAAACACGTAGTACGAATGATGGCATCATTCCACCAAGCAATCCAACCCATACGACCAGGTGTCCTGCACTCTAAAATTCCACACCCGGTGAATGTGGGCCAGGGTGGGCTTGTGACAGAGCAAAGACATGTTCAAGAAGAATTGAGTCTTACACGTGTGAGGTTGACAAGACGCCCATTTAATGCGAAAATGAATTGGGAAGTGATCAGAAAGAGTCACATCCACTAACAGCTTAACAGGCAAGGCAGATCTATTGAAGGAAAAAAAGATTGAGTCGAGATTATAACATGATCAAGGAATTTAAAGACTCTGTCAAAACTAGCCCTGTAATTGCACCAAGTGTGCCAAAGAGAATGAGAATGGCGATAGCCCATATTGGGATCAAAAAACCCCAATTTATTGCGCATGTAAAACCACGCCTCCCTTTCACCCATTGCCCAACAAAAAGGCAACGTGCCATTCTTGTTGTACGCCATCTCTACCATGTTGAAATCCCTGCAGAGCAACCAGGTGGCAATTGGCAAAGAATCAACAATCCAGTGCCAAAGCAAGCAGCGCTCCACGACATCATTAGAGGCATAAATATTAATAATCCCGAATGAATGATTCTCAATATTGAGAAGAACCCAGACTACCCGCTGGGAGGGGTCAACCCCATGGTTCACCACACAAGAATGCTATCGTGGAGCCAAAAGAGTAGCAGCTCCACCATGACCAGCCTCATGCAAAGTGCAAAACATAGTACTGGCTGGCCAAATAGAGCGACAAGTCGAAGCAAGCAAGAAACCTAAAATTTTAACTTCCTGGAGACAAAGCACTTCAATCCCTGAGTAATTCTTCAAATTATTCCTAACATAATACTTCCTAGAGAGGTCAGTTAGACCTCGAACATTCCATGAGATGAAATTCATGAAAAATCTTCCATACTTGCAGAATTCTGGACCTCTTCACCCAGGGAAGAGAAGCTATTCTTCAAAAACTCTTGTGGAACAGAACCAATCTGAATAGAAGGATAGAATCTCCATTTTTCAGGCACATATTCACCTTCTTCCAGTGGAGGAGACAGGTTGTGAGATCACCGCTAAGTCCCCGCTGTGGAGGACAAAGCCAGTTGAGCACACAAAACAGCTGCTGGAAGAGGCATGGCCTTTGACCTGGGTTATAAAATAGAAGAAGTAACTCCTGAGGGAATAGCTATCCCCTTCTCTAAAGGGTTTGACACCAGTTTGGTTGGTTCAGGGGCCTTGGGAGCCGACCCAAAACCAGATGACTTTTTTTTCTGGTTTGAAATCGTAGTCCACTTCGTTTCAGCCTTAGTAGAAGGCTCTATCGAATGAGACTTTTCAACATCCTGTGACTGAGAGGATGTACGAAAAACTGTCAAAGGGCAGTCCTTGATCTTTTGGTCAGCTGATTGGCACCGATAGCATGTGTTGGGCAGATTGAAATATGTGACTTTTTGGGTGTGTCTAATATCATCAATTTGAATGTCTACAGACTCTTTCAAGTCCTTGGATAAATGAACTTCCACACAAACCCTCTTTTGAGGATGGGCTTGGAAGAACCTATCAGGTTCGATACAAACAACCCTCCCAAAAGAGGAAGCAATATGGTTCAAGAAGGGCACGCAAGGAAAAGGTAACCTAGGAAACTCAATCCAAACTGGGACACGCATTTTGGAGTCTTCTGAGACAACAAAATCTTGGGTCCATTCCTAGAAAACCAACAAGGAAGACCAAACATACCAGGGCCCATGGCCCAAAATAGCTTGGACATGACTAACTTCCGCAAAGCGGAACAAAAAAAAACCTTTGGTCAGATTTTGGACCATATCAAGGTGGACCCCATGAGGAACCTAGGCCTTGCTGACCCAGTCTTTCAGCACACTTTCGGGGGGAGTCCTCCCAAAAGAATAACCCACAAGGGTGTGTTGTTCGAGCCATTGGCATGCAGAATCAAAATCAGGTAAAGGTAAAACTACATTAGTAGGGGCATCAGAATGCTTACCTCGTGAAAGACTTTTGGAACAAATTTTTGAGGGTGTTTGTTCGGTGGGGGAGCCATTAAACTGCGTTGACGAACCACTAACACCAGCAAAAATTGTTGGGTTAGTACCGGTTGAACGCATAATAAACCCCTAAAACCATAGTAAATGCGGCCGTACTCAATAAGGAAACAATTTCCTACACAAGAAGCGTAGTATGACGCAGGAGGGGCCACGAATGACCTCAAAAAACAAAAAACCCTAGCAGAGCTCATGCACCATCTTTATTTATAATTTAAATATATATGTGTATATATATATTAAATATATATTTTAATAATTTATTTTCTTTATAATATATTGGTTATATATTAAATATATATTGGGTATATATACATAATTATATATATATATAATTATGAATATATTCAATGTATATATATATTTAAATATATATTTTAAATAATTTTATCTTAAATGGGTGCATGCATATATGCACAAGTAGAAGAAATTGGTTCAGTTATCTTTCAGTGAAATTATATTGCTTTTAAAAATAATCGAGGAATTGAAGTTTAGATAAATTAGATTTTTCTTTCCCTATTTGAAAAGGGTTTTTAATTTAATTAGTAAACTGGTCAATTTTTATATTATTTTTTTTCACTAAATGAAAGTGGATTTAGGAAATCCAAATGATAGACATATTTCTTGTTATTGATTGCCCTTTGTATCTGATTTCTTCTAGTTACATTTTGGGGGAAAATTTGGTAAAGTGTTTGTCAATAATTTGTAAGTCTTCCAGAGGAATCTTTAGAGTTAGGGGTTATCTTATTGTAAAGTCAACCCGTTTTAATTCCCTTGGGTAGTGCATGGAGTCATTTCAATGATTTACCCAGTTTCCACGAACGGGGATTTGTGCCTCCTAGATTGGAGTCGATTTGTCATGTGTTGCCTCCTTTTGATTTGGAGTGGATTTTGTTAAGTGTTGCCTCCTTTGTTTGGAGTGGATTTTGTTTGTATTGTCTCTTATTTCTGGAGTGGGTTGTTCTACCTATTTTTGTGCACTATGTTACCCTAGGATTTTGGTATTGATCTGTGAATTGTCAAGTAGAAGAGTGGATTTCGCTAGGTACCAGAGCCCTAAAGAGGTAAACTGGATAACCTTTGAAAGTAGTTAATCAAGTGAAAACATAATTAAAGTATTTAGGGGATTGGGTAGTATTTCATACTAATTAAGATAAGTTAGCCTCACTCATGGACTCAAGTGCTCATTTGGGCTTGGGATGAGTGGGAAGGCCTAGAATGGAAAAGGTCATCTACCTTGTCTTTTCGCAAGGTATTTGATTCTGCATGAGTGAGTATGGGGTCCAGGGATCGGTTGAGGCTACTAGGATATCCCAAGACGGGGTTCGAGGCCTAGGAAGATCCTCATTGGATATCCCATGTCAAGCTATGTGATGACAATCTTACTACGACAATAGTTGGTATGTTGGTTTATGTGTATGGTATTGTTAACATACTTGATTTGTTCATCTTTGGAAGCATTGTAACCCATGTTTAGAGTTGTAGTGTTGTGCTTATGTTTGGTTGAGTCAGTTTGTGTCATCTTGTGTCTAGAGGTAGTAGGTTTTGTCTTGTATCCTTGTTATTATCTCCTAGCATGGGGGGTGGGCCTTCGGGTACCACTTGGTTGGGAGTAACATGCACCCTACACCATTGGGTCCCCTTTATCTTCAGATTGTGAAGATGAGATTTCTAATTGGAGAGCTCATGGATTCTAGCATGTTATTTCATACTTTGTAATTGTTATTGATGAATCGTGTATTTTATTACCCCTCAGTTGTATTTGAGGAGGTTCCATGTATTATGTAACACATTTGTATGAACTAATTCATTATGGGAATGAGTGATGTAAACTTTATTGATGAGTTAATGTAATGTTGGAATTCTTGATGTATATTTTCTCTTTATGATGTAATTTCATGTATGGAATTTTATGGACATTTATTTCCTTAAGTGATTAATAATTCTATGGATGTTTATGTGTTTTATGTATGGGTTTAAACATAACCTTAGTCTCGTAGCCTTAGAGGAATTTGGAAATAGATAGTGAACTTTTTAGTTTTAAATAAAAAAATTGTGTGCTTTTGTAGATTATTGCAACTTCCTCTAGAGTTACGTGGTGGGGCATTACACTCATTCCTTTCAATTTGACTTCATGTACAATAGATAGTGAGTGAATCTTCCCAATTCCCACAACAACACCATCAAACAGATCCAACACCCCAACTTTATCCCCTTCTTAGATTTTATCAATAAATGTTTGCAAAAACAAAAAAAATACACTTTATATTGAGATATAAAACACATTATATTGTTTTTGACAACTGTATGTAATGTCATGTCTTGGAACAAATAAATTTTTGTATGTGCTTTTTTTGATTCTGTTGAATAACAAAGAAGCAACTTTTTACTTTGAAAAAAAAAGCTAACCCATTGCGAGGTACAAATAAATGGAGGGAAAGACTACAATAGTGCTAGACTATATGAGTACTCCAGAAGGAGACATGGATTGGCAATGAATTACTCCTTCCAATTAAGGACCATGACATCCCTCAACATGCAATGCACTAATGCATTGTCAAAATCTAAGTATGCACTCTATTACAACTATGCTCTAAGCTTCTATATGTAAGTTATATGTTCTCCCTTATTTCCATAATCTATGTATATTAAATGCTAATTATATTTCACTACTTTTCTAACCAACTTCTATCGAATAGGTAATGATTACCCTTATTTAAATAATAAAACAACCATTACTTACTTGCATGTGGTTTCATAGAACTCACCTTGAGTTCAACACGACTGCTACTATGAATATCATGTGCAAACTCATTGTGTTCATCATCATAATCACTATCAATATTGACATGAAGTTGTACAACTTTGCAGAGAGCTCTATTGATAGGGCCTTTTTCTTTTCGTTCTACTTTCATATAATTTTCTCTACATGTGATTTAATCATCATGCAAAAAATAATATAATTCAAGTAAAGAATGCAAAAGCTATATTTTTTTGTCCAAAAGAACATTTTAAGCATGAAGAATGACAAAACATTGGGACAAATTAACTAACAACTTAAAGAATGTAAAAGCTATAAATTTTTATCCAAAAGAAGAATGAAAAAATATTGGGACATATTAACTTACAACTTAAAAAGTGCAAAAGCTATAATTTTTTTTCCAAAAGAACATTTTAAGCATGAAGAATAAAAAAAATTGGGACAGGTAACTAACAACTATTATATTACCTCAACTTCAACACAAATATGATGACTATGCTACACATTCTTTTCCAGTTCATCATGATCACACAACTATTGTTTTCACCAATTGAATTTATTGAATCACATATGTGTTGGCTTCTATGAGATGGTGGCACTGTATATTTTCTTTCCTTTCCTTTTTCTCCACATTTTCTTTGCACTCTTTTTCTTGCCTATAAAACAAACAAACAAAACATATTATGTCTTATATACATAAAGATCTTGCCTATAAAATTTCATTAAAAACTATTAAACAAATAATATACTACTTAGTGGATTTACAACTTATATGTTTTTCAAGCCAAGACATGATAAATATTCATTATTCTTGGCCACTTTTTCACTACAAAAGCATTCATAATCTATGACTAAAATTTCAACATTATGATCACTATCATCTAATTTGCACCTTATAGTCATTTTCATCATTTCCTGAAGTGCAAATAAACAATAATGTATAAATCAAAAACTTGAATGAATAAAAAATTATTGATTCCATAAGTTGATAACTATTGAATTTCCAAACCCCTAATAACTACAAATGGAAACATAAAATTTAATTCAATTTACAAATTAAAAAGAATCTACAACCAAAAACCAAGAAGATGTTTACAATTACAAGTATCAAAAAAAAATTCCTTAGGGATATATTCACAAGAAAATAACTCATAAAAACATAACACAAGCAGGATGAAGGAAAAACATACTCTAGTAAGGTTATGTCTGATTTGTCTCCAGTTATCTTGGGAGTTGAACCAAGAAAATATATATCTAATATTAACATATATGATTATATTTTGACACCAATAAATAATTCCTAATTATAAACCACATATCTCCTTGTTAGTTTGATTTACTTATTCTCCCCAAGTTATTGTGGTTTAATTAAAGGAATTTAATCCTTCCTTGAAGGAACCAGTAAATTAACCACACAAAGACAACAAATGTGTTTTGATAAACCAAATACACCCTTGATATATTGATTTAAATAATAACGAAAGATTAAAGTGGAGACAACAAGATAACATTCATTAATTCACTTCAACAAATAATTGAAACTAGAATTCGGCCACCAATTATAACTTCATTCAATTGATCTTCAAAAATATTTTACAATACGTTTCAAAATTTTGTCTTGATTGACATGTCAAAATATGTCTTTTCAGTTTTCTACTTTTAACATAAATCAAAAAGTATTAATTATCGTTGTTTACATAGGATTACATAAAAGCAATGAAAGATGAGAAATGATCAGATTTTGAAGTCCAGAGCACTTGCAAGATATGAAATTATGTTACTCATCGTAAGGTACCCATGATCATTCAGATCTGGCAAGGTCCTCTCTCCATGATAATATTTGCAAGGCTTGGTACTTCACTGCAAGGCCTATTATTTTGAGGGAGCTAGATATGTCTACTCCCATTAGTACACTATGTAATCATGAAGCCATTTTTACTCCTAGAATTTTTGTGTGTTGGCCAAGTGACTCTTCCATCTATTGTCTAATAACCCTTTGCCATCCGTGATGAATTTTAAGCATCCAACATCCAATACAATTATTCCATCTAAATTTAAATTGAGGTTGTGAAGATTTATCTCACCATCCTTTTATAAATTAGTGAGGCAATTGGGAACAATTTGGATGAAGTCATCTATCCAATCCTTGGATCCTTTTAGTTGATCATCATCCCTTAGTATCTTAGGCATGAACCACCGCTTTAGTGTGTGAAATGAATCCATTATTTCCTTGATCTTTTGGTCTTTTGTAGATATGTATTGAAATTCATCTATGACCATTCAAACCATTTTATCAGTAGGATTTAAAGCTATGAGGGCCTCAACAATCCTTTATAAAATTCTACACACAGTTATTAAGGTGTGATATATAGGTTGTCATTTCTTGAATAAGGGGTCCAATATAGGTACATGGGCCTTTATCTAATCAACTGCTTGTGACAAGGAGACATAACATTCATACACATTTTCCAATTTTTCCACAATTAGTTTAACCCTATGCTCCAAGATCTTTTACAATACCTTGAGGGTTTGTCTCTTTGCTGCTCCTTCCTTTGTTTCTTCATTAGTCTTTTTCAACTTCTCAATTTTATTGTTTTATCACATTTACTTGTTCAACAGTGATTGCACCTCTATTAGTCTGGATGGCAAGGGGCTGATATACTGTTAATTTTTTGCTTTGGGAAGGACCTACTCCCTTGAACTGCTCTTTCAATTTCATATTTTATATGAATAACCTATTCACTTCATCACTCAGATTAGTTTGTGCTTTCTCATATTCTGCCAATCTAAGCTCCATACCTTTAACCACAACCCTAGTAAACATTTTTGAGTTTATTTTCATAGTGGTTGCCTCCAATGTTGGCATGTCTTGAAGTGTCTTTACCATGCCAATCTCTCTCATTTCTTGTATACCATCAAGAAATCTTATTTTTTAGTTTTTTTTTACTTTGTCCAAAAGGCTAGGGTTTCAATTCTTGGATTGTAACATGTTCCACTAATTCCCTCATCTAAATTGAATTCAAAAACCAATGTGAGATCTTCTTGGATTCTTACTTGATCCAACAAGAATATATTTTTTAACTCCATCCTAGGAATAATTAGTAGATTGCTCTCTAAGACCAATTTTCTTGCTTCTTGGGGGCTAACAATAATTTCATTGATCTTGAGTTCTTTAAAAGTCCAGGCAACAATCTGGTCATGTTGTGACTCCTCAGTGCTCATCTTATTAATTTGGAGTCTCTCCTCAAATTATTTAATTTTAATCTTAATCCAAAAATCCTTAAACTTGAGAGTTTGAATAAAGTCACCATCTTCAATAAATATAAGGGCAGCAATCAACCTTTCATCATCATGCACTTCTTGATCATTATTCACATGTACATCCACTCTTTCTTTTGGTTTTTGAGCATCATTTGCAAGCTTAGGTGGTGGTTGACCAACTTCATCATCTTTAAAATTCAAAATTTCATCAACTACCTCTTCAGTATTCCCTACTCCACTTATTTCATATGCCACTAAGGGGGCCACTCCATGTGTCTTTTGCATTTTAGGACTTGGTTGGTTAGGGGATGCTTCTGATTGTATTGTGGAAATCTCTGGTAGGGGCTCTATGATTACAATACCACTTGGTTTTATGGGAAGCTTGGAGGGTTTTGAAGACTAACCCTCTAGTTTCTTTTCTAGTTCAACATATAATCTTTCAAAGTTGTCAATTATTAAGTCATACTTTTGATAGGATCCCCTTCTTCAACATAGAATCCTTGGAATCTAGAGTCCCTTTTCTTCTTCTCCTCCTCAAGCCTATTTATGATTTCCCACTTGCTCTTCCTCTGAAAAACTTCATGAGGTGTTAAGAAATTTATTATGACATCTTCTTCATAATCCATTTCATGGGTAATCCCAACTCTAGTGAGAAGTGTCTACCTTATAAAATTAATATTTCCTTCAAGATCAAAGACCCTTTCTCCTCATGACTTCAATGAATACCTCATCTTCAAATAGTTTTTTAGTTCTTAAAGAGTGTCAGACCTTATGGATAGCTCCTCAAATTTAGTTAGGTCGGGGAGGAATGTCCCCTTTTTCTGTCTTTTCATAACATCCTACTCCATCCATAATATTTTCCACATAAATTCTAAAAATTCAATTTAAATAGAAACAAATTTAGGTAAAACATGTGGGGCTTGAGGACACCCATAGACCCTTATTACTATTTGGTCTGACAAGAAGAACTGGTCACCGAAATTGTGGGTGTGTCCCTGCTCTAGCTTCAATGCTAAAGGTCTTAATACTTTCATGATTTAATTAGGAAATATTGGTGAAATATGACCAATAATGTCAATGACTTTTATTACAAAAATCATCATGAAATATTACATAATCACTATTTTTATATCTAATATCCCAGATGTAACACCAGTTTTATACATGCAACCTATTCCCTTCATTATCAGTCATTCCCAAACACATTCTTTTAGTCCATCTCTTATTGTTTTGGTAAAATATTAAATGACACAATAGAGAGTATTTCTTGAAAGTGATGGAAGCTAAGTTCTCTCTTACTTGCAAAAATCCCTCATGTAGCCCTTTCTCAATTTCAACAACAAAGTCATACTCAATGTTCACTTTAGGATTTTGTATCTCCATTACCATCATCATGAGATAGATTGGAATCCTTTCTTCAACATCCATTACAAGCACTTGGAAAAAAGCAAAATAAGTTCTTTTGAAATATACTTGGAAGTATTCTATGAAAAATGACTCAATTTGAGAGGGGGAGATAGGTATCCTCCTATTGTTTACACCCATTTTCATGTGTAAAGGAAGTTCATCACTCATGTAGGTTTTTCTCAATCTCCTATAATACTCCTCACTTTTGTCCAAGTTGATCTTAGTGATAGCTTGCTTTTTTAACATTAAACACTCTATAATTGCTTCTTTAGTCAACACCACTAATGGTGAACCATCTAGCATTCTTATAGTCCTGCTAGCTAGGTGATAAAATTATGCCAATACTTTAATAAACTCAACATCTAAGAAGACATTTGGGACTATCAATTTGGACAGATCTAAGGTCTAAGGATTCAAAACTGGAATCTTATCATCCCTTTTTTCATAGAAGTACCAAAATAGATCCCACCCTGAGATAGGGGTAATTGGGTCTCTACATCCATGGGCTATATCTTTAAACACATTTTTGAATCTTTTGTCTACATAATTAGGTAACACATCTAAAATGGATTGTTGCAGGGACCTCTTATTTTTTTCAAAAATTGTGGACTCTTCCTTTTTACTTGCAAGGACTTATTTTGGGTGGCACGATGAAGAATTTACTCCTACTTGATTTCTTCAAGTATCTAATTGTAGGATAAAATTTAGTTCTTATACACTTTTACATAGGGTTTCTATGAACTTACTCAATGAAATAATAGTTGCATAGTCTTCCCCCTTGAACTCCTAGATTGCCTTTGGTACTCTGATCTATGTGAATGATTTCAAAAATGTCATCAAATTCCAAGTAATATTTTTTGTTGAGCTTAGCCACCTCACTATTAATGTCAATTCATGTAAAATATTTCATAATCTATCCATATTTTGAGTTTGAATACATGTCTTTTATCTTGGGAAACCAAATGGTTCATGTTTAGAGGTGTAATCATTGCCAATGATGATTTAAATGCTTTGATAACTTGTACTACAATACCACTTTGTCATATCAAGACCATTGCAGGGTAGCGGTATGGTAGGGTTAGCAGTACTACCACCTCGTGCACACCCCTTTGGAATCCCATGGGATGGTGGATTAATTATAGTGGTTAAGTGATTGTTCACCATAGTAGTACTTCCACCTCGTGCACACCCCTTTGGACTCTCATGAGACAATAGGTTAATTCTAGCAGTTGAGTGATTGTTCACCACCATACCATAGTGTCATTGTTTACCACTTGTGGGGTTGTGGTTTACTTTAGTTGTTAACAAGTTATCACCACCACCCCATCCTATTCATATTTGGTTGGTATTGTGGTAAGCATTTATACATTGACCTATATGTCCGGCCATCTTGCACATACCTCTATTGAATGTTGCGGTAGTGCAATATTGATTTTATTATGAATGTAGTATTTTAGATATCATTTTATTCAAAAGATTGGACAGTTTTCTAATTTTATAGTCTCTTAGTTTTAGTTTTCAGTGTCAATCAAACCTAAGATATCATTTCTTTGTTTGTAATGAGGAGTCTTAGTTCACCTAATGTTAAGATATCTATATGTATTATTGAATCACATATGTTCATTATATGTTTGTATCTAGAAAACATATAGGACATAAAAGAAATTATATTCTAACTAAGCAAAATTAATTTCAAATTATCAACTAAAGCAAGAAAACTAAGAAGAATGATTGAACCTAACTTTAAATGCACTTCAAACCAGTAGTGACCATCTCAGGTTTTGTATACAATGTACCAGCAAAATAATGATGATTACATTTAGAAATATATCAGTAAAAAATTAGTGAATAAGCAATACCTATTCTCAGATCTTTATTGCATTCAATAATAAATTACACCATACATATAGCCAAAATTTAGGTGACAAGCTAACCTCCTAAGGTGACAAAACATCATCATGATCATTTGCATTTCCAACAAGATTAGAATCCTAATCACCCGTGTTTATATCCGCTTGATTTTCTTCCTCATCCTCATCTATGGCATGTAATACATTCTCTCTCCCAATATCTTCATTGGTAATCAAAATATCTTCAAACACTCCATCATCATCTTCATCCACTTCTTTGAGTGTTTCTTGTAAATTAACATATTGCCCATCAGGCATTATATCAACAACTTCCATGAATTTTCATTTTGAATGAGACTCTGTTTGAATCATACGACCATCCTAGGATTCTTACATCATCAATTAGAAATGATTGGTTAATTTGAAGAGGGGAAATATACGACTCATTTATCTCTAATAAAAATTGTCGTTTATTTGTGCATACAATTTTTTACTCATCAAATTGTACTATGGATGGTCGGATCCACTTACATTTTAATAATATAGGACTATTTTCACCATAGTCCACTTGAATAATTTTTGAATGAATCCAACATAATTTTTCTTCTCAATTTCATGAAGTAATTCAGCACTAACAACACAATCAAAAAATTTCTTTCCTTTGTCTTTTTCTTCCACTCTTAAATAACTACCATAGGCCCACATTCCAATAAAATGCATAGCCCATAAATGTGGAGATTCTGAAAGCTCACTTTTCTCCATTGTTATATCTCGACCTTCTTCTTTTGCATCAATGGCCTCATTAGCAATCCATTCTTTAAATTTTGGAAAAGAATCACCTCCAATCAAATTAGCATGATGTCTACGCTTTTGAGGTCAATGTTGCATCCAAGCTTCATTATCTTCTTCATATTTTCTACATAGAATATTGGTGTACAAATAGTAAGATTAATAATATAAATTTGTAAATGTAATTGAGTAAATAAATTATTGTGTGAATTTTTTTTACCTGCGCCACTTATCGAATGAATATGTGTTTTGAAGAATATAGGCATGTATCACACTTCTTTCTTGATGTGATAGATTGAAGTGACATCCATTTCCTTCTAATACTTCACCTGCAACCCTCTCATCTTCATCATCATCCCATACATGTTGATTGAAATTTTTAAAATCCTTCATATATTTTGTGCAAAACCCCATGGCCTCTTGTGTTGAATATCCCTCAGACATTCTGCCTTCTAATTTTTCCCTAGTACAATTTTTTTTTGCAAAACCTTCATATATTGTTCTGTAGGATACATCCACATCATTCTTGCTAGGCCACAATTCTCTAGTTCATATTCTAGATGTATCAAAAGATGCATAGAAATGTTAAAGATTGTTGGTGGAAATTCCCATTCCAATAGACAAAGGACTTCAACAACCTCCTCCCTCAAAATATCAAAGTTGAAAGGATCTAATATGTGTAAACTTATTCTCTTTAATATTACGCCCAACCTTATAATTGCCAATCTTGGCCCCTTTTCCAAACTTGATACATTTACCACAATAGTTAAAATATTCTCCATTATGACATGATAGCCATGGGTCTTGATGCCTCTTAACCCATTAATGTCAGTTTGGTTTCTAATACTACTACTTACATATCCAATGGGAAAGTGAGTTTGAGACATCAATTGTAAGAATTGTGCACATTGTTACTTTGTCCAAACATAAGGAGCACTAGGTTTTCTGTATTTTGCATCATCATATTTTTCCACCCAAATATTTCGACGAATGTTTAGTTGTCTAAAGTCTTCATGTGATGAAATAGTATCAAAAACACCAAAAAGAGTTTCTATAATAGCATAGACTATATTTTTCTCAGTATGCATAAAATCAACAATATGCCTAATGGTTATATCCTTAAAGTATGACAACTTATAGAATATTAACAACTATTTTACACCACTTTAATTACATGGATCATATCTACTACCAACAATCCCATTATTTTCAATAAATGATATTCTTTTTTGTCCATTCCCAACAATGTAATCACATATTATTAGCAATAGTGCTTCACAATTCTCTTCTTGACTACTGAACCATATTTTTTGTTGACGATATGGATGATCTATTTTAAGGTAAGCATGATGTCCACAATAAATAAACTTATGCAAACTTCTTGAGTGCCTCACAAAATCTTTAAAGTTGCAAGATGGACATCCATGGTATCTGTAGATTCTAAGCTAATGTATTGTAAACTTAGTAGAATCTACTCAATTTAGAGGGTTAAATGGATGAACAATCCACTTTACATTGCTTAAGACTACATTAAATTGTCAACCCAAGGCTTCTAATCTTATTATGGTGCAAAATTACATATGCCTTCATGGACTTAAAGCTACCTAAACTACCCTACTTAAGTTATTCTACTTGCTGGAACTTCACATAACTACAAAATAGTAAAAGCATAAACCAGAACTAGTTACTATGGGTACCTACAATAAAGACTATAACTGGGACTATTACTGAACTACTGCTAATAAAATAATATTTTATCAACTGAAAAATTAATAAAAACTAATGACTCGGCTGAACTATCCTCTGGATTGCTACTAATAAATAAAAGGTGAAGTGAAGAACAATACCTTGAGTTGCCTGCTCAAGAAATTGTTCCCACTTTAACTGAACTCAATCTAACTAATAGATTCTACACATCCCATAAGATTAACTCCATTCATTGCATATTTTAGAATATTATAAAAGATCTTTCCATAGATTGGACTCAATAATTTGGAATATTTTTCATGTCTTAAAACTGAAAGTGATTAGTAACATAAAACATAAAAAACTAGCTATCCTACAGATTCAACCAATGGTTATATACAATTTGATGGAATATTTATTGAAAGCAACAACTAACTAAAATCATTAACTCCACTCCTAGATAATAGAGTGTAGAAATAAGACTTGAAATATTCAACCTATAACTGAAAAGGAAAGAGAATCCTATTAGAAATAGAACTTTGTCAAAATAGAACTGTATGTAAACATACAACCACTTGTCAAAATTCCATAGGTGAAGGAGACCTCTTCTTCAACGTTTATTAAAATGGTTATAATAACACACACCCAATATTCATTAAGTGCCTTTGATAAATGATCACCATGTTCAACTTAACCTAGATCTTCCCTTGTTTTGGTTTCCAGTCATTCCACAACTGTTGTTCCATGGTTCGTCTTTAGCTGCAAACAAGTTAGTTCTACAAAACATGTACACAAAGATAACTATCACAATTATATCATAGCATTCCATCAAAATTCCATACATATGCTCATATAAACTAGATAATACTAATATATTATAACCATAATTCCATCATCATAACTAAGGTTCAAGTCTGCATAATGGATATAAAAGGATAACATAAAGTAGGAACATTGTCTAGAGAATATGTTTAAAAGTATCTTGAAACATGCATAAAAACAACAAAAATAAGTCATTATCTAGACCTATCACTCCCCCCAACTAGATTTTTTATTTTCCCCAAGAAAAACACTAGGGATCTTGATTGTACTACTGAGAAATTTGTCTTAGGTCCATAACTGTGCTAACACCATGAATCTGCCTTAGATAAAAAACTTGATGTTCTAAAAGATTCCTCATCTGGATAGTTCCTTCTCTCTCACATTCATCACTTTTCTCCCCTATCCAATGTGGGATTAGATAAAGGAGAGTAGGTGGATGAAAATTGAGTGGCATCCAATGAATTCCCTTGTTGATACCAATTTTCGTGTAATTGTATGCCATCTAAAGCATAGCAATGAAATTATGCATGGAATGTGGCTCTTTCTTCTATAGTTTAGGTGTCAAGTTGTACCATATATCTTGCACATACTTATAACACTATTGCCCTACTCCTATAGCTAAAATTTTCATTCTGTCATAGTCTACCTCCCTAAGCTTCATGATTTTATTACCTACTCCCTTATGTGTAATAAGTCTCATCCATTCATCAATTATTGTATCTAGATCCTTGGCCTCTCTTCTGACTAGGAGTGCAATACATTTTTCTTTCTCTTCATAATCTTCCATAATCTCACCTCTAATCTATTCATTCCTATAGTAAGAGGCAAGTGCCTTGATCTGAAGATCCCCCACAAAGATTAAAGGGTTCCATTCTATTTCATCAGGTAATACCTGTTGGAATTTCCATTATTTGTCATTGATGTCAAAGATATTTTGTTTGGTTTATCATATGCTTCTTGCTCATTCTAGTGTTGGTTCTTTGATTTGTCACTGGTCTCTAATGATGCTACAAAGAGTTGTTTTCCCTGATTGTGTTTGGTATTGATGGAAAGGTATCACATTTTGATTGATTCATTCAACTCACAATGTATACAAAGGTACCTATTCACAATGTGTTGGTGTAGGTTTATGCAAGGTGCTTGTTCACATGATGATGATACAAAAGTGTCAAAGGCATGCCATTATTCAGTCAGATTTTTTGAATGGCGTTGATAGATATTTGTCATAGATATATAATTAAAAAGGTTTACATAAATTCATGGCTAATGAAAGTAGAGATTGTGTTCATCCTCTTTTCCAATGACCAAGACAATATGATTTATATCTGAAATTAATGATGATTGTAAAATATCACAAGTTATTCACAAGTTTCAAGCTCTTTAAGGTTCATTCATTGTTTGACCTTTTTTGTTTTTAAAACCCTTAATATAATTTTTATTGTGCAAAGGTTATAAAAACTTTACTTTTTCTATAATTTGAAGGTGACTTATAATCACCGTTCACCAATAAATTTAGTGACAAACTTAAGGGGTATTGTGCATACAATGACTGACACCTTGTGCTTATCTTCACCGACTGATCTCAATGACTCTGTAAAAGGAAGGTAAGAGTTTAAAATTAAAGTTTTCTATTTAATATTGGTTGGCGTGAAAGGTTCCATCTATGGTGGACATTCAAACAACTAAAAATCACTTCATATGCTTGAATTTTGACAAGTGATTGGCTTTCATCACTTTTGGGTTTCAATTATACTTAGTTTTGTAACTGCTTTGAAACATGATGGAATGAGAAACTAAGTTAGTGTATCTTGGTGTATAATGAGAGCAATCTATTTTTGAGGTGTGTGATTTTGAAGTTAGTGGTTTCAAGTGTGTGGGTTCCAGATGTGATATGTACTCTATAAGAATGTGTATGAAGACATTGAAACTGTTTTAGTGCTGATTTTATGTAAAGAGAAGATGCTTTTTGTGGTTGAAGTTTTTGTTTGATGGAAGAGGGCCGAGATATGTGTAAATAGGAAAATTATTTTTGTTTAAATGCAAGGTAGATCACTTGATCAATACTATATAGAAGTTTGAATGTTGTCTTTGGTGTGAAAATGGTCTTTCAAGTGTGATCTCTTCTTTGCACAGGTTCTATGTGATAAGAGAAATATTACAGGTGACTTAAATGTGAAAATGTGTCTTGAATAGTTTATGAATGATTTGTACAAGAGGTTGAATAAAATTGTGTCTATATGAAGTGATATTCACTATGTTGTAGTTACTTCATTCATGATTTAGAGCATGTAATAGTTAGGATCTGTCCAAAGTTTTTTCTTGCACTTTTGTATGTAGATATTAGTATTCCATGGTTGCTAGTGGTGTTAGTGGGTTTCAACCATGTGTTGGTGCAACGATAGAATAAAGATTTGTATTGAAATAGAGTAACCCTCTGTACTTGTTCATTTCCCTTGAGTTTAATGATAGTTATGCATGTTTTCCAGTGAGGCATTTTATGTCTGCCAATGAGGCATATTATTCCTTCGAGTGAGGCATATTAAGTTTCCAGTGAGGTTGAAATTAGTGAGATTTCTATTTTTCGAGTAAGGCTATAATTAGTGAGATTTTTTCTTTTCTAGTGAGGCAATTGTTAGTGAGACATTGAATGTAACCAATGAGGTTTTGATTTTTCAATGGGGCTTAATGAAGTAAATTTTTAGAGTGGTTTTTTCTCCCTATATAGGGTTTTCCACTCATAAATACTATGTTGTGGCTCTTCTTGATTTGTGATATGTTTGTGTCTGATCAATCATATTTGTTCAAGAATTTTAGTCTTCACCTCATGGTGCATTTCTTAACATTTGAATATCTATGATACTTGGATTTTATATGCATAAATTTGTAAGGATTAATTTAGATTTGATTTGTAACTTGAATCATTGATTCACCCCCCTCTCAGTGATTTTGTACTCCAACATTACATAGTTGTGCAAATAAAACTCACACAATTAATCCTAGTCTTTGGGTGTGGAAGCAACAAAAACTTCAAGAAACTCAGAATTTTGACTCATGTTAATTGAATTCTTGCTAACTAATCTACTGAATTGGAAGCATAAAAACATTTTTTGTAAAAATAGTGCATAAGTTTTCGGTGGAGGCCTACACCTGACTATTTGTTCAACCTTATCTGCTATCTCCTCTAGCTGAATTTCTAGTTTATTCAATTTCATATCCTTCTTTTCTAATTCTTGTTCATATTTTTCCTTTTCCTTCCTCCACTTCTCCTTTTCCTTTGCAAAATTATCAATTAATTTCCACAATTGGTATCCAAGAGAGCAGGTTGTATGATAATCAAGAGTTTTGAGAGGAGGGGATTTCTCATCTAGAATTGTCGATTCTTTATCCCCTGTATTAGTAACAACCAACTATGCCAACACATATAGTTTAGTGCCATGACCATATAGTTGTATTTTTTCCTCCATCTCATTCATTTTTTCCTCTCTTTCTTTATCCTTCTACTCATAATTTTGTACCAATTCTTCCAGATGTTTAATTTTGTCTAGTGCCTCCTGGAGTTCCTTTCTTACATACCTGTCTTCAATGTAAACTTCTTCCACATTCTCAAATTGCTCATTACTCTCTTCATAATCTCCAAGAATGGGGAAGGTTTGTGTCCAAAATTTCTTGGCATCAAATATTTCTTCTAATTTAGAATCAAAAGTGGTCGCTACATACCTTCTCTTTTTCACTGGTATATTTTCATTACTAGGAACATTCCCTTCCAATTCAAAGTCAATTTCTACTATCATGACATTTTCTTGGGGTTATTCTTCCTGAGGTTGTTCTATACCCATCTCCCCTTCAAGTTCCCTTGCATTTTCTTTTGTAGAACTTTGTTTCTTGATCCTACCAGAGCATCTAGGTGTTAATACTTCATCAATTTTCCTCTTTTCCATTTTAACACTCTTTTTTATTTTTAGGAACATCCTCCTTTTTCTACTTTTGAGTATCCCTCTATTTCTTTGAAATATCTTCTTCTGGTTTTGAGGGTGTAGTGGAGGTAGATACACTACCTCTTTAGATCTTAGATTTTTGTGACTTGGAAGAAGAAGGTAATTCCTCATTTATGGGTGGTCCAAGCTTTGGTTCTTTAGGTTCTTCTTTCTCACCTTAGCTATGGGTAGGTAATACCATAGGCAAAATATGAGGGTTTTCCTCTTTAGGCTCATTTTGGTTTTTTGTATCCTCAAGCACTACGAGTTCATCCAACAAACTATTAATGTCTATGCATTCCTTAGCCCTGAAATCCTCCCACTTAACTTGTGGGTATTGAATTCTTAGACTCCTTGTTATCAATAGGGTAACTAAACAATTATGAGAGAGAACTATCACATTGCATTTTCTAGTATTCTAAGGCCATTCATTTCAACAAGTTATAAAGAAAATTTGGTACATTTACTACCCTATTATGCCTAACATGACTTAACAATTTGAAATGGGTCATATACAAAAGGTTTTGTCTACCATCACAAGTCATGTATCTAAATGTAAGAGGCACATCTTTCCCACAACCAGTGGAGAGAAAGTATCTTTGTACCTTGTGATGAGGAATCTAATTCCTCTCCTCTTATGTAGAATTCTCTAAGTTGTAATTGCATCAAACTGAGTTGGGAATTTTTTTCCTGTCCTTGGTAGTCTTATTACATATGTAATGGCAGTTTCAGATGCATCTACAAAAAATTTCTTTACCATGGATTCATCGTATTGAAGAGTTTTTACAAATCTTCTTTTTAAGCCATCACTAAATTATATTAATTTCAAAAAGCAGTCAAGTCAACCAACCCTAGTGAAGATAGAAAGGACTACTGCATCCTCCAAAATTTGTTGGTGAGCCACTAGCTCTCTTCTTATAACATCTCCTCCCATCCTTGTTTTCTTCTCTACTCAATATACCAAATTCAACTCTGAAAATTCAATTCAATCTTCCCACCACCTTCAGACTGTTCCACCATTTGCAAACCTCTATTTCCTCATATATTCTTACTACTATACCATATTGCAACTATAAATTCCCTTTTAAGTTCAAATCTAGTCTAACTAAGCTAAAGTTATAATAAACTCTTAGGGTTCAAGTTTTAGCAATTTTGAAAATGGTAGTAGAAATAGCAGCAAAAATAAAAACATAACTAAGAGTTTTACATGTCATAATATTCATTAAATTTGGTTTGGGTGGCAAATTTGAAAGGATAGGTGAAACGATAAAAAATGGTATACCCTCCCCCCAAATTAAGTGGTGAAGATACCTCACTTCATGTTTATGATTTGGAGGTGGCATAAATTCATAATGATGGTAATTAATGATATAATATCTCACATACATGGAATTAAATGAAAAAGTAAGTAAAAGTTTAAAGAAAACTAGATTAATCATAACAACACACCTTAAGTACTACCTTGTATAAATAACCATCTTTCGCACATGGAAACTAAAAGAATATATATTTTTCATTGATTTGATGTGATGGATATTAATTGCAAGATAATGAATAGTGGGTGGCAAGTGGATATGATGGGACATAAATGACGAATATGAGCTGACGATTTGACAACTCAAGTAATTGAAATGAGAGCGGGCCATAAAAGAGTTATGTTACTTTATTTTGCATGAAAGGATGGATATGCTACGTGAATATCTTTGAAATGAATATGAATGAACTTGCAATAAATATGGTGCCAAGTGAGTTGAATATTATTTTTGGTTGCCAGACATTGCTACGGGCTCCTGCAGTGTCAATTCCTATTCTGAACGTTGAGAGTGTGAAGCTACAAGTCCCTCGGTATCAGGACCCTTGTGAATATTCATAACAGGTCCCTTTGAATATATTTTGAACATTATTATAATGTGTAGTATGTGCTTGTGAGAAAAAAACATGAAAATTTAGTGCCAAGGGAGCTTAGGGACAAAGTTGTGTAACTCTATCTCTAGGCCTCCAAAAGTGTTGGGTATGTCCTGTATTACTAAAGTAGGACTTTGTGTATCAGATTTTGTATCAGGTTCACTGAGAGCACCACATTGTTGGATAATTGAAAATATAAATTCATCCTTTTGTAATGGATTTTTATACAACTTCAGTCTATGGCCATTGACAAGAAGGGAATACCAGACTACATCAATGGTGTGTAATTGTACTGCCCCATTAGGGTAAACCTTACTAATATCGTAGGGGCCCAACCATCTAGATTAGAATTCACCCTTGAAATATTTATATCGCGAATCATATAAAAAGGCCCAATCTCCCACAGTGAACTCTTTTTTTTAATGTACTAATCATGCCACTTCATCTACTATTGTTGTACTACCTATGTATGATGTATTGCTTCCATTCTTATCTCAACCAACCCATTTACAAAATGAAGTCTCTCTTTTCGTTCTTCTATTAAATTCATTCCCAACTCTACTATTGTCCTCAATTTTTTATATTCAAATTCAATAGGAAGGACTACTATAGACATTGAAAAATGTCCTAAGTCTGTGAGCGTCATTTTCTTGGTCATCATCTTTCAATAATTGAATAATGTTCGATCACATTTCTCTATTAATTAAATAGTTTTTAATTATTTAATTGATTCACCTTCTCATTTCTATTATGATCAATTAAAGTTATTTAATTGTGTCGCTAATATATCCCTTTCTCCAATAATTAAATAAATTATTTATTTGATTATTTGTCTTGCATCCATAGTCAGATAATAATTATTTTACCCTTTATTCTTCTATAATTAAATAATTGACAAAATTATTTAATTATGTGTGTCATCCATCCCTTTTGAATAAATAATTAAATAATTTAATTATCCATGTCTAATTTCTATCTCCTCCTTTAATTAAATTTATGAATTTAATTAAATCTCCTTTTTCATTTCCTCCAAATAAATAATTTGAAATAAATTATTTATTTTCCACTTATCCCTCTTCTCCATTTTCGAATAAATAATTTAAAACAAATTATTTATGCAACTCTTTTGGTCAAAGATGTCATGTTCATGGCCTTTATTTCTATCATAGTCATCTCTATCATAAGCATTCATGGTCTGCCATAGCCATCGGGTGTCATAGTCATCAATGTCATAGCCTTCATTTCCCACCTCTTTTTGGTGCATCAATTCTCCACCATTGATCTAGGAATCTTTCTAGAAACTTGATCTTGTCCATCTATTTTGTAACCTCCCTCTCATGCATCCTCATCCATTGATCTTAGAATCTTTCTAGAATGTCAATCTCCTACGTTCGTTCGAATGGTTGTCTATAAAAGAGATCATTCTACTCCATTTTTTTATTTAAAAACCATTATCTCCAAATTTCTTGCTAACTATTTGTAGGTATTTGCACAACTTCAACAAAAAATCTAATGGAAATATTGGCATAAGAAGAAATAGGAGAGACAAAAGAAGTGAAACAACTTCAAAGGGGAGTATTTGATTTGAATGTTTTTAGCTTATTATTCTCCATTTGTTTGTATTCTCTTGCTTGGATGAGGTTAATAGCTTAGATTTATGTTCGGTGTCACTTAGTCTATGCTATTTTATTTCACCTTATTTTACATTGGTGAACTCGATGAGAATCTTACAATTTTGCAAAAAAAATCGTTTGGTTTTATTGTTTTACAAGTTATAGCTAAGAATTTGCACAAAATCTCGTCATCTTATTTTGAGTAAAGAAAAATAGGCGCATGAAATATTCAAAAATTGTTATCTGGGTTTTGTAGACCTCATTGTTAGTTTTCCAAAAATTTAAATGGTTTGAAATTTTGATATGTTTTGAGAAAGTTATGGCCGTTTTATTGCTCACAACTTTTTAAGATTTAGTTGTTAAGATTCGAAATTTCTTTTGTTTATAACACTTTTGTTGTATAGGAATTTGCCAAACTTTTTCTGGGTTTTGAAGGTCTATGTCTTAGTTTTCCATAGAATTTTACAATTTAAAATTTTGTTTAAGTTATCACTATTTTAGTTTTTTATTTTTATTGAAGTTTATTTTTGGTTTACTAATGTTTTGTTTTCAACGTGTGGCTTTCATCAAGAAGATCTAACTTTTGGTTTTGTAGGATTTTTGGCTTGTTTTGGATAAGAAATATTTTGTGTTTGTCAACACACTTTTTGAAGAGCTAAAATTGTATTTCATTCATTAATTTTAAAATTTAAAACAAATTTCATTTACACTCATGAGGATAAAATGAACCACAATTTGTATATGTCACTCATTTGGTCTTAAAATTTACAACAAATTGCATATTTCATTCATTGGCTTAAAATGAACAACAAATTGCATATTTCATTCATGGGTTTAAAATGAACAACAATTTGCATATTTTCACTCATGGGATTTAAAATTGATTTGCATCACATTTCATTGGCTTAAAAAGAATCCAAGTGTTTTCAAATAATAAGTAAAATCAATCAACTGTGTTTTAGTGTAGAAAACACTTCAATTTGTGCTTTAAAAAGAACAATTGTCTTCTTTCACATAGATTAAACTAGAGGGTAAATAAACACCATGTCTTAGTGTTTGAGGGTGGTAGGTATTATGCTCTCACCTTGTGCAAACTCGGTGATCAGAAAGCCAGACCCATCCATTTTTGTGTTCACCCATTAGAAGGGCCTACCTTGGTGGGAAAAATTACTCACCCCAAGAGATGACCCTAAGCGGTAATGAGCTAAAGCCAAGTCCTTCTGAACCACAATAGAAATTTGTGATTACAAGGAAAGTTTGCAATCAACAAGACGTGGTACGTGATAACTCTTCCCAAAATATATTTATGATATGTAACCCCTTGTTCTAAGGGTAGGGAGACCTCCTGAGGGATTTTATCATAGTACCCCTTGAACCGGATGCCCTTACTAGATACCTCTTGTTTGTAGGATCCAAAATCCTTCTATTTTCTAGTGCAGGAGGTCAAACCTCTGAAGCCATCCTACATACTCGCGGTTCTTAGTAGATATGAAGAGTTCATCATGGGAGATTCATGAGAACTCGAAGCTTAGTTGACCTGAGAAGTGAGTGCCATGTTGGGGGAGTTAGTGTGTCCAAGCTTCTAAGTCATCCGCTAAGAATAAGCATGATTGGTTAATCCAAGTGGGAATTCAGCGAATATTGTCCTTGCGAGTCTTAGGATTGTGCTTGTCTTTTAAAAAAAATCAAACATTTTTACATCAAACCAGTCCTCAAACAAAGTGCTTGATATCGTTTGTTGTGTTTTCCAAGACAAACTTCATCAAAATCAGTCCAAAATTCCACTCAAAACTAGTCCAAAACATCAAAATTTCAAAATAACTCTTTCTGAATCGCAACTTCTTGAAATAAAACCATAATTGACTAAAAATAATTATCCAAAACTGATCCAATTCATCATAATAGTGATCTTGACTTCCAAACCAGAGACTTGCAGAGCTTTCCCAATTCATTCCATCATCTTCATTTAGGTTTGCATTACATTTTAGATTGCACCTTAGGTCACCTTTTCCTTGCATAATTAATCTTATGTCTTAGGTTGCACATACCTTCTAGATTTCAGACATAGGAAAATTATCAAGCCTTTAGATAATCCTTGGTTACTTATCTGACTTGTCATTGACCTTCATCTTTTAATTTATCAACTTTTTTCATTATCACCTTTATCAAATTTGAGTCTCAAACTTGTGTCCTAGTTTAGACTCACCTTGTCAAATCCATCATCTTGGTCATTACAAAGGTCAATGACATTTGGGTTTGTAATCTTGGACTTACATTAGCTTGGTCGGCATCCTTTGTCTCAAATTTCAGAATTCATATCATTAGTTTTATCACTCATATCATACCCTTTGACCATAGCTTCATTATCATTCTATCAATCCTTAGTCTTGGACTTAAATTGCACTTTCACTTTGCATCCTTATATCTCAAAAAAAAAAAAAGTTTCATTTCACCTTAGCCTTAGTTGCATCACTACCCTTGATCATTAATTTGGCATCATTTAGTCTCTTTTTATTTATCCTTCATCATTAATTATTCCACCTTTGATATCCTTTGCATCCATTAGCTTCATTTAGTTTCATTTAGCTTCATCCTTTGGTCTCAAAGTCAACATTATCCTTGCATGATCATCTTGCATCCTCATATCCTTATAATCCAAAAAAATCGTAAAAGCATAGCTTAGTCCCATTCCATCTTGCATCATTTAGCATTTAGCTTCATTTTCATGGAATATCCTTTGGTCATAAGGTCATTACTATCCTTGCATTATCACTCCACATCCCTATATTATCCCCCCCAAAAAATATATCCTTTGATCATAGGGTCATTATCATTCCACCATTCCTTAATCTTGGTCTTAGGTACATTAGCACTTTGCATCCTTATATCCTTAAAAAAACAAAAAATAGCATAATTTCATATCCATTTTTCATTGGCACCTTGTATTTTCATCCAAAGGTCACAAGTTTTATATGGTCCTCACTAAGTTTTTCTTATCCATCCTAATCCAAATTCATGACCATGTCTTCACTTTACCTTGATCTTCTTCGTAGTCAAGTTGAACACCAATCAATCCTCAATATTCAATACCAAACACTTACATACCCTTCTTACCAACAACCCATAAGCTCCAGTCCTTCATCTATCTACCCTCACTATCAAGAGTCACTTGACACAATCCATACCATTAATCCCCAATAAATTTTCATTAATCATCCTTATCCTAACATTGGAAAGGGAAACCAACCTTCTACTAGTCCATTAAAATCCTCCACATCCTATCATAATCCATCATCCACTAGTCCATTCCAATCCTCCACATCTTATCCTAATCCATCATCCATTGACCCATTTCCATCCACTCCATCCCAAACTACAATACCATACAATAAAAACATATTAATTAATTCTCTCCAAGGAAAACTAGCAAAGGAACTTGTTTGACTCCTAAATGAAAATAAAGTTGGGAATTCCAATCACATTGTTGATCCTACACCATCCAGCCATTTTTCACCATCATGTCCTCCATTTACTACCAATATCAAAAAATATCTTTCTATTGAAGCTTTATTATTTCCATGTCAAAATCCTAAATCTATCAAAGAAAATCACATCCTTGTCCAAAATCAAATTCCATTGCCTAAACTTGAGGATACATGTCAAAAAAAAAGTCCAAAGCATGACATCATAGCTTCACCTTCATGTCAATATCAAAGAATCCCATCTCATGACCCCATCCTTAATTCCATCCAAGAAGTCCTTCTAGATAATCATTGCATCCAAAATACACCTATCCTTGTTCAAGAGTCTATTCACAACCATGTTGTCAAAGATACACCTATTTTGACCAAGATCCTACCATTGAACAAGAAATCCAAAATGATCCTCTCATCAACCTTTATACCATCCATGATCAAACATTTGAAGTTGGTCCTATCCAAACTCCAAACACCTCCATTTCCCAAAATGAGACACTTGCCTACTTTGGACACATAGATAATCAAATAAATGATATGGATAACATCAAAGAGGAGCATAAAGAAGCTACTATTGATCAAGTCAAAGAAGAAAATAGAAAATTTACTATGGATCAAAGAAAACTTAAAGAAGCTACCATTGATCATGTCAAAGAAGAAGAAACAAAAGATACCATGGACATCCCAAATAATCAAGAAGAAACAAGCGCAATGAATTATAAAACCAAAGCATCCTATCAACTAGGGACATCTACCTTTGTCAAATCAGGCTTTCTTGCAGATGAGAAAAATTTGAGTAATGGTTTCCAGCTAAATAATGATGGGTTCGCATCTTGCTTTCAAAGTAAAAAATACCCCATCGCAAATAGAATATTTCATAGCATGCAGTATCAAGGAAAAGGAATAGACCTACATGAGCAAGGCATTATAGAACCAACACAATTTTATGCAAATCCTAGACATCAAGGTCTTGGTTATTCTTCAATAAGAGAATCAAATGATTTTAGTGGTACCTCCTTGATATTGGGAGAAACTTTATCTGATACAAGCATCAAAATGGGGGCCATGAATAGTCCTTGTCATAAGGATGTTGCCAACACTCCTTCCACCTAGACCATAAATCGTCATTCCAACATGAATAAATCTTCCGTTTTGAAAGAACAAAAAGAAAATTATTACAAATCCAAAGTTCAAAATCAAATGTCAAAGGCCATTGAATCAAACAAAAATCCAAGTGGAAAAATGAAGTTAAAATGGATCCCAAAGAAAAATGGATCAAGAAAATAAAATATTTCAAAATTAGAAGCAAGGCATATAAAAGTGTTGGTTCCAAACACTATCCCAATCAAAATTCCAAACTCCATCATCCACCATCCCAAGTTTAGAAAATAAAAATATCTACATCCAAAACACCAAATAGTTCATCCACACCTACCATCATCCATCATAATCCTACATCTCTCCTAAAGTCTAAGAATACCACATCACAAATCCATCGGATCTTGGCAACAACTCTTTATCATAAGGACTCCCATGGCACTCTATTGTGATGTGCATATTCTGATAAGGCCAACTCTAGTATCAATAAGGATCATAATGACATCAATCAGTTATATGCAAGCACTATGATCCTAATAAGACAACTACTGCATAAAGGTCACTATTGGCACATCATGACACTAGTATCTACATCAACACCATCAAAGGATTCATAATAATCAACGATCATATAGAACATCAAGTCGATATAAAAATCAAAAAAATTGTCACCCTGATGAAAACCTGGAAAGCAGGCTATCTTGTGTGACATCAAAAAAAAATAAAAAAATAAAAAAATAAAAAAGAAGAAAAGAAAAAAATAATAAAGAGTAAAATTTCATTCAATAGTGAAAACCATTTTTATGGCGCTTTGGATAAGTACCATGATGAAAACCTGGAAAAAAAGAGTCATGTGTAAAAGAAATTATCTATTTGGACTATAACACTTGGGGTTAAGTTGTCTCATCTCTCATGCCTTTCTCATAACATTTCCATCTATCCATCCAATCCATATTGTTTACATTTGTTTTCTCAGCTACCTTGATCTTTATAAGAAATGGGGTACAAACATAAATCATGCTTTGGAAAAATTCTTGACATGTCTATCCTTTGGTTACACACTATCCATGAAATATCATGTCATTTCTTTCATAGAATTTATCCAAACCCATATCTTGGAGAAAATAAATTATTCCTATGTGAAATAGTCCTTGCAGATCATATTATAATATTTTTAGCCAATAATCCTCATATCTCCTATCCTTTACCAAAATCAATCCATTATCCTTTTGTACTTATTGGTGGGCTTGGTTTCCTCTTGTCATTTGTTTAAGGATTCTAATCCACTTATCCAAGTTCCCTTCATAATCCCATCTAGTCCTAATGTTATTCATTGCAAATGTAACAAGCCTAATCCATACAATCTTGTTATGCACTCTAGCACATCATCCAAAACATTCATTGGCTTTGTTTCCAATCTTGATGCAAACCTTGATCATTTAGTTACATTATCATCCATGAGATATGTCTTTCCCAATACTCATGTTGTTTTTGGATGTGTCCTTCCCATATCAAACAAAGTTGTCACCATCATCACCTATCAATTGGTTTTCAGCTTTCTTAGGGGCAAGATCATGTTTGTCCTTAGATCCTTGTGCATGATTTTTTGGTTGATTGTGGGTATCTTTCAGATGAATTTTCCATGATCCTTATAGTTATCTTCCATAAAAAATTCATATTCATCCATAATAAAGCTTCATCATCCTCCCCATGGCTTGAAGACCATCGACATTTAGCATCCTTCGCTTTCATATCCACCCGCCGCATTCGCCGCTTCCCCTTGTACATAGTAAATTGGTCCTATACTTGATTGGGGGAAATTCCTTGAATTACATATTCATGGGAAATAATGCATGGTATCAGCCCTTTAAAACCTTCAAAATCCATAAAAATCATAAAATGTCCTGAAAAAATCCAAAAAAATTAAAACATTTCAAAATCCAAAAAAATCAAAATATTTCAAAATCCAAAAAAATCAAAACATTTCAAAATCCAAAAAAATCAAAACATTTCAAAATCCAAAAACATTTAAAAACTTCAAAAATCTCAAAAATAGAGTCATAGTTTTGTTGGAGTGGTTGAATGACATTGTCTCTGCTCATTTTCTATGTAGGCAAGGTTCATCTTAAATGGCTCCTAGGGCCCCCTAGCTCAATTCCTTTAGGGTTCATTGAGTCGGGTCATGTCTTTGGTCCAAAATCAATCATCATTCAAACTACATCATGAAACAACAAATGAATGAAATCTTTCATCAATCAATTATCTTATCATCCATCAACCTGTCAATTCGGTTGGAATGGGGCATTATGTCGTTTGTCTCATTCAATCTTATCTCTTGTATTTTATCAGGATGCATCCTTCCTAGGATTAGACTTTCTCAACCTTGTCATTCACCTTAAGCAAGATGTGTCCTTCTTGTAGTTAGGTTTCTTTTCAACATTTGTCACTTGGTCAACTCTGTCAGATGTGTCCTCTACATCAAACATGATGTGTCCTTCTAGTGGTTGGGTATCATCACATCACTTAGTCATATTCTTCAATCTTCATCAAACAAACAATCAATCTTTGTCAACCTATCAATCAAAATAATTTTTTGTCTTTTGTCAATTTGTTAATCAATCCTTGTCAATCTATCGATCGAATCAATTTGTCATCTTTGTCAACCAACTTTGTCACACCAATCAATCTTATCAGCTTGGTCAATCAATCTTTCCTTCATCAAGATGTGTCCTTCCTAAGGCTAGGCATGGTCAATCAAATCATTTTATCAATCCTTGCCAACCTATCAATCAACTCGGTCATCTTGGTCAAACTAGTCAATCAATCATAAAATCCTCATTATCACTAGCAAACACTATCTTGGCAAACACTTTGTTGGTCTAGATTTTCTTATCTTTTTGATTTTTTGTGGGCCATATTACTAGTCTCCTCGAGGATGTCCTATCAATGGATTTATAGGGACGATGATGGATCATGGCCTCTTTTCTTTTTTTGTTATTTGTGGTTTGTCTTGGCAAAAAGACTGGGATAATTGGATCCTTAGTATGAGCTAGGGCATTCCTTGTCTTTTAGACTATTTGTCTCTCCCAAATGGTCACCTTGCACACCTTGGTTTATGTCATACCAAGGTGTTTGTGGTCCATTTGTGGCATTTTTTATGCCCAATGATGATAAATATAAAAATATAAACATGAAAGTTGGTTCCCTTATCATTTCCCACCTATCTTCTTTCCCCTTTTTGTGCTAACATCCATCTCCTTCATGCTAAAATTTCTTCTATCCTTCATCCTCTAGTCTTATCTTCCATTTCGAGAGAACATTTGTATTCTTTGAACCTACTTGTCCTCTCGAGGGGGCATACCACAACCCTCTTGGTCATCCTTCCCCTTTCTCTTTGTTGGTGTGAATAAATCTTGTACCTAGTTTATTCCTTTACTAGGGACTTAGTTCACATGTTAAGTTTACTTAAGCTAAAATATTCCTTCTAGAAGTCTTAGTTGTCTTATCTAGACTTTACACTTTCTTAGGTAGTTATGAGTTAGTTGTCTCATGTGATAGGATTAAGACACTTATCATGATCTTTTCTAATCCTATCTCTCACCTTGCCTTTATAAGCAAGGCATCTCTAACATATTGTGCATTATATTGTATTCTATTGCATAGCATATTGATCATTGTATCATATTGCAATTCTTGTTTGGTGGAATAACATCTTCCATTGTTGCTTCTCTTTATCTCTTGTGGAGGTTAATTTGTGTTGTAGATTGAAGATCTTGGATTGCCTCACTTCAACATGGTATCAAAGTTTTAAAACTGGCAAGCCCTTTCCATTTTCTATTAGAGAGTTTCCATGAAGTTTTATTGTGATTTGAGTTTCTTGTATCCTATATTGCATGTATACATTTTGGTGAGATCTAGTGATTGCAATACTTTTGATTATAGTGGCAATATTTTAGGCTGCTCCATTGCATTTAGGAGGCTCGAAAAAGTCAGATTTGACTTTTGTTTCACTCAATTTGGTCACCATTTGCATTTTTGGAAAACAAGGGTTTGTTGCAAGCCGTTTTTATTGGAGTCATCTTCAGTTTTGCTTAAAAAATCCAGCTTTCACTCATTTGCAGGACAAACGATTTTTGGGGTCAAAATCTGAATTGGGTATCTTTTAGATTTTGTAAATCTTGCACAAATCTGAAGAAAATCTATGTCCAAAAAGCGCCACACATCATTTTTTCACCAGTTGAAGGTTATTTTTTTTTTGTTTTTTGTTTTCATATTTTGCTTGGATCAAAAAACAATTTCCAGGTTTTTGTTATTGTCTACAAACAACAAGTAGATTTTTCATAAATCAAATTATAAGTAAACTTTTTTGCCTAGAAAACCCGTTTGCCTACAGACTAAATTCAACATTTTTAAAAAATTCATAACTTTTGGCCATGGTGTTGAATTTCTGTAAACAAGATATCATCAGAAAGTTGGTTTGACAAAATTCGTAGTGGTGCAAGTGATTTTTCTAGATTTTGACATTTTTTCTTGTATTTTTTAGTCTAAAGACAGGTGCATTTATTGTTTGTAATTGGCATAATTTTTGCATACAAAATCAAAATTTGGCAATTGTTTTTTGAAATTGCTCAAAAAATTGCAAGTAATCTGTTTGTAACCTTCCTTTTTAGTTTTGGCAAGCTCCTTTTTTCTAAAAATTGTAAAATCACCGTATGTTATAAACAGTTGATTTGAGCTTGTCACTTGTACAAATTTCAAAATTTCTTCATTTTAATTTGTTGGGGGGTTGCAAATTGAGTTTTAATACATTTTGGGGGGTGAAAGACATAATTTAAGTGTGACATTGTCTTCTTTCATTTGGTGTTCATGGCGGATCTAAGGCAATACTCCACATAACTATCATACATGGAAGCTAAAAATGACTCAATTATTACAATCTAAGGGTCTATGGCTAATGTTAGATGCAGAACAACCTGAATTCACAAGGGATTATGAAAAATTTGTCCATAGATGTAAAATGGATGAAGCAAAAGGACCCATTGGCTTACATGTATCTGATAATTTGTTGTTTCAAATTTCGAAGTGTAAAACACCTAAAAATGTTTGGGATAAACTTGAAGAATTGTATGGTAAAACAAATTAGTTTAGAGTCTTGCAACTTCAAGAAGATCTTCAAGCACTCTCTCCAGATGCATTTCCTTCAATTTAGGATTTTCTTGCACAATTCAAGTTGATTTTGTTATAATTGAAAGGATGTGGGCATGATATATCTAGTGATGAATGTATCTTCTTGATTTTGTCTAAGTTGAGAGTCCCTTATCAAAAAAAAATATTTTTCTTTCTATTCAACTATGGATGCCATGGGGAAAGATTATAAAATGCCTTCATTTGAGTTGTTTTTTGAGCCTCTTACTAGGGAGGAAGCCAAGTTAATTCAGTTGGATTCCCTACCTAATTCTAAGAATCATGCTCTAATGGCTCAATCATCCAAGGGTAAAGAAAAGAATAAGAAGAAGCCCTTTAGATAGTGAGACTCCCTCCAAATAAAGCTAAAGAACAATCAAAATTCCACTCCATCTCCTTCTTCTTCTACCTCTAGAGATTCTTCTTCCAAGTCCAAGAAAAAGAAAGGAGATCCTTATTCATTTTGTGGAAAAACTGGGCATGATGGAGCTCATTTCTTTAAGATATTAGAGGCCTTGGAGGAAGCTATGAAGAAGCACAACATTTCAGTGCCTAAGCCTTCTTCCATGGTCAAAGGTCAAGCTCTTTTAGCACATGCCATTGATTCATCTTCAGATAGTTGGATTCTAGATTCAGGTACTTCACATCACATGACCAATTCATGTGATCTTCTTGATTCCATTGTTCATACTTCCACTTCTCAAATTGTAGTTGGGAACTCTTCATAGATTCCAATTTTGGAGGTAGGCTTCATTTAGATGCTAGATGGGTGCATTGCGGATGTTCTTCTTGTTCCTGATATTTTAGCGAATCTACTTTCCATATATTAGATTTGTCATTCTAGAAATGGGAAGTTAGTTGATTTTACTCCACAAAATGTGACTATAGATAGTTGCAAGATCCTTAGAAAGTTGTTTCTACAGGGATAGCTGATCATGAGAACCATTTGTATCGATTTGATGGATTTGAGTCATCATCAGGTTCTTATTTTGTTTCTCATGTTGATTCAATGAAAAAACTTTGGCATGAAATATTTGGGAACTTGAACTATAGATATCTTCAGCAGATGCAAGCACATAACTTAGTGGTTGGTCTTCTAAAGATCTCTTGCATGGATGGTGTTTGTCAAGGTTGTGTTCTTTGCAAGAAACATCAAGATCCTTTTCCTAAGGGACAAGCTACACATGCAACCACACCCCTTGAGTTGGTCCATAGTGATCTCATGTCATTCCCAACTCCTTTTTTAGGGGCTAAGTATTTGCTCACATTCATTGATGATTTTTCTCGACGGACATGGGTCTATTTCTTGAAGCTCAAGAGTGAAGTTCTCACCAACTTCAAGACCTTCAAGATATTTGTGGAGAAGCAGTCAGGTTTTTCTCTTCGATGGATACACACAAATAATGGGGGGAGTATGCCAATTAGGCATTTTGGGATTTTTGTTGTGAGCATGGTATTCTTCATCAGCACATAGTTCCTTACACTCCCCAATAGAATGGTGTGGTGGAGAGAAAAAATAGGACTCTTAGGGAAATGGCCAATTGCATGATTCAGTCTAGGTCCATGGCTCTGACATTTTGGGTTGAAGCTATCAATTGTGTTAACTATATTCAGAACCGTATGCCCCACAAGGCAGTGTGGAATATGACCCCTGAGGAGGCTTGGTCTCATCTCAAGCCTAATGTATCCTTCCTCAAATTATTTGGTAGTGAGGCTTGGGCATTCATTCCATATGGTCGGTGTAAATCCATGGAGAAGAAGAGTCAATAGTACATCTTTGTTGGCTATTGTGAGGATGTGAAGGCATATAGATTGTTTGATCCTGACACACGAGAGGTTCATTTCTGGCATGATGTTTAGTTTGTTGAGTCCTTCACCCAGATAGATCCTCCTTCGACTTCTTCTTCATCACAACCTACTCAGTCTTCTTTAGCTAATGATTTTTTTCTACATGAGGAAGATTTTGATGATGGTCTTGATCCACCTCTCCCTCATTCACACACTAGGCCATGATGGGCTCAAGTTACTCTTGAGGAGGCTAGTCCTCTTGTTGGTTATCCTAGAGACACTCACCGTACTCATTCTCAAACTTTAGGAATTAATATTTTGTGTCATGCAATTTAAAATGATCCTTAAAAGTTTTGAGATGCTTCCGGTATTCCAGAGTGGGATAGTGCTATGGATGATGAGTATTCTTCCTTAATGAAGAATCATACTTGGGATCTTGTACCTCTTCCTAAGAGAAGAAAGTCTATTTAGTGTAAGTGGGTGTATCATACCAAGTATGCAACAGATGGTTCCATTGACAAGTACAAGGCTCGTCTTGTTGCAAAGGGTTTTTCTCAAGTTGAAGGAATTGACTATTCTGAGACCTTTGCTCATGTTGCCAAGATAGATTCTATTCACCTTTTCCTTGATATAACTGCATCATAGGGATGATCAGTGTATCAGATGGATGTGAAGAGTGCTTTCTTGCATGGGGACCTTCATGAGGAGATCTATATGGAGCAGCGTCCAGGTTTTGTGCAAGATTCTTCACTTGTTTGCAGGCTTCAACATTCATTGTATGGTCTCAAACAAGCCCCTCGGGCTTGGTATGAGAAGATGGATAGTTTCTTGCTTGCTTCAGGCTACACTTTCTACCTTTTTGATCCCATGGTTTATACTTAGATACATGGAGAGAATCTACTCATGTTTGTGCTCTATGTGGATGATTTGATTCTCATAGGAAGTTCTACTTCCATGATTCAGAGTACATAGTGGGAATTGATGGAGTTATTTGATATGACCGACCTTGGTATTTTGCATTACTTCCTTGGTCTTTAGGTTCATTAGACTTCTAAGGGGATATTCATTTTCTAGTAGAAGTATGCTCTTAATTTTCTTCAGTGATTTGTCATGGCTGATTGCAAGCCTGCCCCTCCTCCATTCTAGTCAGGTTTTGTGCTATCTACCAGTTGTACTACTCCTATAGTTGATCCTACCTTGCATCAATAGTTGGTTGGAATTATTTTGTGCTTGACACATAGTCATCCTAATATTTCCTTTGTGGTTGGACTTGTCTCTCACTTCTCACAGGAGCCTCATGAGAGTCATTGGAATGTTTCCAAATGTATCTTGAGAAACATTCAGGGCACTACTCATTTTGACATTCATTACACTTTAGGTGCACCTCAGATTGTGGGCTTCACTGACTCAGATTGGGTTGGTGATGTCAATGATTGAAAGTCTACTTTTGGCTTTGTCTTTTGCCTTGGTTCTAGTCTGATTGCATGGTCATGCAAGAAGCATACTGCTATTGCATTATCATCGATAGAGGCTAAGTATCAAGGTGCAGTTTTGGCTAAGGTTTTGTGGCATTGTCAGTAGATGACTGAGTTCATATTCCATTCCACTCAACCCACTATTCTTTGGTATGAAAATTAGAGTTCCATACATATCTCTCACAACCTAGTGGAGCATCAACATACTAAGCATATTGAGATCCACATGCACTTCATCAGGTAGCTCATCCAGGATGGTGTTCTCAACTTGGAGTATTTGCCTACAAATCAACAGGTTGTAGAAATCTTCACTAAACCTTTGGCATCACCTCATTATCTTTAGTTGTGATCGATGCTTGGGGTGAAGGAAGTTGTCCTTGGGGGGTCTTGAGGAGTCCTTCCTTCTTCAGTTTTTAGTTTTCTTTGCAGCTTTTTCTCTCTTTTGGAAAGGAGTTTTCTCCCATAGGGTTTTTCTCCTTTTCTCCATTTATGAGAGTTTTTTGTTTTGTACATGTGTACCTCATCAAGCCTTTTGTTTTAGACCCATCTTTTGCATGTTTGCATTGGTTTTTTCCTCTCTAAGTTACACTTAAGGGGGGTGTTGGTGTGAATAAGTCTTGTACCTAGTTTATTCCTTTACTAGGGACTTAGGGGACTAGGTCACATGTTATGTTTACTTAGGATAAAATATTCCTTCTAGAAGTTTTAGTTGTCTTATCTAGACTTTACACTTTCCTAGGTAGTTATGAATCACTTGTCTCATGTGATAGGATTAAGACACTTGTCATGATCTTGTCTAACCCTATCTCTCATCCTTGCCTTTATAAGAAAGGCATCTCTACATATTGTGCATTGTATTGTATTCTATTACATATTGATCATTGTATCATATTGCAATTCTTGTTTGGTGGAATAACATCTTCCATTGTTGCTTCTCTCTATCTCTTATGGAGGTTATTTGGTGTTGCAGATTGAAGATCATGGGTTGCTCACTTCAACACTCTTTACAGTGGGGCATATTTCAAAATTAACTTTCTTTGACACAACGCGATGAACTGCAATATCTCAAAGAGGGGCAAAATGTAGACACTAAAAAATGTCCTAAGTTTGCAAGCGTCATTTTTCCTGGTCATCATCTTTCAACAATTGAATAATGTTCGATCACATTTCTCTATTAATTAAATAGTTTTTAATTATTTAATTGATTCACCTTCTCATTTCTATCGTGATCAATTAAATTTATTTAATTGTGTCACTAATATATCCCTTTCTCCAATAATTAAATAAATTATTTATTTGATTATTTGTCTTGCATCCATAGTCAGATAATAATAATTTGACCCTTTATTCCTCTATATAAATAATTGATGAAATTATTTAATTATGTGTCATTCATCCCTTTTGAATAAATAATTAAATAATTTAATTATCCATGCCTAATTTTTATCTCCTCCTTTTATTAAATTTATGAATTTAATTATATCTCCTTTTTCATTTCCTCCAAATAAATAATTTATTTTCCACTTGTCCCTCTCCTCCATTTTTGAATAAATAAATTAAAACGAATTATTTATGCACCTCTTTTGGTCAAAGATGTCATGTTCATGGCCTTTTTTTCTACCATAGTCGTCTCTATCATAAGCCTTCATGGTCTTTCATAGCCGTCGGATGTCATAGCCTTCATTGCCCACCTCTTTTTGGTGCATCAATTCTCCATCGTTGATCTAGGAATCTTTCTAGAAACTTGATCTTGGAAATCCATTTCGTAACCTCCCTCTCATGCATCCTCATCATTTGATCTTAGAATATTTCTAGAAGATCAATCTCATATGTCCATTTGAATGGTTGTCTATAAAAGAGACCATTCTCCTCCATTTTTGAGTTAACAACAATTATCTCCAACTTTCTTGCTTATTATTTGTAGGTATTTGCACAAATTCAACAAAAAATCTAAGGGCAATATTGGCATAAGAATAAATAGGAGAGACAAGAGAAGTGAAGCAACTTCAAATGGGAGTATTTTATTTGAATGTTTTTAGCTTATTATTCTCCATTTGTTTGTATTCTCTTGCTTGGATGAGGTTAATAGCTTATATTTTTGTTGGTTGTCACTTAGTCTATGCTATTTTATTTTCCCCATATTACAACTACTTTCTTTTCATAGACTAACTCATAGGGTGTAAATCTAATGGTTGTTTTCCATGTAGTTCTATATTCCTAGACTACTTCAGGTAACCTTGAAACCTAATTTTTCCTATGTAGTTGCACTATTTTGGTGAGAATGCTTTCTATCTCCCTATTAGTGACTTCCATCTAACCATTAGCCTATGGATGTTAGGGTGTTAAATTCTTATGTATAATTTGGTATTCTTCAACCAACTTTGCAATTAGATCAAAATTAAATTGGGGCCCCTAGTCAATGACTACTTCTCTAGGTACTCCATACCTAGTAAAAATATCTTCATATATGAACTTAGCCACATTTCCATCTCTAAAAAATTGTAGGGTCTTGACTTCCACCCATTTTGTCAAGTAGTCAGTGAAAGAAAGGATATACTCCTTGTTCTTAGATGTAGGAGAGATTGGCCCAATAAAGTCTAAACCCCATTTGTCAAAATGTGTCAATGTTAATTAAGGTTGTAAGGGCATCTCATCAATCTTTGTTGGCCTTTCCATCATTTGACACCTATCATAGCTTCTTGTATATTAGTTCACAAATGTTTTCCATACTCCTGGATATCAGGTTATTTGTTTTATATAGGGCTCGATAACATCATGAGAAGATGTATCAGGGAGAATGAGACCTTTGATATCATGAAATCATGCCATGATGAGCCATGTGGAGGTCATTTTACAGCAAAGAGAACAACCTTTAAGATCATCACAGTTGGCTATTATCGGCCTACTTTGCATAAAGATGTTGCCATATCTATCTTTTCTCTCTTGGTGAGAAATGTGGTGGAATTTGTCCCGTGACCAAATAATTAACAATATTTGCATACCAGGGTATTTGTACTTGTAGAGAAAACAAGTGTTCATCAATAAATGAATCATCCACCACTCCTTCATTTGATTGTGTTGGCAATCTTGATAGGAAATTTTCCACCACATTTTCTTTACCAAGTTTGTCTACTTTTGTGATGTCAAATTCTTGTAAGAGAAGTAGCCATTTACCAATCTCCCTCCAACTACTAGCTTGTTCATCAAATACTTGATTGTTGTGTGATCTATATGGAAAAAGACTGAATATCTAGTAATATAGTGTCTGAATTTATTAATAGCATAGACTACAACAATCATCTTTTTTTTTGTTATAGTATAGTTTAACTCTACCCCTTGAAGATTCTTGTTGATGTAATAAATTGCATACTCCTTGTTGCTATCCTTATGATCCAAGACTACTCCAACATAAAAATCTAAAGCATCTGCATGTATGTGAAATGGGAGAGTCCAATTAAGCCCTCTCAACACACTAGTGCTTGAGTCAGAGCTTTCTTTAGTTCTACAAAGGAGTGTTGACACTCGGAGGTCCATTCAAAATCAATGTCCTTACTCAGAAAAAACAAATAAAGGTTTAGAAATATTACTAAAATCTTTGATAAACCGCATGTAGTAGCCTACATGACCAAGGAAGATCCTGATATCTCTTTGTTCCTAAGCAAAAGGTAAGGTAGATATTATCTCTATTTTGTGTGGATCAACCTGAATTTCTACGCTGGATATAAATGGTCCCAATATAACTCCCTGTGTCATCATCATGAAACACTTATCATTGCTAAGTGGCAGGTTGTGTTCTTTACAACTTTTTAACACTTTTCCCAGATTATTACGAGCTTCCTCATAAATTTCACCATAAGTAGTGAAGTCATCAATGTATATCTCCATGCAGTCATGTGCATAATCAGAAAATATGTTGAGTATTTCTCTCTAAAAGGTAGCTAGAGAATTGCATAAGACAAAGGGCAGAACAAAGTAAGCATAATTACCCCAAGGACATGTAAATGTAGTCTTGTTCTAATCCTCTAGAGCAATTTTATTTTGTTTATAAACACTGAAAATTCCAAGAAATGAGTAGTACTTCTTCCCAGGTAGAGAATCAAGTAGCTGATCTATGAAGAGAAAAGGAAAGTGATCTTTCATAGTGGTTGTATTCAATTCCCTATAGTCTATAGAGACTCTCCATTTCCCACCTTTATTGGGAACAATTACCAAAGGTGAGACTTGTTGTGCCTCTTGCACACACACCCCGTTCGGAATGGGGACCCTCTCTTTCCTTTTGGCTTGTTGGGTCCTTTTTGCTTTGCCTCATTTTGCATGCCCTATTTTCACATTCTCAAAAGTCCCATTTTAGGGTTGACCTAATTTTTCCCCTGGAAAATTGCCAAGTCCAAAACCCTTTCAGGTTTTCTTTGTCAAATTGCCTTTTTGGCATCTGTTGCACCTTTCAGGCTTGAAACCTCAGGTTTCCCCTCTCGGGTTTCCCTTTGCGGGTTTCCATTTTGGCTTCGCCATTGCTGATGACCTGCACCCAATGTCCTCTTGGACTCTGGACCCCGGTGCTTTCCTGGACCATCCGAATCACTTGTTAAACTTAGCAGTTGTGACCTTTCATCTTTCCTACCCTTAGACCCTAGCCTCGGACTTCTGTCCTTGGGCCGCCATCTCTGCCTCACCATTTTGAATGGTCGTCAAGCTTCATCTTTCCGGTCCCTGGATCCTAGAGTTAGTTTCACTGTTTGGTTTTCACTTCGCAGTTTTTTAAACGGCGGTGCCCCGATGTCTTTCTGGCCACCGGGACCTAGACCTCCCGTTGCCACTCAAGAAATTTGAATCCACCTACCTAATCTGTCGACGCACCAAAAATTAAATAGGGTATTAATTACGCTAGGGGCTATTGAAGCAAGTTATGACTTGTCATTTTCACATGACAGGAAGGAATTTGAAGCGCTCTTTGACCCCAACATCCTCTGCCTCTGTGCCCAAGCTCCAGCTTCACCATTCCTCATGAATTCGGGATAAAACTTCTTCGGGGATTTGAGGTAGGTTCACCACCCACCTACCCTTTCCTTATTCTCGAAACCATGAGTTGAAGATTTAGTGGAAACCAAAATGAATTTGAAACTTAGTAAGATAGTGCCCTGGCCTAAAAAACCCACAAATTAGAAAATTGAAAATCATGAGATTGGTGGCTAAAAATCATAACCGGAATCTGACCTCCCCATCGTTGTTCTCCGGAGTAGGCAATCGCCTCTTTCGGGCCCGGACTTCTTCACGGCCGCACACAAAGTTAAACTTGTTAAACTTAGAGAGAATTTAGTAGGCAACCAAACTCACTTTGGGTCCCAGCCTCCGAACTTCCCCTCCTAGGTTTTTGTTGTGCCTTCGTCGTTCCAAACGGCTTTCCTCCCGCGTCCTTCCAGACCTCGGACCCCGAACACGTGAAGTCAATCACAAATTTGCAACCAAAATCAAACTATGAAGTTATCCTTGGACCTCAATCCCCGGACTTCCATCCCCGTGACCCTATCCCTACTTCGTTGTTTCAAACGACTACCCTCGGACGTCTTTTCGGCTCCCGGGCCCCAATCGCCCTTTCGCTCCACATGATTTGAACAAGGAAACTAAAATTTCCAAACTTCGCTTGGACCCCGACCTCTAGAATTCTGTCACTGAAATTTCATCTTGCTTCTGTCGTCTCGAATGACCAAACTTGTCTTCCTTTCTGGACACCAAACTCCAAACCTCCATTCGCCTCTAAAGTTTTCACCAACTGTTAAGTTTGCCTTGGGTATAATATTCTGGACTTCGATCCGTGTTTTTTCATTTTACACAGCTATCCCATAGTAGCTTCCCGACCTCGGCAACCTAGACTCTGGAACCCAATTCCCAAAATGTTGTTTTCCCTGTGCTGTTCCAAACAACCAACCCTGGATGGCTTTCCTGCAGCCAGAGCCTAAACACTAAAATGATGGCCCAAACAACCTCCAAATTGAAAATGGACTTCGACCCACATGCTAAAAACGAACCTTCTTTCATCCCAACCCTTCATTGAACAAATCCAGGGTCGGGATAGGTCATCAGGAATGACTTACCTCACTTTCCCTTACAAATGACATTATGCCAGAGGAAGTCTAACCTTTGGGGCCCGGGTCACCTGTTTGCCTTCCAATGTTATTATTATCAAGTGTTAGAATTTTCTTAAATAAATATTATGGGTCTAACCTTGATTTGTAGGGATTTGTTCGAGGCCGTGTTCTCATGTTAATGTTGCTAACTCCCGTATCCCTGTGTAGGATTTATGGAATTTGGTGCAGAGGCCTCTAGGAGGGCCAAGGACAAAGGGAAAAGAACCACCAAATCCCCTCGAGGAAAAGAGGATAAAGATCAAATGAAGTATCAATTCTAGGGGGCACCCTTGCATTCCAAGGTCATGACTAGTTGGATGAACATCACATACATCAATATCAGGCAAGTCAATATTGATGAGTTTACGCGAAGGGTCAGGATGGACACAAAGATAGACAATACAAAGTTGATTAGAAGCAATGGATCCAGAGCTTGACGCGGAGTGGAACAAGAAACTCAAGGAGATCGAGGACAAAGAGGCTAAAGGATAGCCTACGACTAAAAGAGTTGCTACTCCAGAGACTGAGGGCAATAGATCTATTAAGGAAGGACATGATCAAACCCCAGAGCATGATGAAGAAACATCCTTCCACAAAGATGAACAAGAGGATAGGCCCGAGGAAGGTGGGCATGAACAAGATGAAGAAGAAAAGGGTGCTAAAAGGGAAGACCACTTTGACAATCAACTATTCACCAAACCTCCTACCAAACATGTAACGCTCTTGCAAGTTTCCAATGACGAGAAGGAAGATGCAAGAACTGAGTAGGAGGTCCTTAATGTCAAAGCCATTAAATTTGGGGTGGAGGACAGAAAAGATCAACATGAATCACCCAAGGAAGGACCCTCGATGCTTGACTGGCTAGAAAGGCAGCTCGAAAAGATAACTCCCATCCTAGAGGATCTGAAAGCAAGACTAGAGGCAATACTGGCTAGAGCTTAGATTAATACCAAGAAGGAGAAGAAGCCAAGAATCAAATGAAGGGTAACGATGGATTCCTTTGGATCCAGGGCAGTGCAAATAGCTACACCGATGGTTGGATAACAAGGAATAAGCTATAAAGTCTCCACCATTGACTTGGGAGTAGCCACCAGGGAACAGAAGGTTGACCACCTCTGAGGATTGGTCGCATGAGTGGTGCACCTTATCCAATAGGATAAGGTTTCAAAGGAAGAGATCAAGGCATAGGTGGTCGTTTTGATGACCTACATTCAACAATGGTCATCTCTGGATGAACAACCTACCACATCATTGACCCCGCCACAGTTGTTGTCCCAGGAACAAATCAAAAAGCTGGAAAGAAGGAGGAACTTGGATAAGACCATGAAAAATTGGTTCCGGAAGGTCTTAGACATTGGAAATATGGGCATAAATTTGGTTAACCAAACAACAAACAATTTCCTGGAAGTACAAACATCTCTTGAGGGTACAAAGTGAATCTGTGAGGAGTTCCCAAAGAAGTATAAGTTTTCTTACCAAAAAATTGAGGCTATCCTCGCACTGCCAAGTGAGGTTTGGGAAAAGGACCTTTCCTTCAAGGATGATGACGATTGCTTGATGGATGTGTGGAAGCGGGACTTTGATCACCAAAAGGGGAGGCTGGAAAAGATCCTAGAATGAGTAATTATAGATATTGAATGGGCCAAGGAAGCCAGAGGAGATTATGCTAGATACCTCAGGCTAGTGATAGGGTATGAGATGCCTATTGTTAAGATCTATCCAAAAAGTATAAAGCCTCACTTCCAAAGGAGGATGGAGAAGGGTATGTCAATCGAGGTTACCATAGAATTTATGATTTTTTCTACTCGAGCTTTCACCCAATCTGAGATTTTCAAGGACAACGCTACCAAGTATGATGAAGACTGGAAAAAGCTCATTAACAATTCCAACGAATGGAGTTACCAAGTGTTAAGGTATGACATCATTGAGGTTGACAAGCTTCGGCCGATGATCTTGAGATTCATGGAGTATGTGGCTTTGAAGAAGCAGGAAGGAAACCCTATCATTGATGAATAATTTTTTAAAGAATAGCTGCAGCAAAGAGCAATCAGCAAAAAGACAAAATGCTACAGTGCTGCCACTAGAAGACAAAACAGGGGAAAAAAAAAGATGTTCTTAAAATGTAATATATTTGGGGGTAGGTGAAACCCTGCTGTAAAGTGAATCTTGGCCACACAATAGAATTGAATCTTGGCCACTCATTTCTCTTTTTGGAAACTATAAATAGGGACCTCGTCCTCTCATTTTAAGAGGGTTGAGTTTTTGTAAAGACATACTACAGAAATTGCAATAGAAATACAATGATTTTGGTGTATTTTGGGTTTCTTCACATGTTTCATGATTCTTCTCCCATAAGTTAAGATTCTAATTTGAGTTACTTTGTTGTTCTTATTTCCTTTTTTAGCTATCATTGGTAGATTTAGTAATGTTGTCTTTGGTTTTGAAGAATCCTACTGTGCATATACTTTTCTTGTCCATATTTTTAGTCATTTGCTGCTAGTAGGTGACTGTGCAAAGTTAGTTTGGACTCTGATTTTATAGTTTCTCTTTAAAAAATTTCTTTATTCACATCTATATGGCGAATGAATGATGAAAAATCTGCAGTCCTTAGAAGATAGCATAGATTTCATGGCATTGTGAAATTTTTGATCAAGTGAAATTATATTTTAAGGAAATTGTCCATAGCAGGAACCACCATGATCACTGTTCATTAGTAGTTGTAGGTCTGGGAACCTTCTCTCTTCCCTACCCTTTTCCTATTTTTTAAGAGATAACCTATGCTAAGGTTCATTGCACATTGTAAAGTCAAATTCAATGATAAGATGGAGTTCAAGACTACTATTTGAACCTATAACAAAAGTGCAGTAATTTCCTTTCCAAAGAACTTTGTGCACATATCCGATTCTCCTACAATTTTGATTCATGTAAGACCACCTTGTGATTCTAGAAAATCACATCATAAATCAACTGATATATTCCAAGCATCATCATGACCTAACATCCGAGAGACCTTGGGATAATGTTCTACAATTTGATTGTGGAAGATTGTCTTTCAAGAGAGGTAATGCACCTATGCATTACCTTTATTGAGAAGTGCATAAAAAAACCATCAACAGAACTGGCGCTAGAAGGAGGGCCTATTGGAGACAAAGTTGGATCGAATCGGGTCTTTCTCCCTTGAGATATTTCATCGAGTCTTGAGATCTACATCGAATAAAGGGGAATTTCAGGAATTCCAACCCCTTGTTCAAGCTAAAAGAGATAAATGAAGGGAACCATCCATCTCTGATTCACCTGACCAGCTCATTTCTCTTTCACCTTCGTCTTCTCCTTTATCATTGGTAGTATCGCCTTCTAGGCTACCACTCCATCTGGGCTGAACACTTCCTTTCAATCGAATACAGTCCTAAACCCTATTGCTGTCCCTTTATAGCTTCCAGTCTATATGGCACAACCACCTCCTCCCATGGCATGGTTGGGAAATAACCCATCCCCTTTGGCCTTCAATTTCTATCAAGATATGCCAAAGAATCCTGAAAGCTTCTGCACAAAATTCAATGCCCGAGACCCGCAGAGGACTGAAGAGGAACATCTAAGGATTTTAAAAATCACCTTGAAGACTATGCAGATTATATATGAGGATGTGGCATGTAGGATCTTTCCCTACTCTCTCGGAGAGGAGGCATTCTACTAGTATGTCAAATTGCCTGCCAGAACGATCAATACTTGGACTCTTCTGAAGGAGGCTTTCCTACAGAAGTTCAAGACCCTGGTTAGCCTTGCAGACCCGTACCGACACTTCATGTCGGTTCAAAGGGAAATCAATGAATCAATTAGCTCATTTAATGATCGCTTCCACATAGCATACACTCAGTTGCAGGCCCCATACATTTTCAATGATGCTGTTGTTTTTCTTGTTTATTATGTAGCATTGGATAACCTTACTTCAACTCTGGGAAAAAGGATGTGACCATCGCCCGCCCAGTTGGTCTATGCATACGCTGAGGCCATTATTGCTAGCACAGATTTGGGGCAGAACATTTCTGGTCCACCGCCTTCTCTCGAGAAAATAACACATCTGGAGCATATTCAGGGGCTTACTCAAGCCTTGCAACATCAGAGACCCCTACTGAATCTAGTACCACAACTACCTAAGGTTTTGCACCCTGGGCAGCCAATAAATCAGGCACCTTCAGTCCCTCACTACTTGCTGCCCTAGTAGTAGCATTCCCATCCTCAACTATCCTAGGTGTTGGCATATCTCCAAGCATCTAAATTCTGACCCGCTCATCAAAATCAGCCAGTTGCACAACCCATGTTCCTCCAAAATTCAGCGTTGCAACCAAACAATGTCGAAAATGATAGGATTGACGAGCTCATAGAGATGATCAAGAAGATGTCCACAAAAATGAAACACTTGAGGAATTAGAATAACCAACTGCAAGTGTCATAAAAGAGCATCCAGGCTAACCTTAATCGTGATAACCAAGATCATCGTGAAAGTCGGGACAGTCGGGATGCTAGCACATCATCCGAGTAGAATTATGACATAACTCAAAATTTGGGTTAGAAATTTGACAAAATGCCTTTCCAAAGGAAAAACTAGACGTGGAACACAAGACCCAAAAATGGTGGCATTCCCACACCTCTTGATCAGCCTAACAACAATGAGAACATTGCAAGTGGGGTTTACTTGGCTGAGGCCACTTTATCTGATTGGTGTCGCATACACAAAACAAGTCGGCACTCTAAGCTAGATTATCTAGAATTCCAAACTGTTGCCGACATCTTCCAAGTCGAGGTCCAAAATGCTATGGACAATTCAAGGTGCAGAGACATCATCCTATCTAACCCATATGACTCTTCAGTGCTGGTGGTGAATCAGGCCCCTTTCCCAAAAGCGGAGTGCAACACACCGGAGCAAGATGGCATCAACTCAAGCAGCAAGGATAATGCAAAAGAGGTAAGTTTTGAAAGTCCTTTGGCTCAGCTTTTTGATTTAGTAGATAATGGTCCTAAAGAGGTCGAAGAAGAGCATAGGGAAGATGAGGTCCAAATGTTTCACCAACAGAATACCCCTTACAACCTCAAGAATAGACAGGCCAGTGGTCATGCTGGAGGTGCTTTTATGACCTCCACTCCACCGAATAATTTCAGCACCCCTCCTTATCGAAATGAAAGAAATAACCCAGGGTTTCCACATAAACCTAGACGATACCTCAACAAGAACAAACAATAGAACCATAGCCAAGGCCAACCCACTAACTCCTCCCAAAATGTTTCCTATGATCAGGAAGTCGAGCAGATGGGGGAATATATTGCTGAGGAATTTAAAAAGGTGAAGCTAAGCGTGTCCACCTATGAGATATTAAAGGTGCCTACCATCAAGAATGCCTTTTTCAAAATGATAAATGGGACTCCACTAGTCAAGTCAACTCAAGAAACTCCAACTAAGAGGGTATCCTTCGACGATCGAAAAAATGAGTCGGTTGTTAGAAAGATCTTCAACAATAAGGTTGACCCACCTGCAGGTCAGCAAGCAAACCAACAGTCCAACAAAGTAACTAATCATACATTAATCCAAAGCAAGGGCAATGAGAAGGATAAGGGCCAAGTCACCTAGGTGGACATTTTTGGGGGATTGTTTCAGGGGAAATTTGAAACTCCTCCCTTTCTGACCACCATCTGAGTTTTTGGAAAAAACCTCCATAACTGGCTGTTGGATTCGAGAGCTTCTACCAATGTCATGCCCCTGAGCATGTGCAAGGTGCTCGAAATAACACCAACTCTCTCCTAGCAAAAGGTAACACAACTTGACAAAATTGAGATCAACATAGTAAGGGAAATTAACAGACCATAGATATTTAGGTAGCTAATATCCCGAATACGTATGGTATAATCCTAGGAAGGGATTTCACAAGAGCGTTGAATGAATATGCTATGACTGACTATTTGCACATGTGGTTTCCATGGAAAGGAATGTCAAATCAAATTGGGATCGATCGGGAGCCACAAATGAGATTCATGATCACCGAATACAACAAAATGAATGAGGTGTTGTTTGTTGAAACAAATTTGGGGAATTATTCCCCAATATCATATCTAAATGAATAGGAATGCCTTGAAGAAGAGGGAACAAGCAAGGTTTTCCTCATATTATGCATCCCATTGGCCAATCTAGCCAATACCTCTCAAAGCACTGAAATGCTAATAGAACCCGATGATGAAGAGTCAGGAGAGGATGACAATCTTGGATTGCTGGATGGTTTACAAAATTTCATGGAAAAGTGCATACAAGACCAGCTTAGTTTGGGAGCCTGAATCAACTTTCAGGAACTCTTGCTACCTAATTGGTGTAGGGTACATAATGTTGCTCATTTATAATTTGACTACTGTTTGTGTCAAACAACAATTGAACATGTTAGAAGACAAAGTGCTCCGAAGGAGAAACCTAGGTTAGCACCACCTGAACAAAAATGTTTTATACCTGTACCTCCCGAATAATGTTACTAAAATGAAGGCCCCATTGAAAGTGAAAATTGAATTTGTTAGTTCTACATTCAAGGATTCTCCTGGATTGTGGACATTGTGCTTTGACGTGTCCAAATCCAAGTATGGGGTTGGAGCAAGTTTTGAGTTGATCAGTCCTAGAGGTAAGTCATACTTTTCTGCTCATAGACTTCAGTTTTATTGCACCAAGAACATAGTAGAATATGAGGCATTAGTTTTGGGCCTCCTGATGGCATTAAGAAAAGGTGTCAAAATGCTCCAAGTGTTTAGAGATTCAGAGTTGGTCATAAGGAAAGTTAGGAAAATCTTTTTTTGTTATGATCGAAGACTCACTAACTACAGGCATTGGGTATGGGTTCTACTTGAAGGACTGGATGCATTCGATATCTAATTGATCCCGCATTCTCAGAATTATACTGCCAATGCCTTAGCATAGGCAATAAGCACGCTACAACCACTATCCCTATCTGGCCTCAAAATATTCATAGTGGAACTCACCTCCATCCCATCAATGCTGAACAATGTAGCCAACTTATAGGTATTCAATGATGACAAACACATCTTGGATTTTATCACCAATTCAGATGTGTTTTCTACACAGATAATTGATGAGGTTGAACCTCAAGAGGCTGATCTGGATATAGAGGGGATTATCAACATGAAGAACAATACCATCCCTTAGGGGATGGTCCAATTAGAGTGAATATTTGACTTGGATCAAATTAGAGATCAAGATCAACAGGCTAAGAAGGACACCATCAGTGGCCAATGTGATGCCTACAACCTCAGAACAAATGGGAATGCTAAGAACATGTTTATTGGTAAGGTGTGCGCTCTTGAGGAAAGAAAGGGTATAATTGAGGCTTTGCAAAAGTACCACGACATCATCTCCTGGAGCTATGAGGATCTCAAAACGTATGATACATAAATTATCACCCACACCATCCCTCTCAGACCAGATGCAAAGCCATTTCGACAATGACAGCGCCCTGTCAATGCTTTGTTGGAATCATTAATATACAAAGAAGTACAAAATTTGTTGTCAGCCAAGATCATTTTTCTGATTAGACATTCCACATGGGTGGCAAATTTGGTTCCTGTTAGAAATAAAAATGGGGAAAGCAGATTGTGTGTCAACTTTCGCAACCTGAATTGAGCCTCAAAAAAGGATAACTATCATGTAATTTCATTAGATGAGGTGTTATATATAGTAAATGAATCTCAGATGATGTCCTTCTTGGATGGATATTCAGGGTATAATCAGGTCATGGTACAGTATGAAGATCGACACAAAACGACATTCACCACCAAATGGGGAACCTTCACTTATAGATGAATGTTGTTCGGACTAATCAATGTTGGTGCTACCTTCCAGCGTGCCATGGATATTGCTTTCAGGGACCTAATCAGAAATTGCATAATCATCTACATGGATGATTTGACAGTGTTCTCAAAACAGCAGGGTAATCATGTCACTGACTTATGCAAAGTCTTTCAGAGATGCCATGAATTCGAGATTTCCCTTAATCCAAAGAAGTGTATCTTCAGTGTCACTGAAGGGAATCTCCTTGGACATGTCCTCTTAGAGAGGGGAATTTATATCAACCTCGATCTTATCCAATCAATCATGAAGATTCAGCTGCCAGGCAACAAAAAGGAATTAAAATATTTTTTTAGAAAGATCAACTTTGTCGGCAAGTTTATCACAGGCTTCACGAAAATCATCAAACCACTCAATGCTATGCTAAAATAGGATGCCAAGGTCGAGTGAACCCCAAAAGCAAAGTAGGATTTTGGGGAAATTAAGAAGGCAATTGCTGCTACCCCTGTATTGGTCAGTCCCAACTACCTGAACCCTTCTACATCTACTCATTCCCTTCAGATCATTCGTGTGCCAATATCTTAACACAAAAGGATGGCGAGGGGATACAATATCTGATTGCCTACTCATTCGCTTCAGATCATTCGTGTGCCAATATCTTGACACAAAAGGATGGCAAGGGGATGCAACATCTGATTGCCTTCATGAGTACCCCTTTGAAAGATGTTGAACTACGTTATCACAATGTCGAAAAACAAGCCTATTCCCTTGTTAAGGGGGTCAAGAAGTTCAGGCATTATATCTTGCGCAACAAAGTGTTTGCTATAATTCCTGACCCCATGGTGAAGACATTGCTCATGGAGAACGAGCTAGGAGAGTGAAGGGTAAAGTGGATCGCATTACTGTAGGAGTAAAATATGGAGATCTAGCCAATGAGGCTGGTGAGAGGGTAGGAACTTGCCAAAACAATGGTAGAAGTGGTTATTGAGGCTAGGCCCAAACTCACAGCAACAGTACCAGTTGGAAGATGTCTCTCCAGGGGAATGGTATGATGACATAGTGTATTATCTGTTGAATCATAAATGTCCACCTCATCTACAGGGAGTCCAAAGGTGAGCCCTTAGATTGAAAAGCAATAGTTACATGTTGTAGGGCGCCATATTATACAAGAGGAACCATGAAGGTATCTACTTGAGATGCCTTGGTAAAGAAGAATTTGATCATGTTCTCAGGGAGTTCCATGATAAGTTCGGGACTGGTCACGATTCTGGTCTATCAACTACACATCAAATATTGAGAGCTGGGTACTATTGGCCCACAGTTTTCAAGGATTCTCATGATCATGTCCATACCTTCCACGCATGCCAAACCACTGCCACCCGAGAAAGGAATATTGTTGTCTTGTTGCAACCTATTTTGGAGGTAAGGTCGTTTGCGTAGTGGGGTCTCAAATTCATTGGTCTAGTAAGCCCTCCATCATCTGCTAAACACAGGTACATTCTGACCGCTTCTGATTATTGTACTAGGTGGACATAAGCAATCGCTTGTAGGAAATGCATAACTGAAGTAGTAACTAGTTTTTTGGAAAGTTTTATTTTAAATCGCTTTGGTTGTCCTTATGTGCTAGTATGTGATAATGGTCCTGCATTTGCTTCATTAAAATTCATAGGTTGGGCCTTTGATTATGGTATCACCCTTAAATTTTCCTCAAGGCAATGGTCTTGTTGAGTCAACCAACAAGAACTTGATCACCATGATCAAGAAGTTACTGGATAGGAATCCCAAAGATTGGCATACCCAACTTTCTTTCACCCTTTAGGCAGATGATAACCATCACAAGGCTGCCCTTGGAGATTCCCCGTACCATCTAGTTTACGGCTTGGAGCCTATTTTCCCCATACATTTGAAAATCCCTACCCTTTAGTTCATCAATGATTTTTATGAAGGGGGAGACCGCAAAGAAGCTCGCCTCGCCGAGCTGCTACACCTAGAAGAAGTACGAGATTGTGCAATAGAAAATTTCACTAAACATCAGGGCGTAGTCAAAAGATGGTTTGACCGTCGAGCCAAAATTAAGGCCTTCTGCATTTCTGATTTGGTCCTTTATTGGGACAAGGCCCACAAAAATGAAGGGGGACATAACAAATTCAACAAGCTTTGGCTTGGCCCCTTTCAGATTGCTAAAATCCTTGGAGATAATGATTTTCATTTAAAGACTTTGACTGGTGAAGATGTCCCATTGCCTGTCAATGGGAAGCAACTCAAGCATTACTTCCAAGCCTGAGCTCTTCTAGAGTTGTTTGTGTAAATACCTATACATAGGTTAGGGTAGGTTTCCCTACTTTGTCCTTCTATTTTGCTCATTTCCCGGCCATTTTTGTTTTGACCTTGGAAGAGTCTTCACGTTCTACCGTGGTGGCCATGCTTGGCTCGATAAATGGTTTTCCCTACTGCCCACTCTTGCATTGTTCTCTAGATAAGCCTTGATTCCCTATTACTAACCTCTGAGAGCCCCTAAGCATTGGTTTTCTCCTTTCTAACTCTGAACTAACCTGGGATGGTGTCCTGATTGAATTTCCTGCGTCTATCATGGAACACACAGAAACACATTTTAAAATTTCCAAAGAATGGTATGGTGATTACTGAGAAGGCTAGATAAGTGAAAAATCTAAAGTCTTCTCCAGTGACCACTGTGGTTCCCAAGCCCATAGTGAGCTTCATTGCTTACACGATTGAATAGAAAGAACAAAAAAGTGTTGAAAAGAAAATATCAAATAAAAAAGAATAGACAATATAAATACAAGAGTTGTATGGGTGTGTGAATATCTCTATCAGGGCTATAGATGCCTGGCTGGCAGTAGAGCTATGTTCATGGGGTCACAATGACAACTCCGTCGGGGCTATGAATTCCTGACTGGCAGTGGAGAAATGTCTAGGTTACTTTTGGGGTTAAGAAAAATACGTAGCTTGTCCTTCCCGATCAGTGGTTACCCGTGCTATCTATGAGGAAAGGAAATGAATGCACCAAGCACACACATCCATGATGATGTCGCGATGTGATTCAATTTTGCCTTCCTTAACTTTCTCTTAGTTCAACTTTGAAAATTAGGTCTAGTCTGCGAAACCAGAGATCATGGGTTCGGAAAGAAGATTTATCTTTAGAATGCTAGGAGCATTCTCCCAGCGGAGTCACCATTTGTTGTGCCTCTTGCACACATGCCCCATTCGGAATGGGGACCCTCTCTTTCCTTTTGGCTTATTGGGTCTTTTTGTTTTTCCTTGTTTTGCGTGCCCCATTTTCACGTCCTTGAAGGTCAACACATTCTCAAAAGTCCCATTTTAGGGTTGACCTAATTTTTCCCCTTGGGAAATTTCCAAGTCCAAAACCCTTTCGGGTTTTCTCTGTCAAATTGCCTTTCTGGCGTCCGCTGCACCTTCCGGGCCCGAACCCTCGGGTTTCCCCTCTTGGGTTTCCCTTTGCAAGTTTCCATTTTGGCTTCACCATTGCTGATGGCCTACGTCTGACGTCCTCCCGGACTCCGGACCCTAGTGCTTTCTTGGAACGTCTGAATCACTTGTTAAACTTAGCAACTGTGACCTTTCATCTTTCTGGCCCTTAGACCCCGGCCTCGGACTTTCATCCTCAGGCCGCCATCTCTGCCTCATCATTTCGAATGACCGATGAGCTTCGTCTTTTCGATCCCCGGATCCGAGAGTTCATTTCGCCATTTGGGTTTCACTTCATAGTTTTTTAAACTGCGGTGCCCCAACGTCTTTTCGGCCGCCGCTCAGGAAATTTGAATCCACCTACCTAATCTGTTGCCGTACTAAGCATTTACTAAGCTATTAATTGTGTTGGGGGCTATTTTAGTGAGTTTTGACCTATCATTTTCACATGACAAGAAGGAATTTGAAGCGCTCTCTGACCACAGCATCCTCTGCATTCGTGCTCGAGCTCCAGCTTCGTCGTTCCTCACGAATTCGACATAAAAATTCTTTGGGGATTCGAGGTAGGTTCGCCACTCACCTACCCTTTCCTTGTTCTCAAAACCATGAGTTGAAGATTAAGTGGAAACGAAAATAAATTTGAAACCTAGTAAGATAGTGCCCCGGCCTAAAAACCCACAAATTAGAAAATTTAAAATCATGAGATTGGTGGCTAAAAATCATAACCAGAATCTGACCTCCCCATCACTGTTCTTCGGAGCAGGCAACCACCTCTTTTGAGCCCAGACCTCTCTGCGGCCGCATGAAAAGTTAAACTTGTTAAACATAGAGAGAAATGACAGGTAGCCAAACTCACTTCGGGTCCTGGCCTCCGGACTTCCCCTCCTAGGTTTCCATTGTGCCTCCACCATTCTAAACAACTTTCCTCCCCTGTCCTTCTTGACCTCGGACCCCGAATGCATGAAGTCCATCGCAAATTTTCAACCAAAATCAAACTGCTAAGTTATCCTCGGACCTCAGCCCCCAGACTTCCATCCCCACACTGTTGTCCCTACTTCGCTATTTCAAACGGCTACCCCCGGACATCATTCTGGCTCCCGGGCCCCGAGTGCCCTTTTGCTCCACATGATTTGAACAAGGAAACTAAAATGTCCAAACTTCACTTGGACCCCGGCCTCCGGAATTCCATCACCGGAATTTCATCTTGCTCCTGCCATCCCAAACGGCCAAACTTGTTCACCTTTCCGAACACCGAACTTCAAACCTCCATTCGCCTCTAAAGTTTTCACCAACTGTTAAGTCTAGCTCGGGTATAATCTTTTGGACTTTCATCCGTGTTTCGCCATTTTGCACGGCTATCCCGTAGTAGCTTCCTGACCTCGACAACCCAGACTCCAGAACTCGATTCCTGGAATGTTGTTTTCCCTGCGCTATTCCAAACAACCAACTGTGGATGGCTTTCCTGCAACCAAAGCCCAAATGCCAAAATGATGGCTCAAACAACCTCCAAATCAAAAATGGACTTCGACCCACGTGCCAAAAATGAACCTTCTTTCATACCAACCCTTCATTGAACAAATCCAAGGTCGAGAAAGTTCATCGGGAATGACTTACCTCATTTTCCCTTACAAACGACATTCTGCTAGAGGAATTCCGGCCCTTGGGGCCCGGGTCACCTGTTTGCCTTCCAATGTTATTATTATCAAGTGTTAGACTTTTCTTAAATAAATATTGTGGGTCTAACCTTGATTTGTAGGGATTTTATCGAGGTCGTGTTCTCATGCTAATGTTGCTAAATCTCATCTCCTTGTGCAAGATTTATGGAATCTGGTGCAGAGGCCTTTGGGACGGCCAAGGATAAAGTGAAAATAACTGCCAAAGCCCCTCGAGGAAAAGAGGATAAAGATCAAATGAATTATCAATTCCAGGGGGCACCCTTGCATTCCAAGGTCACGACTAGTTGGAAGAACATCACAGACACCAATATCGGGCAAGTCGATATTGATGAGTTTACACGAAAGGCCAGGATGGACCCAAAGACAAACAATGCAAAGTTGATTAGAAGTAGTGGATTTAGAGCTTGACGCAGAGTGGAACACGAAACTCAAGGAGATCGAGGACAAAGAGGCTAAAGGATAGCCTATGATTGAAAGAGTTGCTGCTCCAGAGACCGAGGGCAGTAGGTCTCCTATGGAAGGACATGATCAAACCCCAGAGCATGATGAAGAAACATCCTTCCATGAAGATGAACAAGAGGATAGGCCCGAGGAAGGTGGGCATGACCAAGATGAAGAAGAAAAGGGTGCTGAAAGGGAAGACCACTCTGAGAAGAAACTGCTCACCAAATATCCTACCAAATGTGTAACACTCATGCAAGATTCTGAGGAGGAGAAGGAAGATACAAGAACTGAGTAGGAGGTCCTTAATGTCAAAGCCATTGAATTCGAGGTGAAGGACAACAAAGATCAACATGAATCACCCAAGGAAGGACCCTCGATGCCCTACTGGCTAGAAAGGTAGCTCGAAAAGAGAACTCTCACCCTAAAGGATCCGAAACAAAGACTAGAGGCAATACTATCTAGAGATAAGATTAATACCAAGAAGGAGAAGAAGCCAAGAATCAGATCAAGGGTAATGATGGATGCGCCCATATCTAGGGTAGTGCAAATAGCTACATTGGTGGTTAGAGAACAAGGAATAAGCTATAACATCTCCACCATTGACTTGGGAGTAGCCACCAAGGAACAAAAGGTCGACCACCTCCGGGAATCGGTTGCCACAGTGGTGCACCTTATCCAGCAAGATAAGGTTTCAAAGGAAGAGCTCAAGGCACAGGTAGCCGATCTGATGACCTGCATTCAACAATAGTCATCTCTGGATGAACAACCTACCATATCATCAGCCCCACCGTAGTTGTTGTCCTAGGAACAGATCAAAAAAATGGAAAGGAGGAACTTGGATAAGACCACAAAAAACTGGTTCCAGCAAGTCTTGGACATTGGGAATACGAGTATCAATTTGGCTGTCCAAACAACAAACAAGTTCTTGGAAGTATAAACATATCTTGAGGGCACAAAGTGAATCTACGAGGAGTTCCCAAAGAAGTATAAGGTTGCCTACCCATAAATCAAGGCTATCCTCGCACTGCCAAGTGAGGTTTGGGAAAAAGACCTTACCTTCAAGGACGATGACCATTGGTTGATGGATGTGTGGAAGTAGGACTTTGATCACCGAAAGGGGAGGCTAGAAAAGATCCTAAATCGAGTAATTCCAAATATTGAATGGGCCAAGGAGGCCAGAGGAGATTGTACTAGATACCTCAAGCTGGTGACAGGGTATGAGATGCCTACTGTTAAGATCAATCTGGAAAGTATAAAGCCTCACTTCTGAAGGAGGATGGAGAAGGGAATGTCAGCCGACGTTACCACAAACTTTATGAGCTTTTCTACTCAAGCTTTCACCCAGTCTAAGCTTTTCAAGGACAACGCTGCCAAGTATGACAAAGACTGGGAAAAGCTCGTTAACAATTCCAAAGAATGGAGTTACCAAGTGTTAAGGTCTAACATCATTGAGGTCGACAAGCTTCGGTCGATGATCTTAAGATTCATGGAGTACGTGGCTTTGAAGAAGCGAGAAGGCAACCCTATCATTGATGAAGAATTTTTGAAAGAATGGCTGCAACAAAGAGCAATCAACAAAAAGACAAAATGCTATAGTGTTGCCACTAAAAGACAAAATAGGGAAAATACAAGATGTTTTTAAAATGTAATATATTTGGGGGTAGGTGAAACCCTGTTGTAAAGTGAATCTTGGCCACACAATAGAATTGAATATTGGTCACTCATTTCTCTTTTTGGAAACTATAAATAGGGGTCTCCTCCTCTCATTTTAAGAGGGTTGAGTTGTTGCAAAGACATGCAACATAAATTGCAATAGAAATACAGTGATTTTGGTGTATTTTGGGTTTCTTCACATGTTTCATGATTCTTCTCCCATAAGTTAAGATTCTAATTTGAGTTACTCTGTTGTTCTTATTTCCTTTTTTAGCTGTCCTTGGTAGATTTAGTAATGTTGTCTTTGGTTGTGAAGATTCCTGTTGTGTGTATGCTTTTCTTGTCCATACTTTTAGTCATTTGTTGTTGGTAGATGATTGTGAAAAGTTAGTCTAGACTCTAATTTTATAGCTGCTCTTTAAACTTTGTATTTATTCACATCTATATGGCAAATGAATGATGAAACATCTGCAGTCCTTAGAAGATAGCATAGATTTCGTGGCATTGTGAAATTTTTGATCAAGTGAAATTATATTTTGAGGAAACTGTCCACAAAAGGAACCACCATGATCATTGTTCATCGATAATTGTAGGTCCAAGAAACTTCTCTCTTCCCTGCCCTTTTCCTTTTTTTTTAAGAGATAACCTATGCTAAGGTTCATTGCACATTGTAAAGCCAAATTCAATGATAAGATGGAGTTCAAGACTATTGTTTGAACCTATAGCAAAAGTGTAGTAATTTCCTTTCCAAGGAACTTTGTGCATAGATCCAATTCTCCTACAACTTTGATTCATGTAAGACCACCTTGTGATTCTAGAAAATCACATCATAAATCAACTGATATATTCCAAACATCATCATGACCTAACATCCAAGAGAACTTTGGATAGTGTTCTACAATTTGATTGTGCAAGATTGTCTTTCAAGAGAGGTAATGCACCTACACATTACCTGTGTTGAGAAGTGCATAAAAACACCATCAACAAGAGCCATTCACTATTTGATACTGGATAGATAAAACTTACATCAAGGAGCTTCTATAGCTCACCTTTCATTATCTCCCTAAGAGAAAGATTCATATGTCTCTATGGTTTCTGAATGGGCCTATATCCATCATTAATATAAATTCTATGCATACATAAATCAAGATATATTCGCTTCATATCATGGTAATCCCATGCATTTGCAGCTGAGTGTGCCTATAACACTGATTGTAGAGAATTCGGTTGTTCCTCCCTCAAGGCATTATTGATATTTAACTTCCTTCCTAGTATGATTTCCAACTCCTTTGATGACTCTTGAACTGATGAGAGATCAAGGCTTGGTATGATGGGTAGACATTGTTGACGTTGTAATGAACGAAATAGTTGTGATATCTCTTTTGTAGAATTTGTGGGTATAATACTTTGCAAGGGGTCTTGTAGGCATATGAGGTAGTCTTGTTTCTGTGGGCTCCTGCCATAGTCATTTTGGATTATGTGAGCAATGAGCCTTTCTTCATCCTGGTCATCCAATAATTGGTTGTGCTCTATAGTCACCAGTGTCTATAGAGAATAGTTATCCTCCTCCTCAGCCAAATTAGACCAAATGGTGTGCTCAAATTTTTCATATGGTTGGGTCGGTGGATAAAGAACCAAGTTCTTAGTAATTTTCCCATTGGATATATCATTTTACTAGATCTACATCCTATAAATTCATCGATTGTTGCTAACCAAGGCCTACCTAGGATGAGTGGGTAACTTGCAAGATTGACTTTGGGTTGTAACACTATGAAGTCTACAGGGTATTCCCAAGAATCCAATGCAATTACTAGGTATTCAATATCTCCCTTAAGCTTTATCACGGACCTATCAACTACCTACAAAATAGTTTGTGTGGGCCTAAGGTTCACCAACTAAAGCAACTGCATTGTTTCTTTTGTCATAAAATTGATTGTTGCCTCCAATTCTATCAAATTATTCTTAATGGTTCCATTAATCTTAACATCCACAATTGGACTACCAAGATCTGTATACTTAGGGATTGTAATGTTCCCTAACATGATATCTACAAGATTTCTCAAGACATGAACTGTTTGAGGATATTTTCTTTTCTTTCCTAGTTTCTTAATACATAGATCCTTTATAGTTTTGGTATAGATAGGGATGTCTTTGATAGCTTAGATAAGTGGGGTCTTGATACTCACATATTTTAGTTGTCTTACAAGATATATCTCATCTTGTGTGTGATGTGTTTGTAGAGATAGGCATTTAGGAAAAGGTGGCTTGGGATTTGAGGTAGTTTGGTGTACTTGATTTGGCTTAGGTTCCAAATATGGTTTATCAAAAGCCTCAAATAAATGTTCCTCATCCTCTATTTCTCTAATTTGGGGGGATGAAGGTCCAACAAGTTTTTTCCTTGATCTGAGGTGGACATCACTCACCTCTACCCCACAAGTGGGGTATTGCACAACTTTGTTAGTATAAGCCTATTGAACATGCTTAGTGTTAAGGTTAGGTGTAGGTTGGGTAGGTAAATTTTTTGCTTGGGTGGTTTGGATGTAAAATTTTATGGAGGAATTAGAGCTAGTTGTTATTATGGAGGAGGAAGCATAGACTGTTGGTTGTTCATATTTTTTTGTTACTATTGATGGCCTTTCTACCATTGAGGCTACTACTAATTATATTATGTTGTCCATTGAGTATTATAATTGGAACCCTAAATTTTTTGTTGTGGCTAAAGGTTTGGTTATTGGTTCCAATTTGGCTAAGCTTGTGGCCATTATTGAGGGTTTTGCCACTGGTTTTGGTTTACTTTCCAGGGCAGAGAGTTTCAAGAAAAAAAGTTATGATTCCCAATAGGAAAGGGTGAATTAAAGCTAAGGGGGTCTTGTCGCATACCTTGTCTTTGTTTCCATAGATTCCTTTGTGCTATATAAAATATCTATCCATCATCTCCTTCAATTGGTCAAAAATTAGGCTTCTCAACTTTATCTTGCTAGATACTGGCCAATCTTTTGCATTTGCAATTTTCCTTTCTCTGTCTATAGCTTGGACAATTTTAGTAAGCATAGCCTCATTTTCCTCCTACTTCTTCTTAATGTGGAGTGTATCCAACTGAGTGGCTAAATGGATAATTATATCTTCTTTCATATTGGATAATAGGTTTCTCAGCTCTATTTCTGAAACTCCTATAGATGATTTTCCACTTGTAGATGCCATATCTCCTCTTGGGCTTTTAGTAAAGATCAACATGACTTAAAAATATATTCAAATGGTAACTATGAAATATCCCCTCATCCAATTAGGTTCAAGGAATTCATTCAGTCATCATTAACTCCCCTCAAAAAGACCAACTTGAGGGACTCTTCTAACAACTTATTTTGGGGATTTTTCTTAAGAGAAAACTGAAATCTCTCCACATAATCTTCTAAGGGTTCATCATCCTTTTGTGTCATTCTAGAAATACCAACTTTCCTCCTATTAGGTCCTCTACAATAGTCCTGATACTTCTCTAAAAATAGTGTCTTCATGGTGTCCCAATCAGGAACAACATCCTTACCTAATCCCATGAACCATCTCAAAGCTACATCTTTCAGGGTGGAAGGGAAAAGTATTAGCCTATGTGCATCAAAAGTATAGTCATAACTTCTGCATAAGATATCAAATTCAAAGAGGAATGTATCTCGGTCCTAAGTCATTAACCCATAGAAAACTGGCAAGGGTGAAGGAGGAATGTTCTTCAACACTATAGCCCTTTTTTGGTCAGTAATGGGGAACCGAAATGTTGGTTGGGAATCATCATCATCTTCTACATCATATGTGGTGTGGTATGTTCCTTATGTATGTGTGCTAGAGATTGGTAGGAAGGAAATTTCTTCTTTAGTGGTACCTTTACTTTGAGTACTATAGTCACCAATTTAGGCAATAGATTCTTGGAATATAGAGGGAAGGAACCTACCCAAGGAATCTCTCTACCTCTGCATACATGAAATATGGCTTTAGATTCAACTATCCTACATAATGTTAGTATATCTTCAGTGTTGAAAAAGGTGGTATCTAACAATCCTAATGCTTGAAAAGAGAAATTAACTATGAAAACTATAAAACCTAGTCTATGAAGATAGTACCATCTAGGGAAACAGTTCCAAAAATGTAGATTTTAAGCTAATGTATTGTAAACTTGGTAGAATCTACTCAATTCATAGGGTTAACTGGTTGAACAATCCACTTTACATTGCTTAATACTACATTAAATTGTCAACCCAAGGCTTGTAAGCTTATGATGGTGCAACATTGCATATTCCTTCATGGACTTAAAGCTACCTAAACTACCCTAATTAAGTTATTCTACTTGCTAGAAATTCATAGAACTACAAAATAGTAAAAGTATAAACTGGAACTAGTTGCTATGGGTACCTACAGTAAAGACTATAACTAAACTATTGCTAAAAAATAATGTTGTATCAACTAAAAACTTAATAAAAACTAATGACTCAACTAAACTATCCACTAGAGTGCTACTAATAACCACTACATGCATATTCAAAAACCATTCATTCATAATAAGAAAGGGATGAAATCCGAATTAACTTGTGTATGATTCATGAACAATGATAAACTAATAATAGTTATTAACATAAATAAATAACTGAAAGGTGAAGTGAAGAACAATACCTTGAGTGGCCTACTCAAGTAATTGTTCCCACTTTAACTGAACTCAATCTAACTAATAGATTCTACACATCCCATAAGATTAAATCCATTCATTTCATATTGTAAAATATTATAAAAGATCTTTCCACATATCAGACTCAATCATTTGGAATATTTTTCATGTCTTGAAACTAAAATTAACTAGTAACATAAAACTGATAAAAAATCAACTAACTATTCAATGGATTCAACCAATAGCTATATACATGCTGAGGGAATCTTTATTGAAAGTAACAACTAACTGAATTCATTAACTCCACTCCCAAATAATAGAGCGTAGAAATAAGACTTGAATTATTCAACCTATAAATGAAAAGGAAAGATAATCCTATCAAAACCAGAACTCTGTCAAAATAGAACCGTATGTAAACATACAACCACTTGTCAGAATTCCATAGGTGAAGGAGACCTCTTCTTCAGTGTTTATTAAATTGGTTATAATAATGCATGTTCAATGTTCATTAAGTTCCTTTGATCAATGATCACCACATTAAACTTAACTTGGAGCTTCCCCTATTTTGGTGTCAAGTCATTCCTTTTGCTATATGTTCATCCCGCAACTGTTGCGCCTTTGTTCCTCTTTAGCTACAAACAAGTTAGTTCTGCAAAACATGTACACGAAGATAACTATCATAATTAAATCATAGCATTCCATCAACATTCCATACATATGTTCATATAAACCATATAATACTAATATATTATAACCATAATTCCATCATCATAATTAAGGTTCAAGTTTGCATAATGGATATAAAAGGAAAATAAGGAATCTCTTAAAGTGAATTTGATTGAATGACCATCCCTTAAAGATTGAATTGCTTCAATTCCTTTCCACAATTCCATTAGCTCAACATATAATGGCTCTAGATAAGTATCAATTATATCTAAAGTCATACATTTCTTTCCTAGTATAATCAATGATAGCATTAAGAAAAATAGTTTAGTTGCTAACCATGGAGGAATGTTATAATTTATTAAAAACACTAGCCAAGTTGACCATTTGGTACTTTGATTTGAGAATGGGTTCACCTCATCTAGAGCCAAACCCAATTGTATATTACAAGGATCTTGAGAAAAATTAGGCCATCTATTATCAAATTCCATCCACGTCTTAGAATTAGGTACATCCCATTGTTTTGCATCAGTGCTCTTATTTTGGGCATGCCATTGGATAAGTTCAAAAATGTCTTTACACCTATACATTTAGAGTATTCGTGGGATTATCAAAAAGTGGTGAAGAACCTTTCTAGGAACCATAATTGATTTCAACCCTTATCTATACCTTGCTTCATGACATTTCAGACATTCACTCACTTGCAAGATTCTTGTGAAATAATACACAACCATTCAGACATGTGTGGATGTTTTCATAACCTAAGCAAAGCTTAGTGATTTACTTTTTACATTGAATTCATTTTGTTGGCAATGTGGAGTCAGGTGGTAATAAAAAACTTAATAATGCCAATAACTAATCTACACTCTCCTTTTTCCAACCAAACACCACTTACAAGTTAACAATTTGAAGGATTGTTGTCAAACGACTTAAATTGTAATTAGCATACACAGGATTTAAAGTATCCTCCATAAACTTGGCCCAATCATCATTTAGACCCTCATTCAACATTTTACTAACTTAAAACCCTTTGTCTAACATATTTTCCTCTTCATCTATTTTTGGTTCCACTTCATCTATTTGTGTTGCCTCTTCATCTCTCACACTCTACAATTCTATCAAATCTTCATAATAATTCTAGATTTTATCATATGTTGATAAATTAGATTTATTTTTCTCACCTTTCCACCAAGAAAGTTATTACATGGACATGGATATTTATCCATATCCCTCTCATTGACTACTCTCTCATCAAATGCATGGTGTTGATCCATAGTCAACCTTCGACGTTGATCCATCTATCATGTTCTACACATAGCAACAAAAAATTGTAGACTAAGAGACAAAAACTACTTTTTAAAATTGAAATACATTTCCACAATTCCATTAGCTTAACATATAATGGCTCTAGATAAGCATCGATTATATCTACAGTCACACATTTATTTCCTAGTATAATCAATGATAGCATTAAGAAAAATAGTCTAGTTGCTAACCATGGAGGAAAGTTATAATTTATAAAAAATACTAGCCAAGTTGACCATTTAGTACTTTGATTTGAGAATGGGTTCACCCCATCTAGAGCTGAAAACAATCATATATTAAGAGGATATTGAGAAAAATCAGGCCATCTATTATCAAATTCCATCCATGCCTTAGAATTAGATACATGTCACTGTTTTCCATCAGTGCTCTTATTTTGGGCATGCCATTGCATAAGTTCAACAATGTCTTTACACCTATACATTCAGAGTATTCATGGGATTATCAGAAAGTGGCAGAGAACCTTTATAGGAACCACAATCAATTTCAACCCTTATCTATACCTTGCTTCATGAGATTTTAGACATTCACTCACTTGCAAGATTCTTGTGAAATAATACACAACCATTCAGACATGTGTGAATGTTTGCATAACCTAAGCCAAGCTTAGTGATTTAATTTTTACATTGAATTCATTTTGTTGGCAATGTGGAGTCAGGTGGTAATAAAAACCTTAATAATGCCAATAACTAATCTACACTCTCCTTTTTCCAACCAAACACCACTTACAAGTTAAGAATTTGAAGGATTGTTGTCAAACGACTTAACTTGCAATTAGCATACACAAGATTTAAAGTATCCTCCATAAACTTGTCCCAATCATTGTTTAGACCCTCATTCAACATTTTATTAACTTAAAACCCTTTATCTAACATTGTTGCATATTCATCTATGTTTGGTTCCACTTTATCTATTTGTGTTGCCTCTTCATCTCTCACACTCTGCAATTCTAATCAAATCTTCTTAATAATTCTATATCTTATCATATGTTGATAAATCAGATTTATTTTTCTCACCTTTCCACCAAGACAGTTATTACATGGACATGGATATTTATCCATGTCCCTCTCATTGACTACTCTCTCATCAAATGTATGGTGTTGATCCATAGTCAACCTTCAACGTTGATCCATCTATAATGTTCTACACATAGCAACCAAAAATTGTAGACTAAGAGACAAAACTACTTTTTAAAATTGAAATACATTTCCATAGCAATAGAGTTATAGAGAGAAAACAAAATACAGAGTTTAACTAATGAATTGTAAAACCTATATTTCCGTAGTTTATATTAAAATTGCTGATTGCATTGCATTGCACATCTTTCAAACTCAAAGAATTAATTCACATTGCATAAAGAATAACTATATGCTGATAGATGATGCAATTACTTCACATTGCATAACTAATAACTAGGAGCATCTGCCAATTGCATTTTCTTGTCATAGAATTCCATGAGACCACATTTATTTGAGGCATTTTTTTCAAATAGTTCACTGCCTTGTCTATGCTACCACATTTTCATACATGTCTACCAAATCATTTTATCAAATATTTCACTACCTTGTTGCTATGTGTAAGAATTGTCTATGAAGGTAGCCACCCAAGATCTAGAGGCCTAATAGAAAGCACAAGCATAAGAGAGATAGAGATAATATGACAAGAATAGATTATATTATGCCAATGATGAAAATAGATGTATATCCAAATGTAGTAGAGACTCCTTGGTTATATAGCCAAGGTGAGTATGTAGGAGGGCATAAGATTAGACAAGTGTCATAATATTATGACATGAGACAACTATGAAAGGCTATCACTCCACCTAAAGTGGAAAATTTATAATGTGATAATCACCACAAATGGTGGATCACCCACAAAAGGTGGAGACGTAATCACATGATATGTCCATGAAAGGTGGAGGTGATAAAGTAATAACATGATAAGTCCACCAAAAGTGGAAATTCTCCAACTACCTCCTATGTGGTCCTTAAGTAAACTTAACTAAGGTGTAATCATGACCTAGGACAAGGTACAACACATTTAATTACACCAACACCCCCCTTAAGTGCAACTTAGGGAGAATGTACACAAACAATGCAAGATGGGTCCCAACAACTAGGCCATGTTAGGTACCCATGTACAAATGCAATGCAATCTCTCATAAAGCAGAGAAAAGGAGAAAACCATGTGGTAAAAAACTCCCCCCCAAAAGAGAGATGAAAAACAAGAGAAAAATCTCTCAAATGTATGAGAAGGACAAAACCCCTAGAAGAGGACAAAGTCCCCCCCATAAGAGAGAATGAAGAAGTCAAGTGACCTCCTCAGATGAAACATCCCACACACCCAAGAGAGCTTGAAAATGATGATATGTACTCTTAGTGAAGGTTTTGGTGAAGATATCTACAACCTGTTGTGTTGTAGGACAATACTGCAAATCAATGACCTGCTCCTATATCAACTCCTTGATGTAGTGCATATAAATCTCGATGTGTTTGGTCCTCTGATGGTGAACCGAATTCTTCAAGATCTGGATGGCACTTTGATTGTCACAATGAATGACTATAGGACATGGAATACTGAAGCCAAATAGCCTCATTAGCTACATTAACAACCCCTCGATACTCAGCCTCAGTTGAAGAAAGAGAAATAGAATGTTGCTTCTTACTTTTCCAACAAATGGGGCCAGAACCAAGATGAAAGCTATAGCCAGAAGTGGACTTATGATCACGAATATTGCCAACCCAATCAGAATTTGTATATCCCACCAAGGTAGGTCTTGTACCTACTACATAGTGAATCCCATGATGATTTGTACCCTATATGTAATGAAAGATGCATTTGGTTGCTTTCCAATGAATTTCATGTGGTTCCTACATAAAGCATGAAACCATGCCAACTACAAAGGAGATATCAAGGCATTTGTGAGTCAAGTAGATGAGATTCCCAACAAGCTGACGATACAAAGTGGCATCAACAAGTGGAGTAGAACACTTAGCCTCAAGCTTGAATCCTGAAAGAAAGGGAGTCAAATTTGGCTTACAATCAACCATGTGAAACTGAGATAGAATATAAAGAGCATACTTGGGCTAAGAGAGAGATATCCTAGAAGCTGACTGTGTGATCTCAATCCCAAGAAAATAGTACAAAATACTCAAGTCAATCATAGTAAATTTTTCTTGCAAAGAATATTTGGCATTTTCAATGATGGATGAGATACTCCCTGTAATGATCAAGTCATCAACATAGAGCACAAGTAGCTAATCAGAGTCACCCTATCCCAAAATGTAGACATTCAGATCTGAATGACACCTGGTGAATTCTATGGAGAGAAGAAAGGAATCCATCTTGGCATACCAAGCCCTAGGGGCCTATTTGAGGCCATAGAGAGACTTCCTCAATCTGAAAACCAAAGAAGAATCTTGTATGAATCCATGTGGCTGCTTCAAGTAAATATCCTCATGAAGATCCCCATGAAGAAATGAACTCTTCACATCCATCTGATGTACATCCCAACCATGAGTTGTGGCAATAGAAAGTGTCAAGTGAATGGAGTTCATCTTAGCAACGGGTGCAAAGGTCTCTGTATAATCAACACCTAGAACTTGTGAGAAAAATTTTTCCACAAGCCAAGCCTTGTATTTATCCACACTTCCATCTGCTACATACTTGGTCCGATAGATCCACTTACATTGAACCATCTTCCTCCCCTTAGGGAGTGGAACTAAATCCCAAGTGTGGTTCCTCATCAAGGAACTATACTCTTCCTCCATTGTTGAATCCCACTCTGGAACTCCTGATGCTTCCTTGAAGGACTGTGGATCGAAATCACTAGCAATAAAAGCATGTGGAAAATCCTGATGTTGTGACTAAGTCCTTCGAGTATCTAAACGATCCCCAACAAGAGAACATGCTAACTCAAGAGTATATCGAGCCCAACAAGGTCTAGTAGGAGATGAAGGATGAGTCTCCTCAACTGCAAGTGGACCCTTCAAAGGTGTAATCCTATGAGTCAGAGTTGAGGAAGAATCCTCATCTGAGTCACTATCATCACTTTCCACTATGGAGGAAGGAAGAGGAGGATTAGAGGTAAAGCTAGGAGAGCTTTTCTCAAAGTGAACACTCCTCTCAATGAATAGCTCATGTGTCTCTGGATCCAAAAGTCTATATGCCTTAACACCTTTAGGATATCCAACAAACATGCAAGGCCTACTATGAGGTTCCAATGCCTTGCACTTCTTTGGAGGTATGCATTCCCAAGCTAGGCAACCAAAAACTCTAATGTGTCTCACAACCGGTTTTCTACCACACCAAGCCTCAAAAGGAATCATACCCTTCAAAGCCTTATGGGGAAACCGATTTTGGATGTGTGTGGCACAACTGACAACTTTTTCCCAAAATTGAGGACCAAGAGAATGAGCATGAATCATGCAGCTAGCCATCTCCTTAAGGTTTCTATTCTTCCTTTCAGCAACACCATTCTGTTGTGGAGTGTAGGCAATTGAATGTTGAAGATCAATCCCCTCAAGAGTTCAAAATTCTTGAAGTTTATTGTTCACATATTCCCTTCCATTTTCTGTGTGAAGAATTTTGACTCGCTTCCATGATTTCTTCTGAACATGAGCCTTGAAGGCAAGAAATTTGTCAAAAACTTCACTTTTGTGAACAAGAAAATAGACCCATGTGAAGCGGGAGTAGTCATCAATGAAGGTGAGGACATAGCGGGCCTTGCTAAATGATGGCACTAGAAATGGACCTGCTACATCACTATGAACCAATTGAAGAGCTTCCAAAGCTCTCAAGACTTCCCTTTGTCAAACTTCTCTTTTGGATGCTTACCCAATGAACAACCTAAACAAACACCTTCTGAAAAGTTGATTTGAGGGAGTCCTATAAGCATATCCTTGGAGATAATTTGTTGAAGATAGCGGTAATTGAGATGTCCAAACCACTCATGCCATAGCTTACTTTTTGAATTTGAATGAGTGAGCAAGGCTATAGAAGGAGACTTAGGAATAAAGTGGGAAAATGAGTAAATTTGTGTGTTGTGATTGGCTTGTCCCACTGCAACCAAGGCATCATCCTTAATTTCTTTGACCACAACTGAATCTGGTAAAAACTCAAATTTCTTGCCATCTCCAAAGTGAGTGATTTGGTAGATTGAAATAATATTGGTGCTCAAGTTAGGAACATAGAGAACATTCTCAAATGTTCCATCATCCATGACAACTGAACCTTTTCCTTCAACGTCCACTTGAGTATAATCACCTATGAAGATATGAGGTACCTTAGATGGCTCCAAAGAAGAAAACTACTCCCTTGTAGAACCCATGTGATGAGTAGCACCCGAGTCAAGTATCCATTGATGTGAAGAATCTGTAGTAGCCATAAATGCTTTCCATTTTTCTTTTGATTGTGAGTAAGTGAAAGGAGATGAATCCTTCTTCTTATAAGCGGATGGAAAATTGATGTTCTTCTTCTTGATGATGTTTGTCAACTCATCAATTTTCTTAGTGTGGAAATGATGCTCATCATGAAAAAATCTCTTGCAATATGAAAAATTTGGTCTCTCCTTCTTGCTTGAATTTCCCTTCTTGGTAGAAGATGAAGAAATCCCTTTTTGTGGAGAGGATGATTGTGCTTTATATTGTTGTGTCTTTTCCTTAAACTGCTTTTTCTTCTTGTTAGAACCCTTTCCTTGAGTCCCTTGATTAGCCACCAAATCTTTTGACTTTGAGGACTTGAGAATCCCCATGCTTATCAACTTTTCTTTCTCTAACATCAAAATTTTCGTGAATGCATCAAATGATGGAAGAGTGAAAGAACTACCCATTGTCAAGCAATGGGTTTGGAAACTAGAAACAAATATTGCATATTTTGATGGAAGATTTCCCAACAAATTGTAGAATAATTGTGCATTCTTTTTATCAATGCCACGATCCTTAAGTTGTGCTCTTAGCTCATTTTCCTTAGTGACATAGTCTTGGATTGTATCAAAATTCTTGGGATCTAACATTGTGAGATCATTTCCAAGCTGATAACCTCTAATCTCATCAACTTGGCCATACAATTGACCAAACTTTTCCCAAGCTTCTTTAATTGTCTTACACTTTTCAATTTGAAAGATTAGATCTTTTGATACATATTTCCTCAAAGTTCCAAGAGCCATAGTATTTTTAGTGAGCCAATCCATATTAGCATTAGGATCAATTTTAGGATCAGATGGTGCAACAATAGTTCCATCAATATAGTGAGTTAATCCTTTTTCCATTAACTTACTCCAAGCATCAATTTTCCAAGAAGCATAATTTTGTGGAGTTAACAAAGGAAACTTAGGAGAACCCATAGAAGAAAAATGAAAGAGAACAAGATAGAGAAAGAGGCACAATCACACAAGACACCCCCCCAAATTCACTCAATCAAAGAACCTCCCCCAAACAAAATGATTTGGCACTTTATACTTAGTGCATGTATAATGGCCACTTGCAAGCCAAGCAAAGTGGGCTTCTAATTTTCAATGTTTTACAATAACCTTAATTAGGATTCAACAGACTCAAATGACTGATGCAAAAGACCAAACCAAGATATTATCTTTACAAATGCAAAAATAGGCCAAAAATGACCAAGTGCTGAAAGTACAATTTCTGATCACAATCACTACAAATTGATAGTACCAATGTGAAGTTCAGAAAAAATCATGCACTTTTAAAAAAATGACACCTAAAAAGGAGTTCGTATGAGCCTGAACGAAGCCCCAAAAGTTGCAAAAATGGTGACAACTCAACAACACCTATGACAGATTAGATTTTATGAAAAATTCAAGCATCAAAACCAAAAACCAATTCTACCAGTGTGTAGAGTGCAAAAAATTATCCCAAATAAAAAAAAATTGTTCAAAAAAAGGAGTGAGAATGAGTAAGATAGCATTTGAAAATGAACTACAAATTCCAAAACTCAAATGAGAGGGGGGACAATTTTTTTTGAAAATTGCTAACACAATGCTGATGTCAGCCGACCAGTGGATTAAATTTGACAGCTTCCAAACCATTGTCGCATAATATACTCCTCCTACTGGAATATTATTTTTCGCCAGCATAGGCCTCTGGAATATTATGTCACCGATGGAATCTTTCAGAGATTCTCATAATATTCTTTTGTTGGTATTTTCTTCATCGGGTTTTAAGGGATGCCATATTTTAAATTTCCAGTCGTCGACAATGAACTACTCGCCGGTATTTTGTACAATGTCACTGGTGGGAGGAAATTGGTGGGGCCACAATCGGTTAATGGTAAGATGACACATGATGAAAAATGAAGGGCTTGTGGTACCCCATGGGTATAGAAGGTACCCATCTACAAACTAGAAAAAATGCAAACTAATAAAGTCTTCCTTTTATATCTTTTTTGATTTTTTTTTAATAATTTTTTTCTAAAATCAAATGGGTCGATTGAAAAGCTAATTTTTTATTAAAAAAATTCAAAAATTTTCAACTGAATAAAATATTTTTTCGACTGTACCTAATTGATGTCGACTTGCATTAATGGTGATCTATATAACTGAATAGGGGGAATTTTTTTCTTCAAGCTTGGGGTGAAGTGCTTTGATTTTGATGAATTGGTAATCAATCTTAGGGATTTTGGCCATTCTGGATGCAATGGTAGGGTCCTTTTTGATTGAAAACACTTTGAAAATATGGCTACCTCCTGGATTTGGCAACCACCTCCAATCTTCGAACCCTTGTAGATTTGGCCTCCAATGTCCAATTGGGATGAAACAAAAGGAAAATCTAACTTTCTCAAACACTCCATATGTAATGGTGAGCTTAGATCCCAAAATGCACCTGCAATACAAGGCCAAAAATGGAACCCCCTAGAATCTAGTATTTTTATAAAGAAAATACAAGATTGCACTCAAGATCTCTCCAAAATGACAATCCAAAGGAACTCCAATAGCTCTAATACCATGTAAGAATTAGCTATGAAGGTAGCCACCCAAGATCTAGGGGCCTAATAGAAAGCACAAGCATAAGAGAGATAGAGACAATATGACAAGAATAGACTATATTATGCCAATGATGTAAATAGAATGTATATCCAAATGTAGTAGAGACCCCTTGGTTATATAGCCAAGGTGAGTACATAGGAGGGCATAATCTTATGACAAGTGTTGTAATCTTATGACATGAGACAACTATGAAAGGCTACCACTCCACCTAAAGTGGAAAAGTGATAATGTGATAATCACCACAAATGGTGGATCACCCACAAAAGGTGGAGAGGTAATCACATGATATGTCCATGAAAGGTGGAGGTGATAAATTAATAAATAACATGATAAGTCCACCAAAAATGTAAATTCTCCAGCTACCTCCTATGTGGTCCCTAAGTAAACTTAACTAAGGTGTAATCATGACCTAAGACAAGGTACAACACATTTAATTACACCAACACTATGGATAAAATCTTTAAAAAAATTCTTTCAAATAAGCTATGGATGCTTGGAAAAAATCTATCAAAGCATAATAATAAGAAATAGCATAGACAAGGCAGTGAACTGGTTGAAAAAATGTCTCAAAAAAATGTGGTCTCATGGTGATGGAATTCCATGATAATCCATAACAATTTTCTTGTCATGGAATTCATCATGGAATTCCATCAAAATGAGACCAGATTTCTTTAAGACATTTTTTCCAAAGTTCATTTCCTTTTCTATGCTACCACATTTTTCATACATGTCTACCAAAGCATTTTATCAAACAGTTCACTACCTTGCTACTATGGCTAAAAGCCTAAAATAGGTGATTTCAAACAAGCTATGGATGCTTGGAAAAAATAAATCAAATTATAATAATAACAAGCTATGGTCTCATGTTTTTTTGGCACAAAAATCAACATGATTATATTTTCATTTTTTGTGGGTTTTAAATGCATTTTTTTGGAAATTTTGTTGTTTGAAATGGGGAAAATATTCATGGTCAGTTTTGTGCATTTTTTAATTGTAGGATTCTCATAGTTAGTGAAAAAGGTAGTGTTCATGAAGGAATGGAAACGATGCATAGAGCCTTTGAATTATACCCATACTATGCAATGGAATTGAATCATTTATCAAACCATTTTTTCTTCACAAGGAAGCATTTTATTGTGGAACAGTTGACTGAGACAATTTTTGTTTCAACTAACCTTCCTCTCATGAAATATCATTCATATTATAATCTTTCATGATATTATCATAGTTAAGGTGATTATGACACCACTGGCCGCTACTACATGGCATTAGTCAAGGAAAGCTAGAGGCCACAAGATTTTGTGGACAGGTTCAATTGAAGATGGAAGATCTTAAGAGTTCTCTCTCAAATTTTGCAAAGGTTCTGAGGTCCACCCTGAGAACTATGAGAGCTTAAAATTTGTAGGAAATATGTATGCTCAACAAGGGTAGGTAGAGAAGGCTTTGGAAATTTTAAGAAAGGCAACTCGCATAGATCCACATGATTCCCATACATTTATCAAGATGGGTGAATTATTAATATCATCAGACCCTAGTGTAGCCTTAGATTCTCTTAAGAAGTGAAAGTATCTTCTAAAGAAGAGCACAGAAGTACCTATTGAATTGTTAAAAAATATTGGGGTTCTTCATTTTGAGAGTGATGAACTAGATTTGGCTCAACAAACTTTTATGGAGGCATTAGGAAATGATGTTCTACCTCTCCATAAATCTTTGTGGTTAGTTTTATTCATTTTTTACTTGTAGGATTCTCACAATTAGTGAAAGAGGTAGTGTTCATGAAGGAATGGAAAAGATGCATAGAGCCTTTGAATTATACCCGTACTGTGCAATAACATTGAATCATTTAGCAAGCCATTGTTTCTTCACAGGGCAACATTTTCTTTTGGAACATTTTACTAAAACAACTCTTATTTCAACTAATCACCCTCTCATGAAATCTTATTCATGCTATAATCTTGCACAATATTATCATAGTAAAGGTGATTATGATACCACTTGCTGCTAATACATTTCATCATTCAAGGAAATCCAAAGGCCACAAGATTTTATGGATAGGTTAAATTGAAGTTGGGAGATCTTAAGAGTTCTCTCTCAAATTTTGGAAAGGTTTTGGAGGTCCACCCTTAAAATTGTGAGAGCTTAAAAGTTGTATTCCATATATATGCTCAATAAGGGTTGGTAGATCAAAAGGCTTTGGAAATTTTAAGAAAGGAAAATCTCATAGATCCATGCGATGCCCATGCATTTATCAAGATGGGTGAGTTATTAATATCATCAGACCATAATGCAACCTTAGATTCTCTTAAGACAACAAAGTCTCTTCTAAAGAAGAGTAGAGAAGAAGTACCCATTCAATTGTTAAACAACATTGAGGTTCTTCATTTTGAGCGTGATGAACTAGAGCTGGCTCAAAAAAATTTTATGGAGGCTTTAGGAAATGGCATTTGGGTTGAATTCATAAATAAAAGCCCATGTGCCAATTCTACAATTTTTCCTGTGCTCTTTAAGGATATGGAATTCTTCCATCGACTAGAAGAAGGCGGTGTTTCACTTGAGTTACCATGGGATAAAGTCACAACACTATTTAATCTTGCTAGGTTGTATAAAAAACTACATGATACTGAAAAAAACAAATCTTTTATACATGCTAATATTATTCAAATTTCTTGATTATGTGGATTCATATCTACGTCTTACAGCCATGGCTCAGGCTCAGAATGAGATCCAACTGTATGCACATAAAAATGGTCTAGAGAACAATTAATTAAATACTTGTTATTTAATTAATAAATTATAATCCCTCTACTATTATAAATAAATTGATAAATTTATTTATATGGTTCATTACCTTAATTCCTCTTTTCAAAAATCACTTTCCTCTTAAATTAATTAAATGCACAAATTTAAATAATTTTTCATTTAATTGATTTCCCTCCTCCTTTTTAAATTTGACATGTCTCCATATTTCTTCTAACCACTTCCAAATCATCCTCCACCTCATCATATGCCACACATTTTCATTTATTTCTAATTTTTTAAATTGGGAATATTCTCTCTAACCTCTCAACCTCCTAACTTCCTAGGAGACACATGGCTCCTTCTGTTAATTGATTCTCTTGGAAACTTGGAAGATTGACTCTTCTAAATGGAGCAGCCTCCATGAATTCCTCTAACCTCTTTGTGCTCCACCATTGATGCCTCAGGATCACGATCTCGACCATCCATCTTTGCCACCTCAGTCCAAGCCTAGAAAAATCTATAAATAGAGAGAATTTCTACAACTTTTCATATAGAATTGGACTACAAACTTATGCTACAAAAATATTAGTGCAATTTAAGAGAAATTTGGAGAGCATTGTAGTTAGTGTTTATCATTTTTAGTTTATTTAGTGTTATCATTGAAATTTCAATCTTATTATCTTAGTTGTTGCATCTTATATACAACATTACCATTAGATTTGCATTATCATTTTTAGCATCATTTGAGTATATCAATACTCCATCATAGATCATTCAACATTTAAACATCAAAATACAAAATTATAGTGATGTAGGCATGTAGTTTGCATTGCATAATAAATTCTCATTTCTTAGGTTGTCATCTTTATTGATTCATGTGCAACATTTAATCAGATATGAGAGCATGAATTCAAAGGTCCTTAAGACTAGAGAACCATGGAATTATTTGGAAGGATAGCAGTAGAAATTTAATTTAGTTATTTAAATTCATTTTATGTAATACATTTCATGGATGTGTGTGTTTGATTTTACTAATTGATTTCACTTACACTCTTAAAAATTGCACACATAAATTGGTGCCCACCATGGGACCTAGCCCCATCTTTAATCTATTTTTTGTTGAGTTTTCCTTCACAGGTTCCATGAAAAGTGTCGAAATAGCACATTAAAATTTTTCTATAGTGCATCTAGCAAATTTATCAATGCATCGAGTTCCTGTTTCAGTGCATCTAGTAGTTCTTCTGGCACATTCAACCTCTATTTCGATGCATCGAATCTCTGTTTCAGCGTATACAGTTGTTCTTTCAACATATCAGGGGGTTTTAATTTGTATTTTTTGCTTTTCCAGTTTAGCACATTTAGTCTATCATTTAGCGCATTTGGTCTCTCTTTTAGCAAATTCAGTAGTTTAACGCATTCGGTCTGAGTTTTAGCACATTCAGTTACTGTAATGGCACATTTAGTTTTTAAGGTAAATTTTCCAAATTCCAAAAACTAATCTATGTTTTTTCTGTCTTGCAGGAACCTTGTACGCAATCAAAGACTCTGTTGAAACAAATAAAGAATGATCTCAAAGAGAAATGGACTGAAATTACTAACAATTGGTTGCAGGGTTGAATTTATTTGTCATTTCCTTTGGTTAAGTTAGGAATCTAGCATAATTAGGAGGATATATTTACACCATGCTTGTTGTGTTTATGGAATGGTAGGTGTGTATGCTCTCCCCATAACTAGGTGATAAAAAATCTAGACCCATTCTTTTCCTTGCATTTTAATCCTTAGAGGGCCTGCCTTGGCGGGACAAGAGGTAATCACCCCAAGGGAATGACCCAACTGGGAACACACTAAAGGCAAGTGACTTCCACCTGAGATATAAATGAGGGTACTTGAGGAAAGTTCAAGTATCATGAGGATTGTTTCGACAAGAAGGGTAGAAATGGTCTCTTGTCGTATGGATGATCCCCCACAAATGAAATGCCCCTACTCAAACCCTTTGTTATAGTAAGCCAAAAATTCCTTTCTATTTACTGGTGCAAGAACGATCATTCTGAAGCCGTCCCACATTCTTGTGGATTTTGGTAGAAATGAGAAGTCAGTCATGGGAGATTCATGAGGACTGAGGCTTGGTTGACCTGAGAAGTGAGTGCAATGTAAGGGGGAGCTAGTGTGCTCAAGCCTTTATTCATTCGCCAAAAGTAAGCACAGTTGGAGCAATCCAAGTGGGAATCCAATAGATATTGTCTTACACATCCTAGGATTGTGCTTGTTTAATGCATTTTTACCTAATGGTTTTTAAATCAAACATTCAAGTGAACATAAAAAAATAAATTTCAACTATGATTCAAAAGAAAATTCAACCAAACAATTAGATTTCCCTCCAAGAAAATCAGAAATTCAATCAAAATTGCCAAAAACCAGAAAGAATTTTCTAAATCGATGCATCCATTGACTGTTCTAGTGCATATATTTCATCTTTTATCACATCTATCTGTTGTTTTGGCACATCATTTTCATAATTTAGCACATATATTTGTTGTTTTAGCGCATTCATCCTCTGTTATAGTGCATATGTGTGATCCTGTAGTCAATTCATTTGTTGTTTTAGCGCATCCATTACCTATTCTAGCGCATACTTGCAATCCTTTAGCACATCTGTACCATTCCATAACGCATATGATTTTTGGCACATCTGGGCACTGTTTTAGTGCATCTGGTAAATTTTCAAACAAAAAGATAAATTTGACCTCCCTTCTACCAATTAACACCAAATTTGGAGATTCCTTCTCAAACAAAATTCATTCCTTATCACAATATTGCTTTTAACTTATCAAAACCAACACTTTCAAGTGAAAATCCCTCCTCTAAACTTTAATCAAACATCCAAAAGTGCCTCTTCACCACACCTATTTCTGATTTAGCAATGACATTTCACCATTAGGATTTACCATCCTTCATCAAGATTCATCATCCTTTATCCTAAAATAAAGGTTGTTTAATTAGATAACATATTTAAACTAATCCTTTTGGCACTCTCAAACTTTGATCAAATCCTTAGACCATCTTCATCACTTGTATACCCATTTTAACAAGATTGCAAAAGAAAAAAATTGAGCAAAAATAAATCGAAAACCAAAACACCATGGCTAAAATAGAAGAGAATCCCTTTTTTAGAGTTCCTCGAGATGAGGTGGAAGAAATAATAGATGAAACCATAGAAAAAGCCCAATAAGATCCAAATTTTAATAAATTCATGGAGAGGATCTTTGAAAAGGAAGGTGAGAAATACATTTTGATGCTAGCAAATAAAGGGATCCAACTACCTGACAATTTGATGTCAAAAAATTGAAAAGAACCCCTAAGAAAATAGAAGCAGAAAAGAAAATCAAACCAAGAAGTGAAGCAAAAACCAATGACCCCATGGACACTTTAAAACAATAAATCCAAGCCCTCCAACAACAAATTCAAAACTTGCAAATGAGAACCACCAAGAGATACTCTATACAAGATATATGTCCCTATGCATTCAATCAAAGTGTTAACATAATACCATTTCCCAAACATTGTGAATTTGCTAAATATGATAAGTACAATGGGAAAACCGATCCAGTAGATCACATAAGGGAATTCTAAACAATGAGTCTTGAATTTTCCCATGAGGAAACATATTTGATGAGATTATTCCCATGTAGTTTGGGAGGGCAATGCATGAAATGGTTCTCATTATTACCGCTAGGTATCAAATCTTTTGAGGAATTGGTCAACAAGTTTATCACTCAATATTCATATAACATCCAACATGAAATCACAATGAAGAACCTTTGCAATGTCAAACAAAAGAAGGGAGAATCATTCCTATTGTTTCTAAAAAGGTGGAGAAGATTATTTGCAAGGTATCCTCAACCCATACCAGAAAGAGAGAAGATAGAGGTATTCATTGATAACTTGACTGATGATATGAGCTATAGGCTTGAATTACAATGTACTCCAACTTTTGAGAAATTGATTGTAAATGGGATCAAAATTGAAGAGGCTTTATTCAAATGAGGAATTTTGAAAATTTATAATGAAAGAAACTCATCCAATTCCTCCAACAATGACAAACCAAAGTTTTGGAAAAAGTACAAAAATAATGGCAATGATACTTCAGTTGAAATGCATAATGCTAAACCAATCTTCAATTTGTTAGGAAGCACCTTGAATACCAATCAAAAGACCGCCCAAAATACCAACCAAAGCAACAACCAAAATACCAACCAAGGCAACAATCAAAACAATCAAAGCAACAAAACATCTAGGACCCTACCATATCAAACGTTGAACAATCGTTGAAAGTTTACACATTTGGGTCAATCATATGAATCCACATTGAAAGGGCTTATTGCAGAAAATATTATCACTCTACCCGACACCCAAGGTATTGAACCCAAAGTAAAATCATCATGGTGGAATAAAGCCCATTTTTGTGAATTTCATCAATGCAAAGGTCACCTAGCCAATAGTTACATGCAATTGAAACACAAGATACAAGATTTGATTGGCAATAAGATCATAGGAATAGAAGAGCCCCAAACAAACATTGATCATGGGGTATTCAAAAACCCTTTTCCAAATTATTACAAAGGAGAATCTTCTAACACGAATGACAAAGGAAAGAGCATGAACTATGTTCTTGACACTACCATTTATCATATTTCAGTCATTGAAGATCACACAAATGACATTGAAATCAATAATACACCAGGTCTTGTTGCAACCCATCATCCAATCAACGACACCAACATCCCCTCTAATCAAGTCCCTAGTATCCAAAAATACATGGTTGTAATGGGTAATCAAATTAATGTCATCAAAATCAATAGAAAACAAGATAGTGTAACCATAAACATAACCACAAGGGCCCAAACCAAATATTTTTTAAAAGGAAACACCTCCAAAGCCCCCACTACTACATCTCATCAATATAACATTATCGATCAGCTCCAAAAGATCCTCGTGCAAATATCAATACTGGAGCTCCTTAAAATCTCACTTGCTCACAAGGAGATCTTGGAAAAGGCCCTATTCAATACAACAATACCAAATAATTTGGAAGTCTACACTTTTCAAGCCATGGTGGGACATCTAATTGCACCTCATTGCTTATCATTTTCAAAAAATGATGGTGTATCTCTCACTCACCCTCACAATGTAACCCTCCATATCAAGGTCCTAATCCATTAAATTCATGTCAAGCACATCCTAATAGACGGAGGAGCCGGTCTTAATATATGTACTTTAAAGCTTGTCCATTCACTAGGATTCTTTGAAAATGCAATATGATAATGAGGAAAGAGCTTCAAATGGATTGATTGTATTACCAATTCAAGTAGGGCCAATTCAAAAATATGTGGTTTTCCAAGTTCTAGATAAAGATTTGACATATAATATATACTCTTGGGTCATCCTTGGATCCATGAAATGTAGGTTGTACCTTCAACATACCATAAGTGTCTAAATGTTCCATGCAATGGGCAAGAAATTACCATTCTTTCTGATTCCAATAGTTTCCAACATTGCAATACCCTTAAGGTTGTCCAAGATGTATTTGTGCCTCATAACTGAGAAGCTCTTGATTCCACCCCTGGCATCCCCAATAATTCAAGTCAGGCCAAGTCGTCAAAGTTTCTAGCTAGATCCTCCAATGAAGGAAGTAACCCAAGTTCCTCGTCCAAATAATTCAAGAAAAAGGAAGAACCTATCCCCTCTACATCTACCAATCCTGAAGCCCGACTCAATACTTTGGCCAAACAGTTTGAGAAGAAAGTCCAAGTTAAAGACAAAGGCATGGGTTAATATTCCAGTGAACAATCCCTTTACCTCTCGCAACTATTGTCACCAAAATACCATGGTCAACCATCAAACTCATCATAATCATCCTCACAACCTATCACACTTTTTGATGGTCGATTCATAAAAGAAAGCACCCAAGTAGACGAATTTGATGACAAAGATATTTTGAATTGGCTCTACAAGGATGAAAATAATTCTCAAGCAGTAATGGCTAATGTCCAAACCACACAATATGGCAAAGGATTTTCAATCCTTGAAAAGATGGGATATGAGGGACAAGGACCTATTGGGAAAAGGAAAGAAGGTATCATAGAACCTATCCAACCCATTATAAAAAATCCAAAAGACAAGATAGGGTTGGGATATAAAGAACATCAAAAGGATGAAGAAACAAAGGAGGACCTAAAGTAGAAGGTTGTTGAACGGATCCTACAACTCCAAGCAAGTGATCACCATGAAACTGATTCCAATGAATATGAGTGGGATTCATTATCAGAAGAGTCATGTCATGATAAGGACATTAATGTAGTACCCAAGTATACACCTACACTCGAGGAGGGAAAAAGCTCAGGGTTAAGACCATTTGAATTAGGATCACAAAATATCGATGGCTCAAGTGAAGATGATCAAAATCCTAGTGAGCTAGATCACTCGGAAGAGAGTAACATCATAGACCTTGACCTCTCCATAGTATTATTTGATGACAATGTCACCATTAGGACCCTTACGATGTCTAACCTAAACCCATTTGATGATCCCCTACCATTGGTACATCCTGAACTCATGGATTGGGACCAAACTGACTCTATTGATATCCCCACATTTTCAAACAATGAGGCAATGCTCAACTTCCTCTTTGCTATTATCCAAAATAGTTTCAACCATTGAACGTCATAATGAAGCTTCTAGATAGGGGAGTTCCAAATTTCCCAACTGCAAAATGAATGAAACAAAAGAAGGATCTAATGGTGAAAACCATTCCATGGCAGTATCAAATCAAGAAATAATAAAAGTAAAGAGCAAATATGATAGTGAAAAACTCTCTGAGGCACCAAAGGATGGTAAATTTGACACTATCCTCAAGCACTTCTAAGAAAGATCCAAATTATTGATCAAGCCAACACAGTCCATCAATGTCAGCAATGCAAAAATAGTGAAAACTCTCCACCTAGAAGAATCATTGATAGAACAAGAAAAGCCTAACTTTTTCAAGTTTTTTGAAGAATGACAAGTCAACTTTGCCTAGTCATATGCAGACATGTCAGGGATAGACCCAAATCTCATCATGCACCATTTATCTCTCCCTTTAGGAATTAAACCAATCAAACAAAAGTTGAGAAAGATGAATCCTCACATTGCCCTATTGGTGAAGGCAGAACTAAATAAATTATTAGGATTCATCAGACCCATTGATTATATAGAATGAATATCCAACAGTGTAACTGTTTCAAAGCCTGATGGTAGCATACAAATTTGTACAAACTTCAAAGACCTCAACAAGGCTTGCCCAAAAGATGATTTCCCCTTGCCAAACATTGATATCATTGTAGACTTAACAGTAGGTCGTGGCATGTTCTCACTAATGGATGACTTTTCTGGTTATAATCAAATCAAGATATCACCTAAAGACCAAGATAAGACAACTTTCACTTGCCTATGAGGAACCTTATGTTGGAACATCATGCCCTTCGGATTGGAGAACATAGGGGCCACATACAAAAGAGCCATGACAAGAATTTTTCATGATACGATGCATACTTTCATGGAAGATTATGTGGATGACTTATTGGAAAAATATTACACTAGAGAAGGACACTTGGAGATACTAGACAAACTCTTCACCCAACTAGAGAATTTCAATCTCCACCTAAATCCAAAGAACTGTGTGTTTGGGGTAACATCGACAAAGCTACTGGGATATATAGTGCCAGAAAAAATTATTGAGGTAGACCCTGCAAAAAGAAAATCTATCATGGAAATGCCACCCCTGAAAAATATCAGTCAATTAAGGTCCCTTCAGGGCAGATTTTAGTCAATCAGAAGATTCATATCACAACTAGTTGATAAAACTCATCCTTTTACCCACTTGTTGCACAAGAATGTTTCCTTTCGATGAGATGAGAAATGTGAGGCAGCTTTCAATCAACTAAAACAATACCTAATGATTCCACCTGTCCTAGCACCTCCAACATAAGGAAAGCCTCTCTTATTGTACATAGCCACAACCGATCGATCATTGGGAGATTTGTTGGCACAAGAAGATTCAACGTGAAAGGAGAGAGAAATCTATTATATTAGTAGAAATCTAAATGATTATTAAATCAGCTATACACCCATTGAGAAAGCTTGTTTAGCAGTAGTGTTTGCTACCCAAAAATTTTGGCACTATATGTTGACTCATACAGTCAAACTGATAACTAAGATAGATCCATTGAAATATCTCCTTAGCAAAGGAAATCTGATAGGAAGGTTAGCCAAATGGGTAATGATACTCAGTGAGTTTGGCATCCAATATGTTGATAGAAAAGCAATCAAAGGACAAGCTATTACTGATCAACTAGCTGAAGCATCAATTCATGATGATCATCCCCTACACGTGGAATTTCCAAATGTTTATGTCTTCACAATAACAACAAAATAGTTGGTATTGTATTTTGATGGCTCATATACCCAACATGGATCAGGAGCTAGAATTCTATTCATTACTCCCCAAGGGCACACCATTCTAAAGTCATATTTCCTGATGTTTCCTTGCACCAACAACATAGTAGAATATGAAGCACTTAGCATTGGAATCAAGATAGTTGTAGAATGGAAAATTACAGAACTACAATTCTATGGAGATTCTCAACTAGTCATTAATCAAGTCAATAATGATTACCAAACAAAGGATGAAAAACTAATGCCCTACAAAAGGATGATTGATGACTTTAAGAAATATTTTGTTGAAATTAAATTTTCTCAAATTACAAGGACTGACAACAAAGTCATTGATGCTATGGCTACCATTTCTTCTTTACTCCAAATACCAGAAAAATGAAGTCGTTATGAGTTCATGGTGGAACAACTGTTTACCCCCACTTAGGACGATCCTGAGTCCTAACTCATATTCCATCTAATTGATGTTGATACATCCATTTATAGGAAGATATATATCTACCTACAAGATAATATCCTTCCTCCTGATCTCTCCTAAAACCAAAAATGAGATTTCATCCGCCAAGATGCCCATCATACCCTTATAGTGGATGTACTTTACCTATGAGGTCTTGATGGAACTCTCTTACAATTTCTAGAAAAGAACGATTCTGAAATGACTTTACAAGAAGTCCATGAGGGTATTTTTGGTACTCATTCAAGTGGTCTAACCTTCGCTAAGAAACTCCTTCATTTGGGATACTACTCACTAACTATGGAGAGAGAGGCCTTCCAATTTTTCAAGACATATTGGAAATGCCAGATCCATGATAATATTATCCATGCACCAGAACAATAGTTGCAAATCTTTACATGAACATGATCATTTTGTCAATGGGGGTTGGATCTTGTAGGTAAAATTCACCCATCTTTGTCCAATGGACACAAGTTCATCATCACAACCATATAGTACTTTACGAAGTGGGTCAAATCCGTGCCTCTAATAACCATCATAGGAAAGAAAATATCATCATTCATCCTGAACTACAACATCTATAGATATGGTATCCCTCAATCCATTGTCATTGACAATGGTAGGACTTTTAAGAATCAGGATGTACAAGAAATCTATGAAAGGTTCGATATCCAACATCAGTTTTCTACACCCTATTACTCTCAAGGGAACGACCAAGCAGAGACCTCAAACAAAACCATCTTGAAGATCTTAAAGAAAACTATCAACGATGCTAGATGTGATTAGCATATTCAGCTGAACCCCACTTTGTGGGTCTATCGTACAAGCATCCGCACTCCCATAGGATCCACACCATTTTCACTCATCTATGGATCTAAAGTTATCTTGCCCATTGAGGTTGAGATACCATCACTCTGTGTGTCCTTGAAAGGTCTCATTTCAGATGAAGATTACCGAGTGTCTAGATTGCAAGAGCTGGAATTGTTAGATGAATGTCGTCAGCTAGTAGTGGATCACCTAAAATAATATCAATAGAGGATGTCTAGGAGCTACAATCACAAAGTCAAACCAAGGATATTTCAGGTAGGTGATCTAGTACTGAAAGAAAATCCTTGTAATCAACAAAATCATGAAAGGAAAAGAAAATTTGAGCCAAATTGGTCAGGTCCTTTTGTTATTGTTTCAGTCTTTGGATTAGGGGCATATCAACTATCTACACTAGAGGGAGATCTATTTGAAGAACCGATGAACAGTCTTCATCTAAAGAATTTCTACACATATTGCATCCACTGCATGCTTAAAAGTCATAAAAAGTCCTAAAAAAAATTGTTGCCTTGATGAAAACCTGGAAAACAGGCATCTTGGTGACAACATAAAATCAAAAAGATCAAAAAGGAATGAAAATCAGAAAAAGTCCTGAAAAAATCATAAAAAAATAGAAAAAGTCATGGAAAAAATCATTGCCTCGATGAAAACCTGGCAAACAGGCGTCTTGGTGATAACATAAAAATAAAAAAGATCAAAAAAAGCAAAAAAAATAGAAAAAGTCATGAAAAAAATCATTGCCTTGATGAGAACTTGGCAAATAGGAATCTTGGTAATAGCAAAAAAAATATAAAATCTAAAAAAGTGCAATAAAAACAAATGGTAAAAATCTAGTAAATATGTGTTATTTGTGATAAGTCTTCTTCTCCATCTATTTGAGCATGTGTTGACTATCCACTTATTTCTATCACTGTGCATTCAATCCTATCATACAATGAGCTTCATGTCCATATCTAGTTGTTACGGTCGTGTCCCACCTGGGCTTGGTTTTCATTGTACATATCCATAATAAATTTGGTTTGTTTCTCACTGGGGGGAAAATCTTAATCTCACTGGGGGAAAATAACCATTGAATTTCAAAGCAACAGGAAAGAAAACAACAAGGCAACCTTGGTGAAAATAGCAATCACTATCACCATCAACTTGAACATCGAACATCAACCAAACAATCAACATCCAAATCAAATCAAACATCAAGGCCAAATCAAATCAACTCTCATTGGAGGATCATCTTATGAATCATGGTTGGATTACTTTAGCACAAATGTTCAATTGATGTATCTTGACTGTTGTTATCAATTCTCTGGAGTACCTCGATGATGTCCTGAATCAAAGGGGCTATGATTGAGAATGATATTTTTCTTTGTCTGATTTCTATGAGTCAATCATTACTATTGTGAAAATTTTCACACGACATGCTCTGCAAAGTATCATTGATGACATTCTGAATTTGCATGGGAAAATGATTAACTCTTGTCTACTTACACAAGTGATGCTCAGGTCATCTTGGTCTAATTATACCTAGATGCTTGTGTTATCTTGTATTATCAAATCTCAACAGAAGTTGTATGGAAGTTATACTCAGGTCATCATGGTCTAATTATACCATTGATGTTTGTACTACCTTTCAACATAATAAAATGCTCAATGATGATAATCAGCACAATGAACCAGATGACAAAATTGCATAGATAGGATTGCATTCATATTAGTTATGCATTTGCATTATAGATTTTTCCAAAGTGGGCAATTCTCAACATGATGTTATCTCTCCTTACAAGATTTAGTACACTTGACATAATAAAAAAAATCATTCATTTGCATTGGAACTTCCATATCATATCATTAGAAAGCATCATCATGCACCCATCCATACATCTATCACTATCATATTGTGCATTAGGATTTTATGGTATCCACTATCACAAATCATTCATACATTCATTCATTATAATATTTGCATCATAAAAAATTCCAAAAATAAAGCATTTTTTGAAAATACCATCATCATTCATAATCCATTATCATACATCGAGGCCATAATTAATTCATTCTTTCATTCACACATAATCCATCCATATATGCATCCATCATGGAAATCATTCATAATAACATCATCATCCATTCATCATCATAATTCATTTCGCATTCATGAATTTAGGTCATATATTTGCATTAGAAAATACCAAAAATATAGAGAAATGTATTGCATTCCATTCACATAATGATATTTTCCACATAATCATACATCAAGACATAACATAAGTTCATGCATACATTTGCATTTATCATACATCCATGCATTGTCATCCATCATATTCAAAAGTCATTCATTCATTGAGAATTCATAAACCATGCATCAATTTATTAGATCATTCATATCCACATATTTACATCACATGATAAACCATTTTTGCATCCATTATCCATCCATATCATCGATATATATATATATATATATATATATATATGTGAAAAATAAAAATACAATGCATCTCATATCATTTGCATAACTCCATTCATCTCATTTGTCATCATACATTTATCATTCATCAACACATAGAAGCATAAATCCATAAAATAAAGGCATTCATCACCATCATCATCTCATAAATGTATCCATACATTAAACATGCCATAATCATATAGAATATCACATCACATATAACAAGTAAAATAAATGAATCCGTCATAATCATCCATAATAAAAGCATAAACAACATGTAAATCACTAAATCATCTTTGCATATCATATATAACCTCGAAATAATAATGTTAAAACTGTACAATGATATCAAGAAAGAGAGATGATACAAAAATGTGGCAAAGTCAAGTCTTTGAATTAGAATACAATATGTTAGATATGACCATGAGATCCTATGGTACTACCCCTTGAGGTCATAGGTCTCCCCCCAAAACCTCCTGCCCCTAATGGCCCTGCTCCTGGACCTCCTCCTGGTGGAACTCTACCTGGTGGGCCCCTTGGGAGTGGTTGTGTGATGCCCCTGTTGGTGGTCTGGGACTGAGAGCAACCAAATCTAGAATGAGTGTAACTCTTTGCTCTGCTAGCACTACCTTGTGGTATTTTCCTTGGTAATAATCTACCTCCTTGGCGGACTCTCGAAGCTCTTTGACCAGATCACCTGTCCCAAAACCCTTGGTTACTATCTGAAGCCTATCAACCATTGCTACTGCCTGCTCTCCCCGATGTCGAGTGACATCTCACTTTGTTGTGAGGGTTTCTACTTGTGCCTATACTTGCAACTATGCTAGTGCATGTCCTTGTAACTGAGATTGAGCCTTAACTGTGCCTGCAGTTCCTGTACCTACCCCTATAGGGTATGCACCTGAACTCGCAAACTAGCTATTTATATTTGCTACCTTTGGGAGAGCATCCTCAGTACGACTGGTTGTTGTCCGACAGGAGTTGACCTCCACCTCCTCGGTATGGCCCCAAAATCTAGCACATCTCTCCCTCTGCCTCCACCATCCCCCTTCGTCTCCTCTGTCATCACCACCATCATCTCCCTCCTCCTCCTCTGCCTCCTCCTCCTCTCCTCCATCTCCCCTCCTCTGCACTACTTGCCCTGCCCTCCTCCCAACCACCAAAATGGGTGCAGGCTCATCGGGACTGGATATCCATGGGAATGGATGCATATACAATTACTCAACATAGTCAGTTGTCATCTATGCATCGACAACCTCTTGGTGGTACTATCACAATACTCGCTGCAACCCATAGTACTCAACGCAAGATACATCATAATATAGTGCAGGCCCCCACTCTAGAATGTCCTGCCTTCGTCTGGCATAATATGCCACCCCCTGAGGCATACCCTGAATCATGTTGTACTGTCTATACACTCAGCCAAAAATAATTCTCTTAATGATATATGGCATCCTACCAATCAATTATCTGGTACAAAAAACATAGGGCATCTTTGTGTCTTTCTCTGCCCATCCATTGCAATCAAGATACATCTACCATATCACAGTATCCATATCATGAAGGATCCTCTGCCAACACTCTAACTTTCCCATCTTACGTTGGACAAGTGGCATTTTATAACCAAACACATAGGGTCTCCCTACTATTTGATCCCTCCCTACCGTTGGTCGTGTAACTATAATATGCTTCCAGGCCCATATTTGTAATAATGCACATCCTACTACAAGGTTGATCGATCGAAGATATACAACCTAATGAAAATCATGGTATAGGTGTGAAATCATGCACAAACCCCAGGCGTATCTAGTCCCATGGGAAATCATATCCTCCAATACTTGACCCCAACCAACTAAGAAGCCCTTCGACCTATGGATGAGGTAGAGAAAACCACCAATGAATCCTGCTAGCACACAAGGCAAGGTTTGATGGGTAGCAATCAACTCCTACTAGGAAATCTCGTAGCCACCAAGTTGATCATCATGGAAGATTTGTCGAATGGAGTCAGTCCCTCCCTGCTCCTCGTGATCATAAATCACTAAGTCCCCCACAATTGGTATCCGTAGAATCTGATAGATGTCCTCTGGTGTAATAGTAATCTCACCGGTCACCAAATGGAAGGTGTTGTGTTTACTATATCACCACTTTGCAAGTGTCATAAAAAGCCCCCGGTTAATCTGGTATTGTGGCATGTCAATCAAGGAAGTGAGTCCACACTGGTCAATGATGGCCAAATATGTCAGGATCAGTTGTGGGATCATGTCCCACGTCCGAGGAAAGCACTCTCGAACTTGTAATACTCCTAGCCCACCCTCCTATGATCAAATCAACGTATCATGTTAGCACATCAATCAATCAACCTATAAATTAGCATATCAATTAATCAAATCATCTCATGTGAGATTTTGATCAAATCTTGAGGAGCACCTATCCTATTACTGACTCTCATTTGTCATGAGATCGATCAACATCAATCAACCTATCTCTAACTCTCATTTGTCTTGAGGTCAATCAATCAATCATCCTTATCTATCCTATCATCGATCCTCGCCTATCATGAGGATGATCCTCAACCTATCAATCAACATTATTCTATCATCAACTGACATGATCATCAACCATTGAAAACTAGGAGGAATCATTCAAAATCACCATTTTGGCTCAATGCGCTAAAACAGGGTTTCCATGCGCTAATCTACCAGATGCGCTAGAAAATTTACCAAATATGCTAGAACATGCCTTCTATACATCAGAAGAGGGTCCCGATGCACCATTTCCTATATGCGCTAAATGAACTACCCTATGCACGACTTTATCAACCCTCTGTGCTAGAATTCCTATGTTATTTTAGAAACCTAATGTGCTAAAGTGGCGACTGGATGTGCTAAAATATTCTTAGGCCTAAAAGCTAACCCTATGCAGTATTACAGGCTCCCTATGCGTTGTATCAGGTACCCTATGTGCTAAAAGACTATCCCTATGTGCTAAAACATCTTGAAAACTGAATTTTTAAAATGCAAAAAAGTAGGAAAATTTGAATTCAAAATTGAAAAGGAGTGGTTCTCAGGGTACATACCAAAGGTCTGTATGCAGCTGGGCACTGGTGGTGGCGAACTCACTTGAATTTTTACATGTGGTGTATAATCCTATCCATCTTGTCTCTCTTCACTCTCTCATTTTTCACAATGCAAAGTCACAAATGAGCTTTATTTTACCCATTTTGACCTTTTAAGGGGTAATTAAGGGCTAATTTTGGTGGCATTTATTTAATTTTTAAAAATGGGCCTTTTTAATCAACTAATCAGCAATGTGGCAGGAGTATCATCATTTTGGGGAGATAAATTGGGTTACCATCATCAAATCTGAAGATCATCTAAATATCATCAAAAAATCATTTAATCATCAAAATTTTCAAAAAAAAAATAAATCCTTGATTTATCTCTCGAGGAGCCATCCATTCATCATCACTACAAAATCAAAGTATGGGGCATGTTGTAATTTTATCATCATGGTCTGAAAATTTATTCTTTGAAGCAATGCATCTATACACATCACTTCAAAGAGGGGAAAAATGTATGCACATAAAAATGGTTTAGAGCACAATTAATTAAATATTTTTTATTTAATTAATAAATCCTAATTCCTCTACTATTATTAAATTTATTTATGTGGTTCATTACCTTAATTTCTCTTTTTCAAAAATCACTTTCCTCTTAAATTAATTAAATAATAAAATTCAAATAATTTGTCATTTAATTGATTTCCCTCCTTTTAAAATTTGAATTTTTAATTCAAATTTAGCACATGACTCCATATTTCTTCTAACCACTTCCAACTCATCCTCCACCTCATCATATGCCACACATTTTCATTTATTTCTAATTTTTAAAATTTGGGAATGTTCTCTCTAACCTCTCAACCTCCTAACTTCCTAGGAGACACATGGCTCCTTCTCTTAATTGATGCTCTTGGACACTTGGAAGATTGTCTCTTCCAAATTGAGTAGCCTCCATGAATTCCTCTAACCTCTTTGTGCTCCACCATCAATGCCTTAGGATCACAATCTCGACCATCCATCTTTGCCACCTCAACCCAAGGAAAAAAAATTCTATAAATAGAGAGCATTTCTATAACTTTTCATATAGAACTAGATTACAAACTTATGCTGCAGAAATATAAGTGCAATTTGAGAGAAATTTGGAGAGCATTCTAGTTAGTGTTTAGCATTTTTAGTTTATTTAGTGTTACCATAGCAATTTCAATCTTAGTATCTTATTTTTTGCATCTTATTGTTGGCTTATGGCTTGTAAGTGTTGTCATTGATGGCAACCTAAGTCATACATCCGGTCTACAATATAGTTTTGGTTTACACTGGCATAACAAAGTGAAGAATAGGGCATCTAAGTAAAGGCATAAATGTTGATTTGAATACTTCATCGGATTATTATTTTGGGTTATGGATCTTAGACAAAGGTTTGTTGATGTTTTTATTACCTTATTCGAGAAGTATATTGATGCACATTCACTGGTATGCGATCTAGGAGATCCAGTGCACTAATCTTTTAGTTATCTGTGCTAACAAGCCGACTTGTCACATATAGTAATTGCAGATGTATAAGGAGTAATTAATTAAATTTTTTTCATGCTCGATTATGTTTGTTTGGGTCATCTCTATGTCTTAACCAACTTTGGAGGATGCGCATAAAGATTTAATTAAGGATCTAGCCGACAGTTGTAAAGAACTTAATGTTTTATGAAGATGACATATGAATGATCAAATCCTTGATAGCGGATATATATATGAGATCAGTTTTATCATTTTGAGTATGTGAAAATGAAGAAAATATAGCAAATGTGTGGAATGCAAAGTATATCAGTGTGTGGTGCAAAATTCAGCAGAGCAATAGTGTGAATTTGTTTGTATGTGATGCGAAGAGCCAAAAAGTGCATAGCAGAGCAAAGTCATAAAAAGGATCCAGAATCTAATCTATGAGCTTCATCGAAACTCTAACTTGGCATGAATGGATGCTACTATCCCAATTCATCCTTCAGATGGTTTTAATCTAAAACTTTGTAAGGCAGTGAGCCTTCCTTTTTGAGTAGTGAGCTCTAGATAGTGTGCTTGAATGCAAGTGCATTCTCTTTTGTAAAACTTTAATTTGAGTACTCAAATTATGGATTAACCTCCACCATGATTTTTCCCTTAACAGGTTTTCCACACAAAAATCCTTGTGTTATGGTGTTATGAATGTTTCCTTTGAATGCTTGCATCTTTCTTTCAAATGTAATATCAGAATGGTTTAAGTTTTTGATTAATAAAGTTAAGATTTGTTGAACACTGATTCACCCCCGCCCTCTCAGTGTTCCCTTGAGTCCAAAAATTGCTATCAGAGCTTTTGGTTCCTTAGAAGAAGTTTAGTAGCTTGAGGTGGATCTTGGAATGTGATGGACTTTGGTATTCTTCAACAAAAACTTTTGGTGGCACTTAATGACCTTGATCAGTCTAAAGAAGAAGTTTTAGAATTGAAAGCAAATCTTAGGGATGCTAAGAAATTCATTCAGATTGCAAAATCCAGGGAGAAGAGAAAGGATATTTGTGACCAGATTAAGCAACAAGAGAGTGAGAACATGGATGATTCTCACTTGAATCAAACTTTGAAGGAAATAACTGAAGAATGTGAAAAGCTTGCCAAAAATAATGCTACCCTAAAACATGAAATGGAATTTATGGTGATGAAGCTGACTAAAGAGATTGAAAAGAGGAAGAAGAATGAGGAGAATATTTCTCAGTCATTAAAAGATAAATCTAATGAATGCAAAAGAATAAATGGAGAATTCATTCAAATGGAAAGTGAACTACTACAATTCAAAAACAATGAAGAAGAACTTGGTAAAAAAATTGTTATTCTTAGAAATGAACTTAACATTGCAAATGAATATAAGGAGAAGTTTAAAATAAGCTCAGTTAAGCTTGATGAGCTTACTCCAGGACAAAAGAGTGGAAATGATAAGAGAGGTCTTGGATACGAAAAAAGAGAAAGTTCCAGATCAGGACAAAAGAATTTCAGACAAAGAAACTAGATGAAAAAAGGTGGAAGGTATCTGGTAAGACAGCCTAATGCTCAAAAGTTTAATCTTGCAATAAATTTGGACATATGGCTACTCAATGTAGAAGTAATATGAAATCAAGAGATTCATCATTTTTTGGTCAGTGTTTCAAGTGCAAAAGGTTTGGTCATAAATCAATTGAATGCATAAACTTGTCAAAGTACTCTATCAATAGAAATAATGTTGAATGTTACACATGTGGAAGATTTGGATATATTTATAATCACTGCGGATCAAGAAGAAATCAATGGAATGATTGGTTTGGATAAGTAAATACTATTTTCTACAATTGCAATAAATATGGTCACATTGCAAGATTTTGCAAAAACAAAAATGTGGATAGAAGAGGTCCGATATATAGAGGCAGAAATATACAAGAAGATGACAAAGGAAAAGAAAAAGTGTGACTAGAGATCAGATAAGAGATCAGATGACAAATACATGGGTAAGGAAGGACAATTCTAATGCTAGAAATGGTTCTACATCAGAACTTTCTTCTGGTAATTCTTTCGGTAATTTATTTCAGGCCACTGGCCTAGGGGGATTTTTTCAAAAAAATATTTCCTCCCCTATCCATAGAAGGTACTGAAACGCGAATAATGGTCAAAAAGGGATACCAATGATATGCAAAGGATTTGGATAACTTTCAGAAGAAAATTTAGAGAATTCATAGGTCCGCAGAACAATTTTTTTATCGTTGTCTAAGAAAACAAAGCACCCAAAAAACTTAGGGAAAATACATTTATTACAAGTGTGCGAGCTATAAAAGTCAAGTTGGAATTGTCATTTGTCACTTTGCATCGAAGAAGAAAAGAAGGAGAGAACTCAGTAGCATAATTTCCAAGCAAAGAAGTTGATTGGCCGACGAAACTCAAAATATATCAGGTATTTCAGTTGTTTTCAAAATTTTCATATAATTTGGTGTGCGATTGTTAAACATAAGTGCGAAAGGAAAATGGAACAAATCAAAGGGTCAATCATTTTGGATGAATACAACAGTGGAAATATTAGGTCCATGAGGAATCTGTTATCACCCAACGAATTGAAGTAATTGAGAGAATCCAAACACAAAAATTTGGATATTTGGAATGAGTTTTTGTACTTTGAGAACACGAAATTCGTTAAATTCATCTTGAGAAGATTGCGTGATGACACTTTAATTTTTGACAAACCCTACATCATTTCAAAGGAATTAATTGAGAATTTGACTGGATTATGCAAAGTTAGAGATATATCGAGGAAGAAATCCATCCAAACCAAAGAAGTTGAAACCCTAATCAGAATAATTGGAGATCATAGGGCATTGATAATTGTGACAATCAAGAATCTTGTTACAAAGTACATTGTGTATTAAATTTCATATAAAGTCTTTTTCAGAAATCGAGAAGGAGCAACCTTAGCTGGCGTAGTCTACATTTCTCACAAGATGATAATTGAAGGTCAAGACTTTGACCTGTGTGGATTGATAAAGGATCAACTAATGGAGAATGTGCAACTCAAAAAAGAGATAGGCTACCCTTTCAGGTTTGATACTCTGATTATATGTTTAGTAATGTATTTCTTGAATTGTCTGCCAAAGATCGACAATGTGGTGTGGAAAGAAAATGAACCGATATGCAAACACATATACTCATATTCTAAGAGCTTGGCTGATTGTGATCAATAATTTGAAATTTTCTTTAAGAATATACTTTTAAAGTATGGCTCAGTCAATATTTCCCTTTCGGTAAGAACAATTGAAGTTGGTTCCTCTTCCAGTGGCATGGAGAGAAAGCAGAAAAGAGAAAAATAAATTGTTGAATACAACCCTCTGGAATGCAAAATTACAAGAATTGAAGGAAAAGGAAAAGAAAAGGAAATTGTGGATATTCTAGATGAAGAATTTGATGAAGAAAATAAGGATCCATAGGGAAATGAACAAGAACCATAAAAGGCTAGTGAAGAAGAAGATGAACTGACAAAAGAGAAGCTACAACAACTTATTCAGGAAGAAGGTGAAATGCAGAAAATTGCCAAGTTATGGTCTATTAGATCATCATATGATCAAGACATGATTATGAGTGTACTAAATGCTCATGTTGAGCACTGCAAGATCAAACTGGAAATTTTGCAAAATATTCTACCTGAAGAAATGATTGAATGAAGTAAAGAAACAATGAACTCTGAGGATAAAGACAAAGAAGAAGGTGAATTTATCTATCATTTAAAGGGATAGTTCAGGCTATCACTTACCAAACTGAAGAATAAAATGAATGAGTTGAGGCAATGCATAAGTTTAGCTAATAACATCTACAACTACTACATCCGTTGGCCTCATGTTGTTGGAAATTACAAAGAGAAATTGGAGCAGACTGAAACAAACCTGAATGGGATTGGAAAAAGCTTTGACATGTTTCAAGATCAGGATGGCACCATCAGGAAAAAGAGTCGGGAGCTACAATATAAACACACCAAATTTCAATTCACCAAGAACACACTTTTGGACACTTTTTGGAAGGTGAAGGATCTAACTGAATACAGATTGGGGTAGATGGTGGAGATTCGAAGGAAAGGTGAGACACTAGAGGAAGAAATTACCATTTCAGAATCTCTAACTGAAATTGTCAACAAAAAATCCAAGAACAAAAACATGATTATTATCATTGGGATCACAATAGATGATTGGAAGAAGTTCCTTCTAGAAATGAAGAAAAATCATAAGATAATTTTCTAACTCATTTTCAAATTTTGAAGTTTTGGTCAAAGAGGGAGAATTGTCGACATAGATGTTTTGAAGTTTTGAAGATTTTGAACACATGTTTTGTATTTTTGGAATATGGTTTCTCTTCTTTGTCATTGATGTCAAAGGGGGGCAGAGTGCAATGAAAAATGTCTCATCAATCTTAGGGGGAGCTATGTTTTGAAATTTTTGAAGCATAAGGGAGAGAGAGAAGTTTGGCAGCATACTTATAATGATTCTGACACTTAGTCATTTGTCACTAAGTGTTGCCATGCAAAAGGGGTAGATTTTTGGCTTATGGCTTGTAAGTGTTGTCATTTATGGTAACCTAAGTCATACATCTGGTCTACAATATAGTTTTGGTTTACACTGGCAGAACGGAGTGAAGAATAGGGCATCCAGTTAAAGGCATAAATGTTTATCTAAATACTTCATTGGACTATTATTTTGGGTTATGGATCTCAAACAAAGGTTTTTTGATGTTTGTATTACCTTATTTGAGAAGTATATTGATGTTCATTCACTGGTATGTGATCTAGGAGATCCAATGCACTAATCTTTTGGTTATTTGTGCTAACAAGCCAACTTGTCAAATATAGTAATTGCAGATGTATAAGGAGTAATTAATTAAATGTTTTCATGCTTGATTATGTTTGTTTGGGTCATATCTATGTCTTAACTAACTTTGGAGGATGCACATAAATATTTAATTAAGGATCTAGCCGACAGTTGTAAAGAACTTAATATTTAATGAAGCTAACATATAAATGATCAAATCCCTGATAACAAATATATATATATGAGATCGGTTTTATCATTTTGAGTATGTGAAAATGAAGAAAAGATAGCGAATGTGTGGAATGCTAAGTATATTAGTGTGTGGTGTGAAATTCAGTAGAGAAATAGTACAAATTTTTCTATATGTGATGCGAAGAGCAAAAAAGTGCAAAGCAGAGTAGAGCAAAGTGCAGAGTCAGAAAAAGGATCCAGAATCTAATCTATGAGCTTCTTCAGAACTATAACCTAGCATGAATAGATGCTACTATCTCAATTCATCCTTCATATGGTTTTAATTTAAAATTTTGTAAGGTAGTGAGCCTTCCCTTTTGAGCAGTGAGCTCTAGGTAGTTTGCTTGAATGCAAGTGCATTCTCTTTTGTAAAACATTTATTTGAGTAATCAAATTGTGGATTAACCTCCACTGTGGTTTTTCCCCTAACATGGTTTCCACATAAAAATCCATGTGTTATGGTGTTATGAATGTTTCCTTTGAATGCTTGCATCTTTCTTTCAAATGTAATATTAGAGTGGTTCAAGTTTCTGATTAATAAAGTTAAGATTTGTTGAACACTGATTCACCCCTCCTCTCAGTGTTCCCTTGATTCCAACACTTATATACAACATTACCATTAGATTTGCATTATCAGTTTTAACATCATTTGAGTATATCAGTACTCCATCATAGATCATTCAACATTTAAACATCAAAATACAAAAATATAGTGATGTAGGCATGCGGTTTGCATTGCATAATATATTCTCATTTCTTAGGTTGTCATCTTTGCAAATTCATGTGCGACATTTAATCATATCTGAGAGAATGAATTCAAAGGTCCTTAAGAATAGAGAACCATGGAATGATTTGGAAGGATAGAAATAGAAATTTAATTTAGTTATTTCAATTCCTTTTATGTAACACATTTCATGGATATGTGTGTTTGATTTTACTAATTGATTTCACTTACACTCTTAAAAACCGCACACACCAGCTAAGCCTAGAATTATTTGGGGATGCACTTAAGGTGGATAAAAATTCATAAAATGCTTTATCTATGCTTGGAAAAATGGAATTGAAAATAGATGATTGGATTAAATCAAAATAAATAATTAAAATTGCACAAAGTGAATCAGATGCAAAGAATTCTTATGTTGACATCTCATTTGGAAATTAGAATTATTTTTCAACTTTTCACAATCAGAGGAGGGATCCAAAGGTGGAGGCATAACATCTTGAGAAGGCTAGAGAATTTTATTGTAAAGTGTTGGCATAGATACAAGGAAATGTTTATGCTACAAATGGGGCTGCCATTGTGCTAGCTGAAAGGGGTCAATTTGATATTGCAAAGGAAATTTGTACACAAGTACAAGAAGCTATAGTAGGAAACATCTTTGTTCAAATGCCTGATGTGTGGTTAAATCTAGCACATGTTTACTTTTCACAAGGATAGTTTGCACTTGTAGTGAAAATGTATCAAAATTGTTTGAGGAAATTCTATTTTGTCACTAACACCCAAATTTTATTATATTTAGCTCGAGCACATTATGAAGCAGAATAGTGGCAAGATTGTAAAATAACATTATTAAGAGTAGTAGATTGTAACTAATATAACGTGCTAATTAGAAAGCTATAGATTTTTTGTTTAATGTAATGAGGGTTTTGAATTACCTTTGAATTCTCTGTAGAGGGATTCCCCAAATTCAACTTCACTGTAGAGGGCCTTGCTGACTTCAAATTCATTGCTGAAAACTCTGAATTCCTTGCCTATCTTTTCAAAAGTCTCCAAGTCCTCTCCAAACAATATTTATCGCCCATGCAACTAGCTTCTATAAGTCAAAATTCCTCAGTGTATTTTTCAAGTGCTAGGCTAAATGAATAATGAATCACAAACAATACACTCCTGCCAATAGTTTCCCAAAAGATTTTTTTAAAATCTTGTCTTATTTGTACTTGTGTGACTAACTATTTAGTAATTTTTATTTGTATGACTAAATTTTTTTTAGTCCATGACCAAATTAGTCATTTATTTACTCATTTATAGTTGAGAATTGGAAAAAAAATTAGAATTTAGTCATTTTTAGTTGTTGTGACTAAATTTTTTATTCATCTAGTCATTTATTTGCCAAATTCTACTGGTGGTTGGACAATTTGAAGGGAAGGTGCAGAGGATTCGGTTATGAAAACATGGAAAAGAAAAAGAAGATAAACATTGTTAAGAGACATCATATGAAATATGGATGGGCCCGGTCAAGGAGAATAGTGAAGTTTGATCAAAGAAGGTCGATTCAGAATAGAGGCTAAACTAGAAGTGGCCAATAGGAAGAGAACAAAGATAGGTCATATAGAGGAAGAGAGGCTAGATAAGATGGATAGGTTGTAGAGAAGATTTTACAGATGAGTTTTCACGCATATGGGGAGAGACACATCGTGGGTTGAAGGTCGAGTGAAGTAGGAAAAGTTACTCGATTATAGATGTTTGAGATAAGAAATAAATCAAGCAGTAAGATTTATAGAATGAGGAAGATGAAATAACAAGAAGAGAAGAGTAGCAATTAAAGAGGAAGATCGACAACGATGCTAGAAATGGGTTGAGAAGAAGGATTACACATGTGTAGAGAATGCATACATAACAAGGAACATTGCAAATGGAGTTTCCAATAGGGAAAACTTGAGTGTAACAAGAGTGACATAAAGTAGCTTCACCAAAATGAGTTCCAAGCCTATACTGGAGTGACGAAATGTTATGAATTTTATCATTTTTATTGAAGGAAGTAACCAATACTCGAATGCCTATTGTTTGACTATTGATTGTGTATGTTAAATCTTATCTATTATTTGTTCTATTGAATTATGGTAGTTCTTGTTGCTTTGAGGTTAATTTGTATGAGAATTGCAGATTTTTATCACTTACTGAGAGTGTGATTAAATTCTTCAACTTCTTATCACTATTGTTTGCTATTAACCTTAAAAGTTCATATCAAGGGTTTTTTCTGTAAGTTGTAGAAGTATATCTAGATGTTGGGAAGAGGAAGCATACTAGTCAATTTGATATGAGAATGTGTGAGGCTGTATGAGGGTGAGAGTCAACTTGCATCACCATCTAGAGCTTGTAGAGGAATTTATCCAAAATTAATTCAAAGGATCCAACATCTAGTCTACGTGAGAAAATTTAAGGTTATTCTTGAACTTATTACTCAATTTTCTATGATTTCTCTAGAAGGAATTGGTTTTCATGGTGAAACATAACTAACTTATCAAAAGATGCTAGTTAATTTCACAAAGGGGGAAATGTTCCTCAATTGGTAACTAGAAAGAAAGAGGGAAAAATAACATCAATAGGGACACAATAGATGCACCATGGAAGTGTGCCATAATTAAAATAGTAAATTATTTCACCTATGAAATTTAATTTGGTGTAATTGTGGGTCTAACATTTTAAATGGGTGAAATCATAATATCGTGTCTCACTTTTGGGACATCCTATTTTTTGCCCGAAATCACTTATTTTTAGAAAAACTAATGATTTAAGCCTTGAGAGGTTTCATCTACAATTTTTTAATTGAAGAGAGTTAGATAATACCCCGTTAGATTAAACCCACTTGGATAAAACCCCTATAGTATTAAAACATACCAACAATGGAGTCTACTTTGCAAGTATAAAAATGGTGAAAAAACACTTTTTCTTTCCATTTTGAGGGATTAAATAAATTCATTTAGAAATTATATTTTGCAAGATCATAGCCCTCAAAATGATCTTTCAAACAGTATAGTTTTGATATGTTTTCATTTTATCATGTATTTAATTTTTAATTTTTACTCAACATAGGTTTTTCAGTGATCAAGTTCTTGAGATGGAAAAATAGCAAAACATTGTAAAAAATTCAAAAAATTATACCTTTCCCCTAGGTATTGATGTCCTTATTTCAAAAAAAAAAATGGATTTTGATATATACACAAGTTATGTTTGATGACATACACCTATGTCCAAATTATAGTTACAGTGACTTCAAAAATTAATTAAAAAAAATATGAAAAAATATCATTTCCCTATATATTGATGTTAAGAATCTATATTTTAAGAATTATAATTTTATCCTTTGTAGAAAAAAAGTTATGTTTGATGGCATAAACATTACTTTTTGAAAATGTTGTTTACTATTTAAAACTAGTTATTAAAGGAGATGTTGAAAGATTTGTGATTTATTTCAAAAGAATTAAAAATAATAGATTTAGAATCTACACACAAATTGCCACAAATTACTAGTTTGCATTGTCTTCAAATTCTTAACGGTTTAGTTGCTATACGTCTCAAAAGTTATAGATTCAGTTAAAAATGTTGATATAAATGTCCATCTTGGCTAGAAAGTGAGACATAGTATTATGGTTTCACCCAAATGTTGACCCACATATGCCATGGCTCATAAAATCTATCTCTAAGAGTCAATTTTCCTCTATATTTATATGAATCCTTGAGAAAATTGATGAGTAGATATCAAAAAGGAGTTAGACCTTTAAAGCATCATGGAATCATCATGTTATTCTAAAAACACCAAATATCAAAGCATCTAAAAGCTGGCAAGAAATAGTTAAGGTTTCTACAAACCTTAAAAAATAAAAACAAAAAAATGGAAATAGGAGGAACTTTTGGAGCCACTCCTACAGTAAATCTTTAGGAGCCAAGTAAACAAACTATTGAATTTTAGAATTATCCAAATAGATAAGAAGGTTTTGAAACCCTAACTCAACCATCCATAGAGAAACAAGTACAGAAAAAAATAATCCAAGAAAATATTGACTTTTAAGACAAGAAAGAAATTATTTCCTCAAGTGATGAGGAAGAAAGAAGGTAGCTGGGAGAAAAAGAAAGTAGGGTTAAGAAAAAACAAGAAACCCTCCTCCCTCCCTTTAGAGGAGCAAGCACTAAAAGTTTTAAACAAACCTTAATATTGGATAATACACATAATAGGAAACCCTTGAAGAAAAAATCATAGGAAATACCTTAACTACAATATCTTCAGAGGAGCATAATTCACCAATTAATGTACTAGTATACGAAGATAGTCTAGTTTTTTGAAATTACAATAATGGTTCAAGAGGAAATGGAACCTGAAGCCCCTCTAAAAAAGGATCCCAACTAAAGGAAAAATTCCCATGAAAAATTCACTCGAGGAAGAAGAGAGATTTTTTAAATAAATTTTGATGAGGTATAAATAACCTCATGATTATGACAAGCTAAATAACCTTCTTTGTTATTGCTAACCACCTCAACCATGCCAATGATTTTATTTTTAGGAGCAATAATTGTCTAATTTTTATAAAATTATGTATAAATATTTATTCCTCAAATTGATTGGAATTGGCTAACTAATGTTGATCTAATGGTATAGACTTTAAGTCATTGTACAGGTCTTATGCATGACTGATGAATGGAGTGGAATTCAAGCAGTTGAAGTTAGAGTGCTAGACGTTTGGGCACTAGAAATTTAGGCATGCATAGTGGAACGATTTCCTTTACAAGTTTCTATTAATTTCTATTTAAGATTTTACGGCTCCACTCAGAGCCTTTATTATGTTTTATGTCACAAACATCAGTTAGTTGGTTAGTTGTAAAAAAAAATTTAAACTTTTTTAATGGTATTCTCCCACCATTTGCAAATTAGGATTTTGTAGTAGCACAATATATATACGTGTAACTACCAAAACAAGGATATGATGTTATGATATACTCTAAATGTTGTTCAACTATGTTCTATGTTATACTTTCATTATATGAATAAATAAATATTGCTAGTCTTATTCTAAGTCAATAGTTTTGAGTAATGGAAGTACCACGAATGGATTTATTTTGAAGATGGAAAAGTACCACATGTGATTTGAGCTAATTGTAGGAATGCTCAAGAACTGGCCACTCAAGGGATCTCATAGATTAGATAATTATTTTCATTATTAATATTGTTACTTGCATTCTATAATTGTTAAATTTACATGAATGTTATTTTGTGTTGAGCTATGTTATTTATGTGTTCCTCTAGGTTGTGATTTTGAGTTTACAATATTCAAGTTTTGTTTACTTTGAAATTCTAGAGCACCCACTCCTATTGTTAATTACAAGTTGTTGAGTTTACTTTTAGTTAGTAGTTAGTCGTTAGTCATTGGTTACCCTCATTTAAATTTCATAGTTTAACTGCAAGCATTAATTCTTAGATAATTTACATGCTTTCTAGAGTAAGAATTTGAATGCTTTCTAGCTTAAACAATTTTTTGCTTTCTATTATAAATTTCTATTTCAAACATTTTAAAAATTTAGAAGATCTTGCTAAGAGAGATGGCCAAAATTTCCCCTATTGAATATATCCTTTGAACACTACTCGGTCAACATAATTGATATATCTTTAACTAAAGTGTTAGGACCTTACGACAACCTATCACTTTTTGGCACCGATGTCGGGGACTAATTTCCTTTCTAGTGTTAATAGGAGAGTGCTTGGATACCTCTTTTAGATAAAATATAGTTTTCGGGCCTCTTTTTCTGTATGGTCAAGAAATAGGTTCACATGGAAGATTCATACCAAAAACCCCCCAATCGTAGTTCCAACCACACATAGGGAGGTATAAGTCTTAGTTGAATAACTTATTGATGAATTGATTGAGTAGGATTAACTCGAGACCTCCCACTATACACCTAAACCTTAGCCATTAGAGAAAACCTTTGAAGAAGAAAGAATTCCTATTGACATCATGGCTAATAACAACAATGATAACCCTTTCAATGAAAGGAGAAGAAAACTTAGAGATGGTGATAACCCAAGAGGGGGAGCATGGAAATTTAGCTATCCTATTACTTTCAATGAAGATGATGATACACCCATGAAAAAAATTTCACCATCCATCTTACCAAATTTAGAGGCTTATCCTTTGAAGACCCTGACTAGTTCCTTTTTGAGTTTAAATTTTTGTGTCAAATGTATGACTACAAAATTAATACCCAAAAACTGAAACTCTTTCCCTCCACTCCGAAGGACGTTGCAATGTGTTGGTTCATGGGATTAGCTTCAGGGTTGATTTCCACTTGGAATGATATGGAGTCTACCTTTTTGGACAAATACCAAAGTTATTGTAGGGTCAATGATAGGAAAGAGGAGTTGTTCAAATTGAAGAAAAACAAATATGAAATCCTAGAAGATTACTTGGATAGGTTCATCTTCTTATCTAAATGATGTTGTGAAGAAGCCATAAGTCTGGAAATTTTGAAGACCATATTTCTCAAAGGACTGGATGAAGATGTCAGGAGAAGTCTAGCTTTAATGGGAAAAGGAGATGTGTCCCAACTTGGACTCGATGATATCACTGAGTTATGTTGGAATTTATCCTATACTCGAGGAGGTATTCATAAATCTACTCTTTTTAGAGGTTCCAATGAAATAGGTAAACTGCGTGAGAAAATAGAAAATATCAAAACTAACATTCTTGTTTAAACACTATGCTAGATGGAATACAAGCCAAAACATGTAATCTTGAGACCTTATCCATCTATTGTCCTAGGTGTCAAAACAAACATCTATTAAGAGAATTTCTTTTGGCTAAAACTAACATTTTCCAAGTTTGTGAGAAGAGTCATGCCACTAATCAATGTGAGATCTTAAATGCAATAAAAAATATTAAGAAAAGAACATCTCTTGTTGAGGAGGAGATCAATCTTGTGAATCAAAGACCTTGAGGGAATTTCTCTTATGGCCAGAACTCAAATCCCATCTGGTGACCCCCAAATAATTGGAATAATAAGTAGTGGGTGACACCTTGGCCTCAAGCACCACCTAGTTGGGGACCTTACCCTTGAGGACCACTTGAATGGGTGAATGAGTCTTGGGAAAACCCCCAATGGCCAAACCAAAAATCAAAAACAATGGTATCCTCAAAATCGTACACCTCAATGGACTCAAACTCAAAATCAATTTAATAATGAGCCAAGGAGGATAACTAATCCGTAACAGAACCATTTATCAGTTCCTCATAACCCTCAACAAAATGAGTAGGTCAACCAACCACAACTCCCAACACAACATGTCCCTAATCCAAATAATAATCATCAAAACACCCTAGTGTACTTGAAAGAACAAGAAAACATGATTGGACTTAATGCTATCCATTTTGGAAACCTATAGTTGAGGTTAGGAAAAAAACTCAAGCAGCCTACCATAGTTGAGATCCCAGATGAAATGAATGAAGAATCTGCTGAAAGGACTAAGACACCTTCTATACATTTAGATCAAAACCCAACAAGTAATCAAGACAAGCCTCCTCCATAATCCTCATCTAGACTTCCTAAGTTACCTCAAGAAGAGGATGGCCAACATTCAACAAACCTTTTAGAGAAGGATCCCACCTTGAAATAGAAAACTCAAGCGACTTTTTTGGAGCATCTCAATGCAACCGCCTTGCATAACCCTCTAGAAATGACCTTATCCACTAAAATCACACTGATACATGAAATTAAACAACTTCAAATTGAGGTTCCTTTGTTACAAGTGATTAAAGAAATTCCTAAACTAAACCAGCTAATTAAACAGTTGTACATCAAAACACCAAGAAGGAAACCAAAATGGATTAACACTGTGCACATAAACGAATGTCTAGCTAACCTTCTGGCTGGAAAAACTTCAGCCCCAAAATATGATGACCCAAGCGGTCCACTTATAATAGTGACAATCAATGGTGTAGCAATACCTAATGCACTTGTGGAATTAGAAGCTACCATTAATGTCATGGTGTTGGATGTGATGGAAAAATTGGGACTCACTGATTTGTGTGCCATAACTACTGTATGCAAATGGAAAATAAAATCGTATCTATTCCTAAAGGTGTCCTAAAAATGTTCTTGTTAAGGTTGATAGTTGGGAATATTCAATAGACTTCCAAATAATCTAGTCCCTCACACCAAAGGATAATTATCTAATTGTATCAACATGAATTTACACCCCTAATGCAAATTCGCTTGTGTCCCTTAACACTTTAGGAAACCAAATTCAGAGGCTTAATTCCACACAAGCCTGTTGCTTGCATTCCACTTGGTGCCTATTTTGTGTGTCGACGAAGGCATTTTTGTCTAGGAAACCCACACGACGCACAAATTTCTACACAGTGCGCTAACATCCCTGACAGATTTCCGCATCTGGAGCCTATAGTGGCGTTACACATCTCATTGGGAGTCGACTTGTAACGCCCTGTTCAGTCAACCAAACCGAATATGGTTGTTTTCTTCCTCTTTCCTTCATATTCACTCACCTTCATTCATTTCATGGTTGGTTGATCTCTCCACAAGCTCCAAGAAGCTTCTTCATCATCTCAAGCAACACTTTACACTTCACAACAGCAACATCAACACTCCATCACTTCAGTAGAGAAAGTGTGGAACGAAACACTACGATAGAAGAGGCTTGAGTTCCTCTCATTTTATCCCCTATTATCCTTGAGAATTTTGGGAAGAGGTGGTAAGATTTCACTCCTCTCCTCTATTATTTGGTTGAGAAGCATAACACTATTTTGTAGTATCTTTTGTGTTTACTTCATTTCCTACTTTTCTCTCTATCTATCTGGCTGTCCGTGGAGGTGGGAACACCAAAATGGGGGTTTGACTAAGGAAAACCCCTATACAACCCCAACACTTTATCTCTCTCTTATGTTTAGGTATTGAGTACATTGACGAGTTGGAGGCTTCATCATTCACACAGTTGTAAGTATTTCCTTTCCCTTCTCCTTATCTTTATCACTTTTATTTCACTCTATTTCAGTTCTATTACATTTTGCTTCTTTATCACTTTCTAGAAGTTCTCAACAATCAGCTTGTGAGTAGCTACTTAGCTTTTTTTTGTGACATTCTCGCTTTCTAGTCCATACGAGATGCTAGCGCACCTCGGAGATGCCAGCATGCCGTGATGTTGTATGTGTTCTGCGCTATCATCTTTTGGCCAAGAGCTTAACAATTTTGTCCAGAGAATCTTTGTGACCTACTCTTTCTGGTTCTAGAATTCTCTCTATTATCCTTTGATGTAGTTTAGGGAAATTCACCCCCTGAGGCTCTTTGAGTAAAGAGAACTTGTGAGTAGCGAATCCCCCTTCTCTCACATTTTTGGTGAACTTGGCGTGAAGAACAATGTTCGAAAAATCATAATGAATTTAATATCTTCTTTTATTAGTTTTGTATCTAATTTTGTTCAAAATGTTAATGATGTTCCATTTCATGCATGTGATGGTGACTTGGCTTTACCCATGTCACTTGGTATCTTTGATCCTTCTCATGAGAGTCCTCTTTCTTCAGAGGATATCTTGTTGCAAGAAGATGAAATCATTGATACCTTTCTTAACATTACTCTACCTTTTATTCATTCCAATGCACTCTCTTCTAGAGATGTTGCATTTGTGAATGATGAATCTTCTACTCATTCCAACGCACTCCCTTCTAGGGACATTGCATTTGTGAATGATGAATTTATTATCTATCCTAGTGCACTCTCCTCTAGAGATGATGCATTAGTGCATGATGAATATTTTTCCATATTTGATCCTATTTGGATCGGTGTTGCGAATATGTCTTTGAATAATAATTCTACTAGTTGTGATGATTCTATAAATGTAATATGTGTATTTTCTGCCCCTCAATCAAAAGCATAAGAGACCAATCATTGACGTGAGTCCAGCTAGTCCTTCTCCTGAAAGGGTTTTTTCTATTGATGGTGTTCCATTTGATAGTGATTCCCTTGATCTTTTCGAGGCTCCCTCTCATAGAGCGATAGCCCGTAATTATGATACTAGAATGAACAAACAACTGAGACTTCCTCAAGCACCTAAACCTATGACTAAAGCAGCTAGTGATAATGATCTTGTCGAGCAACTTCAAGTTACTTTGACTAATTTATCACTATGGTACTTGCTTCAGTCTACTCTGGTTTATGAAGGTATGCTTCAAAAAGACTTGCAAAAGAACCTCTTACCTTCTTCCACTAGGCTGACAAATGTTGATGCATTGTTAGCATATATTCATGCAAATTCACCGAATATTATGTTCTATCCCCAAGAACTCCTGCCTCCAAAAGTACAAAAGCAAGAATATCCTCTAATGATTATAGTTAATATTAATAAGATCAACATTAGGCGTACTCTCATCAATGTTGGTCTGACGCTTAATGTATGTGGTATTGATCTATTGCCTAAGATTAATATTGACCCATCTACTATTAATGCTTCTTCTGTTGACATTCGTGGGTTTCATAATGTCAGTCGAAAACCTTTAGGCACAATAGTCTTGCCTTTAGGGTTGGGACCCGTTATTGTACCTACCCTCATATATATTATGTCAAAGAAGTTACCTTATAACCTTCTTCTTGGTAGACCGTGGATTCATGCTATGGGTGCAGTCTCGTCTACCTTGCATAAATCAATTAAGTTCATTTGTAATAATAAAGTAGTCATAGTCAAGGCTGACCCCGATGCTAAGCACTTATGTGAGATGGCAGTTGCTATTCAGGCTTCAATTGTGCCTAATCTTATCCCTTCAGTATCTTCTGATGTGTCGATGTTTACTCCAGTAGTACCTACTACAAAGGATACTCTTGAGATAAATGTCCCTAAAGAAGATCCTTCTGAAGTGGGAAATATTAAGTCTATCCCTTCTACCTCTTCTCAAAGGAATGCATGTCTAGGTGATGATTGGGGTCCTTCAAAATTTACAAATTCCTCCATTAAGGAATATAAAGTCGACCCGATCTACTTAGACCTTTCGATAATATCATTCACATCTGCTATCAAAGGTGATCAGTCTTTTGCATCGCTGGATAATGTGAATGTGAATTGTAATGTTCTTAGTATTGATCCTCCTTCTAAAGAAGATGATTATGCTTTTGCTAAGGAGGATAATTTTGGCAGTCCTATAAATAAGGATGATGATGATCCCATAGAGGAGTGTGTTCCCCCTTGTTGGAATAATGCTCTCTATGAGGATCCTCCTTCTTCTCATGGTTTGCAAGAATGTTATGGCCCCGACTTTAAGCTCGTCTCTAAGTATGGATATGAGTATAAAGGTTGTGGTCATAATGAACAAGGCATCTAGGTCCCTATAGAATTCATGCCTCACAAGCATAATCTGGGGCTTGGTTTCTTGAATAAACAATTTGAGAAAAAACCATGGTTGAATGTTGACATGATGTTTGTTCAACCTCATTCTCATAGATTGGTCTATCCTCCTCTGTCTTCTATCTTCATATCTCCTTCTTGTGATAAGTTGAGCTTTTCTCCACAGGAGAAAGGTTTGCTTCCTGCTCCTCATCCTTTGTCTAAGAAAGAGCGTATTTTGTTGTGGCTTCTAAAAGCCTGCTTGATTACTCTTCCTCCTCCTACACACAAGAATCTCATAAACATGATAAAGAAAAACATTCCTTTTGTGCATACCATCAAGTGCCTGGCCATTCCACTAGTGAATGTAAGGCCTTGAAGGATAAAGTAAAATAACTTTGTGATTCAGGTGCCATCACTCATTCGAGTTGTTGATGCACCTGCCTCTTCTTTCAAATAATAAGTGATATTGAGGTCTACCTCTATCATGTCCTAAATATCTTGAGTGGTTCTCCTCCCCTTTATGCTGGGGGCAGTGATAAATCATTCTGGAGTTGTGTGTCCTTCATAAAGGACCCCCTCTCTTCTCTATGTCCTTCAACTGAAGCATCCCTGAGCGGACCCCCTTCTTCCTTTTGAAGGGTTCCCAAGGGACCCCTTTGAAAGATTTTCTCTCAAAAGAATTCCATGGCGTCTAGCTCGAACGAAGCCCGACTAGACCGACTCCACATTTTTGCGTCTAGTCTAGGGGCAGCTTGACTAGACCTACTTCAAATTCCTTACGTCTAGCTCGGGGGCAGCCCTAGTAGACCTATCTTTGCATCTAGCTTTGGGGAATCCCGACTAGACCTTTCTCGCATCCTTTGCATCTAGCTTGGGGGTAGGCCGACTAGACCTATCTTTGCATCTAGCTTGGGGCAGTGTGACTATACTTTACTTTTCAAATAGTGCATCCCTTGAGTGGACCCTCCTTCCTTTTGAAGGGTTCCCATGGGACCCCTTTGAAAGTCTTCCAGCTTAATGATGGTTTGCGTGATTGTCTACTTTGTTATACAGGCTCTACTCCGAAGTGATTTTTTCTTTTATCACTTTTACTCTATGATATAGGCTCTACTCCGAAGTGGTTTTTGCTTTTATTAATTTTACTCTATGATATGGGCTCTACTCCAAAGCAGGTTTTTCTTTTATCACTCTTACTCGGTGGTACAGGTTTTCCTCCTTGAGCGGGGATTGGTTTTATCACTCTTACTCGGTGGTATGGGTTTTTCTCCTTGAGAGGGGATTGCTTTATCACTCTTACTTGGTGGTACAGGTTTTCCTTCTTGAGCGGGGATTGCTTTTATCACTCTTTCATTCTTAAACTCTTGTATATACCAGATCGAAGATCTACATCTTCTTCATCCTGAGTATATGCCCTTTCTTCCTTCATCTCAGAATTCTTCTATGTGTTAGTATCTTTAATTTGGGGGCAATGCATAGTACTGAGACAAACTTTTACATCAAGGTCTCTTTTACTTTGTTGACTCAAATCCTTTAATATTCTAACATTGGCATCTTGTGCAGGTATTTCTTACTTTGTTACCCCCTTACTACTCTACTTTACCGAAGAAATCATCAATAGTCATTCTCACTAAAGTGGGGGAAAAAATTATCAACATGAATTTTCACCCCTAATGCAAATTCCCTTTTGTCCCTTAACACTTTAGGAAAACAAACTCAGAGGCTTAATTCTACACAAGCCCACTACTTGCATTCCACTTGGTGCCTGTTTGTGTGTTAGTGGGGGTGTTTTTGTCTAGGAATCTCGTGCGGTGCACAAATTTTTGCATGGTGCGCTAACATCCCTGATAGATTCCCACATCTAGAGCCTGTAGTGGCGTTACACATCCCATTGGGAGTTGACTTGTAACGCCCTCTTCGGCCGACTGACCCGAATATGGCCATTTTCTTCCTATTTCCTTCATATTCACTCACCTTCATTCATTTCATGGCTATTTGATCTCTTCACATCCTTTCTACATCCCCTACAATCTCTCCACAAGCTCCAAGTAGCTTCTTCATCATCTCAAGCAACACTTTACACTTCACAACAACAACATCAACACTCCATCACTTTAATAGAGAAAGTGTGGAATGAAACACCATGACAGAAGAGGCTTGATTCCTCTCATTTTCTTCCCTATTAGCCTTGAGCGCTTTGGGTGGAGGTGGTAAGATTTCACTCCTCCCCTCTATTATTTAGTTGAGTAGCATAACACTATTTTGTAGTGTCTTTTGTGTTTACTTCATTTCCTACTTTTCTCTCTATCTATCTAGCTATTCGTGGAGGTGGGAACACCAAAACGGGGGTTTGACTGAGGCAAACCCTTATACAGCCCCAAAACTTTCTCTCTCTTGTGTGCAGGTATTGAAGAAATTCATGAGCTGGAGACTTCATCATTTGCATAGTTGTAAGTATTTCCTTTCCCTTCTTCTCCTTATCTTTATCACTTCTATTACATTTTTTTTCTTTATCACTTTCTAGAAGTTCTCAACAATCAGCTTATGAGTAGCCACTTAGCTATTTTATGTGAAATTCTCACTTTCTAGTCTATACAAGATGCCAACGCACCTCAGAGATGCCAACACACCATGTTGTTGTCTGTGTTCTATGCTGTCATATTTTGGCTGAGATCTTAACAGTTTTGTCCAAAGAATCTTTGTGACCTGCTCTTTCTAGTTCTAGAACTCTCACCGTTGTTCTTTGAGGTAGTTTAGGGCAGTTCGCCCGCTGAGGCTCTTTGAGTAAAGAGAACTCATGAGTAGCAAATCCCCATTCTCTCACACTAATAATATTAGGTAGACTATGGTTAGCTACAGTTGCATCCAATATTGACTCCAAAGCAGGAGGAATGACCATTTCACATAGTCCCAATAGAAAAAATTATTCATGTATCCTCCCACTCAGCCTGTTGAACATAACCAAGGTTGGGTTGATTAACCAGATGGTGCCAGGAAACAAGAGAATCTATCCTCACTTGCTATGATAGTCATTAAACAACATGGTGAAGAGTTAGAAGATGAACTAGAAAACAATATGAAAAATCTTTCTGTAAACTCAAGTGATGAAGAAATGTTAGAAGTGGAAGATATTTTATGGCATCCAATCAACATTGATCACACCGAATATGATTACACCAACTTCACAGGGTTACCTTTTCCCCTAACTAATATCATTTCAAAAATAGATCATTTCTTTCAAAAATATTTCTAGACTCCACAAAACTATACCGCATAGTTTTCCTCTCAACACCTTACCCAAAGAAGTTCATACTATCACCTCCAACTACCCAGATTCAAAACCATCATTTTACTACCAAGAAAAACTTTGAATATCAATAGTTGGTTGACAGAGTCAGATGAGCTTAGATTGTTTGATGTTTTGGTAAATAGATCTAAAGATTTTTCTTGGGATTATAAAGACATGAGAGGAATACACCCAAGTGTTTGCACCCATCACATCTATATTGAAGATGTTAGACCTATTTTTAAACCACAATGAAGACTCAACCCTGCTCTCAAAGACATGGTTAAAATAGAAATTAAGAAACTCTTGAAAGTGGGATTTATCTATCTCATCTCTGACAACAAATGGGTTTCACCTCTGGTAATTATCCCAAAGAAAAATTGGAAGCGGAGAGTGTGTATTGATTATAGGAAGCTCAAAAAATCTACCCATAGAGATTACTTCCCTTTACCTTTTGTAGACCAAATCTTGGATAATTTAGCTGGAGGGAAGTATTTTTCATTCCTGGATGGATTCACTAGATATAACCAAATACAAGTAGCAATGAAAGACCAAGAAAAAAAAACTCTTACTTGCCCCTACAGAACATTCACATATCATGTCCATCCCTTCGAGATTTGTAACACTCCTACAACATTTCAGAGAGCTATTTTGGCCATATTCACTGAGTTAGTGAATGACTATGTGGAAGTTTACATGGATGGCATCACTGTGTATGGTTCCACTTTTTATGAAGGAATTCAAAATTTGGACAAGGTATTGAAACGATGTGAAGACCATCATCTATCCTAAGTCACAAAAAAAATATAATAATTGTAGAACAAGGGATAGTGTTGGGACACCACATTTCTACTGAAGGGATAAAGGTGGGTCCTAAGAAAATTGAGGTAATACAACAACTAGAGACTTTGAAGAATCAAAATGATATCAAAAATTTCTTAGGACATGTTGGATACTACCAAATATTCATAAAAAAAATTAGCAAGATTGCAGCCCCTATGTTTTCACTCCTCCAAAAGGACATAGACTTTGCCTGAACAACATAATGCCAAACATCATTTGAGACCATTAAGGAGAAACTCATCTCTGCTTTGATCTTACGTAGACCTAATTGGAACCTTCCATTTCATATTTATGTTGATGCTTCCAATAATGCTATTGGAGCAATTTTAGGTCAAGAAGATGAGAATGGAGGGAAATATGCCATCTATTTCATTAGTAAGAATTTGACTCCCACTTAATTAAATTACACCACTACAGAGAAATAATTCTTAGTTGTGGTGCATGAAATCAATAAATTTTGGCATTACATCATAGGGTACAAAGTGACTATCTTCACTAACCATTCATCTATCAAGTACCTAATAAAAAAACCTGCAATAAATGGAAGAATAATCAAGTGATTATTGCTTCTACAAGAATTCAATGTAACCATTATTGATAAACTCAAGAAGTTCAACAAAGTTGCAAATTTCTTATCCCAGATTAAACAAGACAATGGAGATTGTACTCTTGTGCAAAATGAATTCCCAAATGAAAATATATTTTCCATATCCATTAAAACCTTATGGTTTTCTGACATTGCCAACTATCTGGCCACTTCAAAGTTCCCACCAGACTTTACATCAAAACAAAAGAAACACCTTGTTCGAGAAATTTCTCAGTTCAAATGGATTAATGAAATGCTATTTTGATGGTTCTGATATGGTTTTACAATGTTGTGTTAAATCATATGAAACATACAACATCCTTAGAGCCTACCATGATGACCCCTCAGGAGGCCATTACTTTTCCAAGAGAACGTCCCATAAAATCTTGGGTACTGGATATTACTAGCCCTCTATGCATAAAGTTGTGAAAAACTATGTTTGTCATTGTGATGAATTCCAATAAGTAGGAAGACCCACTGCATCCAATGAAATGTCTCTCCAATCGCAAATAGTCTTTGAACCATTTGAAAAGTGGGGATTGGATTTTATTGGTCCTATAGACCCTTCTTCACAAGGCAAAGAATGCATTTTGGTTTGTATTGACTATTTGACTAAGTGGGTAGAAGTCCAAGCCCTAAGAGTAGCTAGGGAAGAACAAGTAGCTAACTTCCTGTATAACAAGATTTTTCTTAGATGTGAAGCCCCTAAAACAATTTCACAGATCAAGGACCCTATTTTATGTCCAAAGTTCTTCTAGCTTTTATTGATCATTTTCAGGTAAGCCATAAAAAGTCGTCACCCTATCACCCACAAGAAAATGGTCAAGTCGAAGTCACCAATATGGAACTTGAGAATATCTTAACAAAAAAATTCATCAGGGAGAAGACACTGGGCCAGAAAATTACCCGAAGCCATTTGGGCCTATAATATAAGTTTTAAATAAACCATTGGTTTTACTCCTTACGAGTTAGTTTTTGGGAAGAAACCTCTTCTACCCATAAAATTTGAACTTTAAACTCTAGAACGGTAATGGAGTTAGTCTTAGACCTCAAATGATCTCAGGTTGAAAGAGTCCTTTAGCTCGGTGAATTGGATGAACCTTGTTTAGAAGTTGTCCACCAAATTGAGCGAGTTCAACAACAGTGAAAGTCCAAGCATGATAAACACATAAAAGAAAGAGAGTTCCACAATGGAGTTTGGGCACTATTATTTGATTCTTGATATAAGGATAACCAAGGGAAACTAAGGACTCACTGTTGGGTCCATATGAAATTTATGAAGTATTTCCAAATGGAGAAGTGCAACTCAAACCCATTGATGGTGACACTCAAACTCTCTTAGTCAATGATCATCGATTATGAATCTACCAAAAACCTGTTAACAAGGAGGAATTTATGAGAATGGTAGAAATGCAAGGAGAAATACAATGCATTGACTCTGCTACAATAGAGCCAAAGTAATTTCCAGTTTAATAGTATTAATTCTTAAAATAAATATTTGCATGTGTATGTATTTATAATCATCTTCAGGGAATTTTTATTGTATTTTTGATCTTTTTGGACTTGGCTAAATTTCATTTTTGTCTTGCAGGACTTTATTTTTAATCGAATATAAATTTTGGCACATCTTGCAATGATGCTCTAGAACTTGTTCGTTCAATTGGTTCCATTTCCTGGTTTATTCTTGTAGTTTGGTTCATCTCTCATCAATGCTCCAGAACAAGTTAAGTCCAATATGCTTCATTTTTTGTGTTCCTACATTCTGGTGGCATCTTTTAGTGATGCTCTGAAATTTTTCTTCCAACATTCCAGCAACATCTTTTAGTGATGCTCCAGAACTTTGTTCCTGCATTCTGATGGAATCTTTCAATGATGCTCCAAAAATTTGTTCTCTTCATTCCATTGGCATATTTTAGCGATGCTCCAAAAAAAAATTCCTGCATTTCGACAACATCTTTCAACGATGCTCTGAAACTTTATTCCTACATTCCGATGACATCTTTTTGTGATACTCTAGAGCTTTGTTCTTACATTCCAACGACATATTTTGATGATTCTCTGAAACTTTGTTCCTGCATTCCAATGATATGTTTCAGAGATGCTCCAGAATTTTGTTTCTATATTCTGGCTGCATCTTCCAATGATGCTCCAAACTTTTTCTCTTTCCTTCTAGTTGTATCTTTCAGCGATGCTCCAAAATTTTTTTTTTTTCCTTTCGGTTGCTTCTTTTAGTGATGCTCTAAAATTTTGCTACTTCACTCTAGCTACATCTTCCACAAATGCTCTAGAATTTTTCTTCTTTTGTCTTGACCGCATCTTCCAATTATGCTCCAAAAAAAATCATAACTTCTCTTCCTCTATAAATTATCTAACAGTTTCAACAACATACCCATGCTCATCATTAATTTTTCTATCGCCTCCAAAATTCACACCCTACACTACCATCTTGTACCATAAAAAAACAAAATTATTGTGACTACTTTTTGTCATAATAATTGCAACACTTATTAACCACCCCATCTTCATCCATAATAAATTCATTACAATCATTTTCCATCCCATCCAATGATGCTATTACATCAGTATAGGTAAGTGACTTTCAAATTGATAATGAGACATAAGGTATGTACATCTTTATTTTAAGTAGGTAAATTATTGTGAATAAAAAATGAATAAATTGGCACATTCCACCTTCCTTTCCAAATTTAGTAAATTGTGTGCATTGTACCTTCACTTGAGATGTGTCAATTCATGCGCTCTATTCCATGAAAAATAATGATTCTAATACAAAAAATCCAAACACAACAATTAATTCATGTCCCATCAGCAGTTTCAAAGTACGAGTGGTTGAAAAGCTTGCATTTTATTTAATCTACATAAAATTTATGTTCAAATAGTTTTTCTCCTTTAGAGCACCATGAAATTCAGTGAAACTTAGCATAATCGAAAGAAAGGTACATAATGGGTGGGGCTAAGTGTAAATCAAAACCAACTTCACCAGACAAATTGTTGGTATTGAGTAGAATTTTTGAGCTATTTCAGAAGATAGGTTGGCTTGAGTTCATGAGGAAATTTGAGGGGCATAACATCTAGCTAGTCAAGAAATTTTCAAAAACTTCTCGAATGGCCAGATGATAGTGCGTGGAAAGAAGTTTAAGGTAAGCCCTCAAATGATTTCTTGGTTGTCTGGTATTAAAGATGAAGGTGTAAATTTTATAGAAACCTCAAATATTTGTTATCAAAGAATGGTAGAACTCTTTAGAAGGGAGGGAGAACCTCATTCTTTGCTAGTTGTGAATACCTATGGGAAAATAAGGGATTTTAGAGAATGTCTATTCTAGAGCCATGGAAAATGGCGGTTACCTAAATTATCAAATATTTTACATGTGAGGGGATATATGCCATCATAGTGGGTCCCCACTTTTAGTTACTCAGTCACCTGTGCCATGGCACTAAAAACCTTGAATTAAGGGTTAACCTTTCTTCCTTCCTTAGCGATTCCATTGTCAACATGATAGAGAGATTTAAAATTGGTTCGGGACCATTGAAACATCATTCATTTAATTTGTAAACATCATTTCTTGAATAAAAGAAAAATGAAATAAAAATGGAAGAAATTTCTTCAAAAATTTGAAAACTCGGAGCCCACAAGACATTTGGAGGAAGGTGAGTCATCTGGATTGGTGGCTCAAAGTTTGAAATAACCCTCCCCTATGCCTCAAGATTCCATTGTGTCTCAAAATTCTAGAATAGCTCCTGATGGTGAAGCATTGAAAAATCCACCCAAACTTTCAGAGACCCCAAATAATCCAAAAAATGTGGACTTATTGAATTTTGAAGATGAGGATACTCATCCTCGGAAAAGGAAAAGAAGCCTAAAATAAAATTGAAAAGACCTCCCCCTTTAAGGGGAATCAAATGATTGGTTATTGAAATCAATTGTGCTATGACTTTTGATCAGTTGTGTGTTCCTAAAAATAAAATGCAAGACCGAGAATCTCACGAAACTATAGCCCAATCATTGGAGAATGTGGTCCAGCCATGTGAAGAGACAACCTAGTTAAGTGAAAAAAAAACCCTAGTTCGCAATAAATCCTTTGAACCCAAGAAGGAGGATATGCCACTTGAGATAGGTTAAGTAGAGATAGGGGAACAGTTTCCAAATATATGGTTGTTGAGGATGAATCTACATAAAAAAATTCTCCCCTAGTTGCCGATGACACAAAACAAGGTTCGCTAGGGGTAAATGATGAAGAAAATATGACTGGTAATGTTGTAGAGATTCCTATTTCTCCTCTTTCCACCAATGTAGAATTTGAAAGATTTGATCATAAATAAATAGAATTATAAGAGTTGAAAGAAAAAATTGCTCAATTCAAATGTAGGTTGTAGAAAAATGAGGAACAAATGAATAAGAAAAAGAAATAAATTAGCATACAAACTAAACTTATAAGGGAAAAATATCAAGGAATCAAAACTCTAAAGGCTCAAGTAGAACAAAAAGGTAAAACTATTGAAGATTTGTAGTTTCAAGTGCAATAAATTAATGAGAAAGATAAGGAGTATTTGGCTAGTTTATCTCAAAAAGATAAATAGATTAAGAGTTTAACTGATAATCTGGTGCAATCACTCATAGTCTTTGTAGAAGAATAAGAAAAACAAAAATTTGAACTCAATGTGGCCTTGAGTAGAATTGTTGAGCTAGAGCAAGATTTGTAAGAAACCAAGATGAAACCAATGGTGGAATCAAAATAAGTACAAACTGAGCCAACCAAAATGGAATGGCTTAAAATTAAAATTCCCTCATTGTTGGTTAAGTGGATGGAAAGATGCTATTTCTTGAGACAAGTAGGGGTAGAAAATGCTAAACTTAAGCATGAAATAGTATTATTGAAAGAATCTTATGATAAAATTTATCAGGCTAAATTTGATGCATGTTAGATTGGGGAATTGTTACTAGCTTGTAGAAAACCATCTCGACTATGTTTCATGTTTTTAAAGGAACAATTTTAAGATGGAAGCTTATGAGGATTTCTTGTAATTTACCCCATGACCCTAATGATTAACAATTCATAGAAGCATTCAAAGAGGCAACCCCTATTCATCAAAATTTGTAGTGTGAATTTTTTCTACATAATCTATTTTTAGAAAAACACACTGATTTCTTTATCAACCTTTTTGTTGGGGAGGTACAGCTTAGAGCCTTCATGTCTAATATACAAAATTAGATTAATTACTAGGAGAGAACCAGAGAGTATTTGCAAGTAGAGAGCACCGTGGGACTTCAAATGAGATATCCCAATCGAAAGCCCTTTTCCTTCAATGCCCAATTCTGAAGGATCAAAAATTATGAAGCTATAATGAAAAAATATGATGACAATCTCTAGATTTATTTTCAAATTTTCAAATTTCATGGGCCACAATTGATATAAAGGCATGGAGTGTCTGTGAGGAATGGTACACTCCTCTACCCATGAATCTCAAAATGAGGGAGATGATCTCCCCCACTAATATAAGGTGGTCCTATAGAATGGTTGAGGCACTAACAAAAATATTGCAGAAGCTTAAAACCAAATGGATAGGGATGCAGTACAAACCTCCATTGCTCCTTCAACCACCCCCTACATTTTTTGTCACTACAAAGAAAATTCATGGGGACTTATATACATGGAAGATGATGGTTAAGTTCAACAAAGGTTTTCTTAAAAATCCTGAGCATTTGGATGAAGAGGTAGAGGACCTATATAATCTCAATTCCAAATAGGATGAATTGAATAGGAAAAGGGATGCAGAGAGGCGGAGGTGTAATGCCCTGCCAAATAACCTTAAAGGAAGTTGCAATTAACATTATAAGCAAACCAATTTTTTTTTTATAAAGTGCATTTAACATACATATTCACTTACTAATTAACAACAACCTCTAAGACTACAAGGTTAGGATTACTTAAACCCACACATACATATTACATATAACCATAGCCTTATGAACTTTATGAAATAAACATCATACATCATAAGAATACCACATAACATAATAAGATAATCAACCAAGATACAATCTCAAAAACATTATCTTAATCCAATAGTTACATCACTCATTCCCAGAATGAGACACTAGTACAAATATTTTCAATTACATAACTCCACCTCTTACAAAAGAGGGATAAAATAACTTATACAAGTTAAAATATTACAATGCAAGAATAAAAACAAGAACCGCGAGTTGTCCATCTGGATGTCTCGCCACCAAGTACTGAAAATCAATGGGGACCCAACGGTTTTGGTGCATGTTCCACACTACCAATGTGGTACCCGAAGGCCCACCCCCCATGCTAGGAAATAGTAACAAAGTAACATGGACAAAGATTCTACTACCTCTAACCAAAGGCAGACTCAAACTGACTCAAACTATTATAACCAACCAAATGAATTAACAAGTATAACTCATTCACCATACAAGTATGAATCAAGTACAACTCAAGTACAATATAAGCACAAATCAAATACAATACAAGTACAAATCAAGTACAATACAAGTACAACTCCAACATCACTGACATAGGTCACATTGCTTCCAGACATAAAGTAGATCAAGTATGTTCACAGAACCATATATATAAAACAATTAACAACAGTTGTCGTAGATAGAGTGTCATCGCAAGGTTTGTCATGAGATCTCCTCTGGGCATTCTTCATAGGCTCCGGCACAAGTAATCCTGGTGGTCTCAACCGAATCCCGACACTCATACTCACTCATGTAGAATCAACTACCTCTTGCAAGGACAAGATAGTTGATCTTGCCATTCCAGGCCTTCTCACTCATCCCAAGTCTAAACGAGCCCTTGTGTCTATGAGTGAGGATTAAATTATCTTGATTAATGTGAGAAGTTAGTCCTAATCTTTTAAGTATATTATTTTAATTATCACTTGTTTAAATCACTCCCGAAGGTTATCTAGTTTACCTCTTTGAGCTCTGACGCCTAACAGAAGCCACTCTTCTATTCGACAACACACACCCAAACAATCCACCAAGGTAACCACAAGTGCATTCCAACTAGGCATCATAATCCACTCCAACACAAGGAGGATACAAATAATAGAACTCACTCCAAACATCTTGGAGGCAACAAACACATAGTCCACTCCTTTCACAGGAGGCAACAAGATGAAACCACATCACAAGGTCACTCCATACAGGGAGACACGGATCCCATAATCCGCTCCTAAACCAAGGAGGTGCAAACATCTCCGTTCGTGAAAACGGGTAAAACTGAAAAGATGCCATACACTACCCAAGGGAAAAAAATTGGATGGCATAAAGATTCAACAACCCTTATCATGTAAGTTCTTCTGAAAGACTTATAATTTAGGACTAACACTAAATCCCAAAACCCACAATGCAACTTGACGACATTGCAACAAAAGCATTCAAGTCATCAATCAAATCTAATATTTGGATTTCCTAAATCCATACTCATTCAATAGGTAGTGTTGACAAAGTCAAAAACACGATAACTAGATCATCTAAAATAATCATAACCCCTATTTCCCTTTTCATTATTGAAAATCTAAAACAATTAAACTTACTTCCCTTTACTGAATACAGAGAATTAAATCCTTTAAGATAATCATGAGGAAGATACTACTTTTGGATATACTAAATCCATATCTTTTTCATAATCCAATCACAATGATTCAACTAATCTAAATAGAAATTAATAAATAACATAATTGATTGCCTCATCAATAAAACAACTTCTTAATTTACTTTTAAATCGACACAAATCCATGCAAGTAACTCTTTCCATTTCTAAACCAAATTTTGCATCTCATTCAATTTTCTATTTAAAACATTCAATCACTTTAATATAATAACATATTGTTTCTCTATCCATTTTCCATATAAACTAATCAATCCATTTTTAAATCTCTATTCAATAATATATTGCATGTATCTCATTAAAATAAAATACGATAATAAATTTTACATTGAATATATATATATATGCTCCATATTATATAAACACCTTTAATATTCTATTCACAATGACTAGATTACTCTATGGAACTAAATAAAACATAATAACTATTTGCCTTTTTCAATATAGTTAGTTCATAAATTTACTTCTAATGCAACCTAACACTATTGCAAACAGTTCTTTCAATTTTCTATCTGGAGTCTATGTCTCTTCAACTATCCATTTAAAAACATGCAATTTCATCAATGTATAAAAATATCTTTTGGCTTATCTATTTGACCACGCATTCATATTGTTTCTAATTAAATCTCATTAATTAAAACAAACATTTAAATATAAATATTTCTATAATTCTTCAATATATTTAAATATCTTTCTCTATACATTTTCTATACATACTAATTATTTCTTTTAGAACATTAATAATACCCAATTTGCAAACAGCAGAATAAAATAAGATAAAATATTATTTATTCTCTCAAATGGATATATGCCTTCAATATATACTAAATATAAATTAATATATTTAAATATATTTAATCATTAACATATCTTCTATTCTTTGCAGAATATCAAATCGTTTAATTCAAAATAAAATATCCCTTATCATTAATTTTCTAAAATATAAATATATTTTTCCAATTAAATCAAATTAATAATTGGACCTTTTACATATGAATTTAAATTCCACAATTAAATTTTAAATTATGCATTCTTTAAATCAAATATTTAACTCCTTCAATTAAACTTTAACATGCCATTTTAAAATAAACAATAATTTTCCCATACGTTTATAATTTTAATTCCACTAATCTAATATACAAATTTTATTTAAAAAAATATAAATAAATATAATACTTTAGTATTATAAATTATAATATAAAATATTATTAAATAATATTTTAATATTGTAATAACAATACCTAAAATATTAATATTTATAAATATCAATTTATTATTATTTTATTTTTAAAACAGCCATGGGAAAATATCTTAACAGCAGTCTCATGTTTCAAGCATAACTCAAAAACTACGATCTGGGTATTTACGATTTTTGGACAGGAATAAGAAAATTTCAAAATACAAAAACTCTTTAAATTTCCTGACAACCCAGTTTGTGAAAATGGAGTTATAGGCGACACAACCAGACCATTTTACCATGAAAAATATAACTATACTGCAGATTTTAAAATCCGTTTTTTAATAATAAATAGAAGGTTTCATTTTCTAAAAACATTCTAAATGCATTGTTCAATCTCTATGATTGATTTCAATAACAAAAAAATCGATTTCCCCAAATAATTTAAATTCAACTAAGGTTTTCACAATTTTCACTCAAGAATTTTCACAAGCAAAGGCTGTAAATTTGTTTAATTCTTTTTTTCTAATATCAAATTTATTTTCTAAAACAGATTTAACAAACAAATCTTTAATCATTACTATTTTAAAGAAAACAATCAAGAACAATAAAACACAAAGAGGAAAACCTGGTACAAGAAGCTACAGGAAGAGATGAATTTTTGATGTAAGCCTCCTCCAAAGATTTCCTGAATTTTCTTCAATCCTCCAAAGAATCCAATCCAAAATCCAACAAATGCAAACAATCTTTCCTTCAATCAATTCTACAATCAAACTTTCTTCAAACCCTTGTGCAAAATTTCCAAAATTTCTTCCTTGCTGTAAAAATGAATTTTCCTAAAGACTTTTCTGCCCTAAAATTAAAACATGTATTCTTTATAAATCAACAATACCTAATACAACCCTAATTCACATTACATGCAAATTAGATATTTCAATTTCAATTTCACTTTTTGAAAACCCACTTTCAATTTAAAATGCAATTTCAAATAATAAATTAATTTCCAAAGTTGCAACAATTTTCCAAATAAACATTTAATTACAATTTTTAATTTAATTCCCACACGTTGAAATTAAATTCCAAAATTAATTCTAATTCTTTTATTTCCTTTCATTCTCTTGCATCACATTTAATTAATTAATTTAATTATTTAATAACTAAATTCAACCCTTTGGATCAAATTTAATTAATTAAATAAACTAAATATAATTAATTAATTTAAATATAAACTTTTATCCACATTGCATTATTTAAATTAAATAACCATCAACATGATTTAAATGCAATTATTCTAAATATCTATTTCTAAATCAAGAATTATTCAGAATTAAATAACATCAAAGCAAGACAGACAATGACTCGACACACTAAGGCTAGGGTGTAAATTTGACACATGTTACCTAGCTACTATCTCCCGTTCAACTTAACCGTTGGATCAACACGCTCAAACCTGTGAAACCAGGTGGAGTCGGTGTCATGTACCTGCAATCCTGCAACCAAGTAAACAACATCATACAATATATCCAGCATATAATACACACCGTGAAGAAGGAATTATGGATTCGTAGGGTGCTCGCAAATGAGTGATGTGAAACCGTCCTCTTCACCAATACACTCATTGAAACTGACACTTCCATCATAATCCAGTAATCTCATAATAATATCTCATGCTAACTCTACAACATCATTAATCCATAATGCATGTGAAACAATAATCAGATAACTACATCCCACAATAATAGTTGTCACTCAATAGTAACGATCAAAACATCATAACAAAATATATCCAGTATCAAAGTAACTGCAACCAAACATAGCATAAAGCAACTTGAATAAGAAACAAAATGGAGGGGTATTACAGGAAGACTCATCAGAGAGAAAGAGGACCTACTCAGGATTAGGAAGGGTATGGTGATGAGGTATAAATAACCTCATTATTATGACAAGCTAAATACCCTTCTTTGTTCTTGCTAACCACCTCAGCCATGCCAATGCGTTTATTTTTACGAGCAATTATTGTCTACATTTTATAAAATGATGTATAAATATTTATTTTTCAAATTGATTGGAATTAGCTAAATAATGTTAATCTAATGGTATAGAATTTAATTCATTGTATAGGACTTATGCATGACCGATGAATGGAGTGGACTTCAAGCGGTTGAAGTTAGAGCGCTGAAAGTTTGGGCACCAAAATTCTAGGCATGCATAGTGGAACGATTTCCTTTAAAGCTTTCTGTTAACTTTTGTTTAAGACTTTACGGATCCAATCAAAGCCTTTATTATGTTTTATGCCACAAAAATCAGTTATTTGGTTAGTTGTAATTCTATTTAAGACTTTTTCAATGGTATTCTCCTTCCATCTGCAACTTAGGATTTTGTAGTAGTATAGTATATATATGTGTAACTACCAAAACAAGGATATGATGTTATGATATACTCTAAATACTATTCAACTATGTTTTGTGTGTTACACTTTCATGATATGAATAAATAAATATTTCTAGTGTTATTATGAGTCAATAGTTTTGAGTAATGGAAGTACCATGAATGGATTTATTTTTAAGATGTAAAAGTACCATGTGTTATTTGAGCTTATCATAGGAATGCCTGAGAGCTAGCCACTCAAGGGATCTCATAGAGTAGATAAGTATTTTCATTATTAATACTATTACTTGCATTCTATACATGTTAAATTTAGATGAAAGTTATTATGTGTTCCTATAGGTTGTAGTTTTGAGTTTACAATCTTAAAGTTCTTTTTACTTTGAAATTTTGGAGGACCCACTCCTATTGTTAATTACAAGTTGTTAAGTGTAATTTCATTCAATAGTTAATCGTTAGTCATTAGTTACCCTCATTTAATTTTCATAGTTAAACTACAAGAATTAATTCTTAGATAATTTACATGCTTTCTAGAGCAATAATTTGAATGCTTTCTAGCTTAAACCAGTGCTTTCTAGTTTAAATTTTTGTTTCAACCATTTTAAAAATTTATAAAATCTTGTTAAGAGAGATGGCCAAAATTTCCCCTATTGGATATAGCCTTTTAACACTACCTGGTCGACATAATTGATATGTCTTTAACTAAAGTGTTAGGACCTTACAATATCCTGTCAAATTCATTATGCACTTTACTTATCAAAGGTGGAATACATAGATTTAGAATAGAGATAGGAAATTGAAAAATTAAAAATGATGCTAACAAAAAAGATAGGGAAATTTTATATTTAAAATAATAAATGGAGTAGCCATGGGACATATTCGATAAACATCCTAAAAAAATCAAATATTTTTTTTGAAAAATGAAAATGAAAATTTAAGGAAGAAGTTATAAACCTATGCAAAAAATGTAAGCAATTCAAAAAGGCCAAAATTGAAGCTTGCAATGGGGGAGAATTGCTTCTTACATGTAGGAAGGCCTCCAAGATATATAGTATTTTCCTAAATGAACAAATCCTAAGATGGAGTGTGTTAAGAATTTCTTTCAATATTCTCCATGATGCTAATGACATGAAAATTTTAGAGGCATTTAAATTGCAGCTCCAAAGCAAAGTAATTTTCTATGTGATTTTTTTAACACATAATTTAAATTGGTTGAGTGTTATACTGACTTCTTTATTAAATTTTTTTGGGTGAATACAAGTAAGACAATCTATTTGTACAATTCAAAATCAAGTATCTTGGTAGAAGAGGACAAAAGAATACCATAAGACATAAGAGACTATTAGACTCTTGATGAGGTATGATCATAATAAACTATAAACCTTTTTAACAACACTTTGAGAGGATATTGTAATGTTCTATAATGGTTGAGAAATACACAAACATAAAATTATGATATGAATCCCTTTCAAATATCATTCATGATCTCCCAAAGGTAGTTTTTGAAGCTTGTGAGGAAAGATATAAAACCTTATCCATGTAACTAAGAAAGAAAAACAATATTTGTAGGGAACATCATGTGGTCCTTATGAAGGTCTAAGAATTTTCAGAGTTGGTGGATAAATATAAAGAAAAATGGATAGGAAGAGATTTAAGCCTCACACTATTCTCTATCAAATCAGCCCACTATGTGTTACAGGTGAACAATATGAATGGGATTTTGAAAGGTAGAGAGAAAAGATAGAAAGTGGTAGAGGTTACATAATTAATCCTCAATAAATGGACCCTTCATCCCATGTCCCCTACAACAATATCTAGAAATTTGAGGAAGATTGTAATAGAAGAGATGCAAGTAGGTAGTAGAAAAATGTAGAGGAAAAAGGAGGGCCCACTTGATTGTAGAATAAGGGGAGTGATGATGTATAAAACATTCACCTCATTATTAGGAAAAAATTACCTTTCTTGACCATTCATAACCTTTATCAAGCTAAAATTAATATGATCATATATGATAAATTATTTTCAATTTTGATTGATATTAATATATAAATTATTATTATTCTCCTTTTTTTAATATTTTTTTTTAAATGATGTTGATAAATATGTGGAAGCCTTATTTTTATGAAAATAGGACAATATGTAATTCTTAAGAAGCTCAAAAATACCATGTCCCTAAGAGCTAAAATGCTATGACTTTAGAAGCTCTAAAAATTCCACAACAACTCTAAAAAATTTGTAGGTTAAAATTAATACAAGAAGAGTTATAAGGAAGATGTATCCTTTCCTACATTAATTTAAAAAGAACTAAAAAGTGGTGATCCTATGGAAGGAAATAAAGATATAAGACTCTTATTTAATATTGATTTCCTCAAGGATAACTTTTTTATCAACGCAACTCAAATTGTGCAATGAATTTATGTAATAGAATTTCAATAATGTGCATAATGTTAAAGTTTATAAGTTAGGTCATAGTATAAATGTCTTTCCTAATGTTCAATAAAAAAATCTTGACACATGAATGAATATAGAATCATTTTTTTTAGCTGTTGTATAGGAAAAAATTTGTACCCCTTGTGTAAATTACCCTTTTGCATTCCCTCACCTTAGAAAATCAAATATGAAGGCAACCCGCCTTCCATCCACTTGTCGCATGTTGTGTGTGTTGGTGAGGAAATTTTTGTCAAGGACGTGAGTACGACATGCAAATGTCTATGTGGTGCAATGCCATCCTCGAAAAATTCCTACCTCTAGAGTCCACAGGAATGTTACACTCCTCATTGGGGATGAATTGGAATTCCTCTGTGTGACCAACCAAGCCGAAAACAACTTATTCTCTCCCATTTTGGTCTTCAAATGCATCCATTTCACTATAACTTCATCCTCTTAGCAATGCTTCATCTTCTAGAAATCTATCACATTCTCTCAAGAATTTTTTCACAACTCCATTGAGCATTGCAGCAGCTTGTTACTCTATCAACTTCATCTTTGTATGTGTTTCTCTACCATAGAAGCTATGAGTTTGGATTCTTGCGAGACCTCCCATCATTATTGCTATAGTCGTGTCAACTTTTCCAAGCTCATTTCCTTGCATTCTCCCTTTATTGGCCTTGAGAGCCTTTGGGTGGAGGTGGTATTGCATTACTTTCCTTTTCTCATTGTGGTTTGATAGAGTAGCATAACATCTTTTGTAGTGTTCAATACTCTCTTTTCTTCTTCCCTTTATCATACTTTCTACTTCATGGCTTTTCTAGTTGTTTGTGGAGGTGGAAACACCAAAATGAGGGTTTGACTGAGGCAAACCCCTATATAGCCCAAAATTTTCCCCTCTCTTTCTTGTGTGTAGGTGGACATGTGCATGGATCTCGCTGGCAAACTAGAGCTTTAGTGATTTGATATTTGTCACCCTTATCTTCATCTATTTGCTTTATCTTTTACATAGTTACTTCTCATACTTCATAATTGTGTTTATTTCGTTAAAGCTAGTTAGCTAGGCAGTTAGTAGGCTTCTAGTATTTTAAACTACATTTTACGTTTTCTAGTTGTACAAACACCAACACGCTAGAGAGATGCCAGTGCACCACATTTTCATCCTAGACCCGCATTGTCATCCTCAGATAGAAGGATGTTTGAGGTGTAGTTTGAGCTCTAGAAACTGGCTCATCTAACCCCATTTAGACTTTAAAATCTATAGAGTGACATAAGCACTTGAGAGTGCTCTTCATTCTCGATTCTTTTCCTAATCACCCATTAGCTTGAGGTAAGTTAGGGAAGCCCTATGATCTCAACTCTTCATGACTTGGAGCCTTGGTGTGGTTGGTTCCCCTCTCTTACATTTTTGGTGAACCTGACGTGAAAAAATTTGGTTCCATTTAGTGGTGCTAAAGGGTCCTTTCCTCATATCCGAGGAGAGTTGTAGGTGTGAGTCTTGTGAGGTGTTTTGCCTTGCAACCCGACCTGCAACCCCTAGTGGCATAGTTGGAAGTTTCCATAGGTGTCATGGAATGAAACCTTAATTGGGTCACTATCCAATTGCTAAACCTTTCAAGGCTCTATGAAAGTGTTGTTTAGTGTATGTGATGACTTTCTTCTTACATCTACCTATCCCCTCTATGTAGCTTGTGAGTAGTTATCCTGGTGTAAATTTCACCTCGTAGGACCTGCTGATGGGTTTTATTAGAGAGCCATATCCTCTTTACATCCCCACACAAATCAATGGGAACACTATGATTGGTGTTCTTGTTGACTTGATGTGTTGGGTGAATATTATAACTGAGGAGATTATGTTGATTAATTTACTTCATAAAGATGGGTATGACACACCTAAAAGTACCATTTGTACACAACATTATTTTCATACCTCCCCTTGGTAGCATCACCTTGTCGGTCCTTGTCAGACCTAAGTTAGTAAACATTCCCTTTGACATAATCCTGAGGTCCAAACTCTTTAGAGTGAAACTGGGTATCCCCTGGTTGGTCATTATGAATGCAGTTGACTTGATCATACATAAATGTCTAAAATTTATCCATGAGGGTTCAATGCACATAATCTATGACATCAGCTATAAACTTTTGGTTGTGTGGCAGCTATTCCCTAGATTACTTTTGGCCTACACCCATTGGTTTTCTTCCCCCAAGGATGAACCTCTTGTACTAGACCTATGAGAAGCACAAGAAAGGGAAATTAATGCCTAGAGTGAGATACCCTCCATCTCCCCATGTTGTCTCACATAGGGCCTATTTGAAAGCTGATGATGATGCCACCATGGCCTAGAGAAGGGAAGAAGAGAAGCACTCTCGAGGTTCCTCTTCCTCCTCTTCCACTGTCCAGCCTATCGCTTCCCCTTGCCCTACTATGATGTCATCATATTTTGTTCTTAAGTAGTTGATAGAGAATCCTATGGTGCCCACTTGGTGAAAGCCCAAGCATCCCGCATTTGAACTTCTCGTTCTATCCACAATGCCTAGGCCTATTCGATATGGTAGAAGGAAGGGTCCCCATAGGGAATTCTCTATGTATTGGCCTCCACAACCTCCTACTAATCTTGCTCCCAAGGTATTGAATGGGAAGAGGCCTGTCATTGGGGTGCTAGATCCAATCCCCCCTGTTGTTTCTCTAACCTCTTCTCAGTCTCTCCCTCCTCTCATCCAGGAGTCACTCTCTCCACCAAAAATGGATGTGATGGACACTTTGATGGCTGAGCAGGAGCTTTTTGTCCCATCTCAGCTCACAACCTCTAGTTTCTAGAGTCATAGGAACCATCTTGTGCATGAAAAACATTAGTGGCGAATCTTCGCCAATTGGCAAATAATTGAAATCGGGACCTCAAGAAATGGTGAATAGTACAAGCTAAAAATGATGTTGAATCACCAGGTTTTTATAAAAAATAAATTGTCTTGATTAATTCACCTATGTATTATATTTTACATGATACGTCTTTGGAACTGATTCACCAGCAATTTATAATATAATCATAAATATTGATTATATTTGCCAGTAATATTATATTCCTACCATTAATTTTGGGGATATATCGCCACAATAATAAATTACCATTTAATTTCATGGATATTTTAGCCTCGAATAGGAATTTTATTTATTACCATCAAATCATCACTTAGCTTTTTAATCATATGGTTGCAGGTTGATTTTGTGGCCTAATATGTACATGCCTTTTAAAAGGCTTGTTGAGGCCCAAAATAAATTTCGGGCCTCAACAAGCCTTTTAAAAGGCCTGTGTGTATTAGGCCACATAATCAGCCTGCAACTATCTAATTAAAAAGATAAATTGCTAATCGATGGTAACATTTAAAATTTTCATTTATTCTTACTTTTAAAGTGACATTTAGAAAAAAACTTAATCTGTGTGTTCTCCAATGCATTTTTTATAGTTAATTTATGCTTGGTGGCAAGGGGCTCTGCCCCTTGTCCCTGAACCCTGCAAGTGCCCCCTCGACCCCCACAAGGGCTATTTTCCCCCTTGACCCCCACAAGGGGCACTTCCCCTTGACCCCGCTGGTGGCTGTCGCCCCCGGGCCCCTACTTCAATATTACAAAAAACAAAAAAAATATGGGGGAACTATGCCGACCAACTATGCAAATTTTTTAAGGAGAGATTTTCCATTGTAATTAATATTTTTAGTGAATATTCACTATGATTCACCACTGTGATTATTATTTTTTACCAATTATTCATTAAGATTTGCTAGGATTTTACAAACTTTTTTAATAATGTGCATAGATTCGCCCAAAAAAAAACATTTTTTCAAATAACAGGAAAGATTCACCAGGATTTTACACCTTCCCCGAGGGGGGGGTTTCTTAAAGTTATCCTTGATCTTGTGCATGAGTGCAAGCATCAACAAAAGGAACTGATGGCTAAGCAGGCCACTTTGTAGAGGAAGGAAGGAGAATTGACTGCCCTTGTTTCAAGAACACCTGATGTGTCCTCCTCTCTTGTCCCCTTTGCTTTGGTTCTACTTTTAGCTCCTGATACAAGCATAAACACCTCTAACCCCAAAAGGGTGTAGGTGTTTATTTCTCCTTCGGTCAATCCCCCTCTCTTGATGTCCCTCTCGGACATCCCACCATTCCCTAAACTCGTGGACATGTCAAATACTTTGGTAGTGTCTATCGTGGTTTTCTCCTCCTCCTCTGTGCCTCTTGCCTCATCTGTGGGTAGTTCACATCCTCTGACAAAGAAGAAGGAAATGGAGGGTGTAAGAGGAGCCCACCTTCTTTAAAGGGTGGTCCTATGCTGGCATGTGCCATCCTAGTGATGGAGCAAGTTTCGGCTTCCCCTGAGTTCATCACTACTCCTGAGTCACTCAATGAGCCTAGCAATGAATCTCAGGCACCGCCTTCTGTGTCCATTGAGGTAACACATGGCACTCCCATGAAGTGCATGTTTAACTCCTTGGATGAGGTCCTGACTCTATCGATGATCTTTGCAAAATCGTTGACATTTTCTCCTAGGAACTAAGTGGAGGAGACCCTGAAGAGTCTTCTTCCTTGGCTCTTGTTGTAAGGGGGTCAGAGGGTTCCCCCCTTAACATTCCACCACTACAGGCTCTTCCGCATTCCCTATATAATTTTCTATATTGGGAAGCAGATGACCTCTTGGTTGATGAGTGATAGAGGGGGTGCCTCTTCTTTACCTTTATATTAGGTGTGTGATTGTTGTGATGTGTTCCCCCATGTTTGCGTTATGTGTTCCTAGACGAACCTTGTCACCCTTGTAGGTGCTTGGATATAGGAGTGATTATGTGTCATAAAACTTCTTCTATTTGTATCATTATTCTTCCTCTATTATGTGTATTGATTTTCAACAAATTGGGGATGATGCAAAGTGTTGGGGGAATTTAGGCTTCCCTTCCATGTTGACCCAATTTTTTAATTTTTACTTTGTTTTCTCGTGCATTATTCATATGGTTTTATATAGTAGGGGTTGATGATAGTTCATTCAAGATATTATTATTTTACTTATACTATTTATGAGCAGCTCTAACCCTGAAATATCAAATTACCCTTGTGCCCTTTTGTTTGTAATGCCAGTATTTATTTTCTTGTATGTTTTCTCTCTTATCTTTCATGCTTTCTTTTTGATGTTGTGGTGTTCACATGTTGTCCCTCATGCATGCGAAAAAATTACCATGGTGACATTTTGCTATGTCCCATGGGCCACAACATCACTTTTTCATTCTTGTTTTTCTATCCTAAGGATTTCATGTGTCTCTACATTTATTACACGTCATCCTAAGGGGGGGCTATCATGTCAAATTTTATTTTCAGAAAATGCATTCAGTAGCCAACAAATATTTTCTTGAAAACTTTTGCAAACTTTTTCAAAAATCACATTCTCAATAAGGATCCCTAGCAGAACGTGTTTCCTTCATCATGGGTTCACAAAGAAAGAAATTTGAATAAATTTCCTTCGAGGGAGAAAATTTTATTGTGAGAGAAGCCTTGACCTTCCCCTTGCGAGGGGTAATTTTATTCCTTTCAAATTCCTTGATGAAGTGAACATCTTTCGAAAGTATTCCTTGATGATGAATTGATTTACGAAAGAAATATTCTTTCACTTTCAAATAGTTCATCCCTCGAGTGGACCCCTCTTCTTTTGAAGGGTTCCCAAGGGATCCCTTTGAAAGATTTGCAATTTTTTGACTGTCTGCTTATTTTCCTACCTGGCTACTCTTTGTTCTCTAACAAGTTTTATCTGCAGATTAACATGTCACTTTTCAAGTGCACCTATGAAGTCACTCTCCAGTCTGACTATGCAGAGTCTCCCTTTCATTAGGTTTCCTTCATGAGAGAGAACTTGGGGGAGTTCCTTCTTTGTAGGTTTGAGGTTCTGTGAAGCACTTGCATCCTACAAGATTTTTCCATTGTTGGTATGTGGGCCTTCGGTGTACTTTATTCAAATTCATAGTTATGCAGAGCTACAGAGTCCTTTTGCTTGAACCTCCTTAGGAGAGAGTACCAATGGAGTCCTTTTCTTGCCTTGTACTTTTGAATTTGTCATATCACATTCTGCTTCTTCAACGGTTCAGGTATACATTTCTAACTCTTCGATCTACTTTAACGAAAACTCATTGATACTCATGCTCGCTAAAGTGGGGGAAAAATGTATAGGAGTTAATTTGCACCCCTTGTGTAAATTCCTCTTTTGCATACCCTCACCTTAGAAAATAAAACCCGAAGGTGAAATTCTAGATCATCCATCCACCTTACATCCACTTTGCATGTGTTGTGTGTTAGTTGGGGAATTTTCATCAGGGATGTAAGTACAACATACAAACGTATGTGTAGTGCGTTGTTGTCTCTAATAGATTCCTACCTATCGAGTTTGCAAGAACGTTACACTCCTCATTTGGGCTGAATTGTAATGCCCCTTTATGACCAATCGACTCAAAAATGACTTATTAACTGCCATTTTGGTCTTCAAGTGCATCCATTTCACTATCACTTCATCCTCTTTGCAATACTTCATCATCTAGAAATCTATCACATTCTCTCAAGAATTTTTTCACAACTCCTTTGAGCATTGTAATAGCTTTTTACTCCATCAACTTCATATTTGTACATGTTTCTCTACCATAGAATCTATGAGTTTGGAGTCTTGCGAGACCTCCCTTCATCACTATTGTGGCCGTGTCAACTTTTCCACACTAGTTGCCTTGGATTCTCCCTTCATTAGCCTTGAGAGCCTTTGGATGGAGTGGTATTGAATCACTTTCCTTTTCTCATTCTGGTTTGATAGAGTAGCATAACATCTTTTGTAGTGTTCAATACTCTCTTTTCTTCATTCTTTTATCATACTTTCTACTTCATGGATTTTTTGGCTATCCATGGAGGTGGAAACACCAAAGCAGGGGTTTGATTGAGGCAAACCCCTATACAACCCAATATTTTTCCCTCTCTTGCTTGTGTGTAGGTGGATGTGTGCATGGAGATCACTAGCGAACTAGAGCTTTAGTGATTTGATATTTTTCACCCTCATCTTCATCTATTTGCTTTATATTTTACATAGTTACTTCTCATACTTCATAATTCTATTTATTTTGTTAAAGCTAGTTAGCAAGGAAGTTAGTAGGATTTTGGTGTTTTACATTGCATTTTATGTTTTCTATCTATACGGACACTAGCGTACTAGAGAGATGTCATCGTGACACGTTGTCATCCTAGACCCGCACTTTCATCCTTAGACAAAGGGTTGTTTGAGGTGCAGTTTGAGCTCCCAAATTGACTTGTCTAGACCCATTTAGAATTTCAGATTTGTAGAGTGATAAAAGCACTTGAGAGCTCTTCATTCTTGATTCTTGTCCTAAACACCCATTAGCTTGAGGTAAGTTAGGGAAGCCGTCTGCTCTCATCTCTTTGTACCCTAGAGCCTTGGTGTGGTTGGTCCCCTCTCTTACAACTGCATATATTATTATTTTCTTGTTTTACAAAGTATTTTTGTACTTCTTAATGCTCTTGTGAGTTGAATATTTTTTTCCTCTTATGAGTTTTCCACTTAACTAATGAAACATAACACACAGTAGAGATAATCAACTTGTTTATACATTATAATTATGTCTAAGTAATTATGTTCATACATCTATACTTGTAGGTTCAATCTATGTATCTTATTTGTATTGTCTATCATGTTCTTTGCATGTTTATGTGATAATAAAATCTTACATTCCATAGATATAAAAGTCAATATTATTTGTTATGTTTTTCTACATATATGTTTATAGAATGAAAATATTACACTCTAAAGATAGAAACATTTGTATTGATTGTAATGAGAAAATCTTACATTTTTATAGATAAAGAATTTTGTATTGTTGTTATGTTCTTTTGAAGTCTTATGTTCTATAGAAAGATAGAGAAACAACAAAGCAATTCTAAAAGATTTCATTTCCAAAAAATTGTTAGTTAAATATATTTTGTTTCATTATAGTGGAGTTTAAAATTTTTCTATAGATTACATTATAAAAGCTTTTGTAGATTATAATCTTATAGTGTTTTCTAGTTAGAATTCCTTTTAAGCTTAAGAATTATTCATTGTTTTAAAATTTTGCATTAGAATAGGACACCTAACTTAATTTTATAGATAAACTAGGATACCACCTTTGTTGATATGAAATTAATTGACTAAAGTGTGAGACTTGATGACACTTCATCACTAATGATTCATATTGCAATGATAGAATAGATGGATACCAAAAGAGGTAGAGGAATATATGGAGAAAGTGATGCAATATCTTTCCATGGAACTTTTTTCTCATGTGGAGTTGAAGGTCATAGAGAATTTAATTATTCACTAAGTACAAATAGAAAACCTAAAGGTAGTGCAAGAACCACAAAAGTAGATAAAAAATCACAAAATATTATTGAATAATCAAAGAAGGATAATCCATTGGTCATGGAAAGAGATTTGTTGAGAGAAAATGTTATGAATGAAGAAGAACTAGTACAAAGGGAAATATTGTTTTGAATTATATGAAAGATTGAAGGTATAAGTTATAAATTCATCATTGATTGTGGTTATATATAAAACTTGGTTTTAAAAGAAATGGTTAACAAGTTTAAATTGAAGAGGTTAGAACATTCTAATCCATATAAAAAAATTGGTTGTGGAAAGAACAAAAGGTATTGTAAGTGAACATTGTTTGATTAAATACAAGGTAGGTACATATCATAATAAATATTTTTGTTGTATTGTGTCAATGGATGTATGTCATTTTTTGTTGGGTACACCATGAAAATATAATAAGAAATCTATGAATGATAGGAGAAAGAATACATATGTCATACACTATGACAAATAATGATATACATATTTTATTACCATTGAAGGAGAAGGCATGTGTGAAATAGTGCCTAATGTTTTTTTATGGGTAGAAGAAACTTAGATATTTTGAGGCATACAAATATGTGTTTTTAGTAATCTCTTGAGTTTGCGATATTATAAAATTTGAGAAAGAAATACAAAGGAAAATTATATAAATGTTGGTAAAGTATCAAGACATCATATTAGACCAAATTTCAAATCAATTACCACTAGTTAGGAGTATTAGTTTCCAAATGGACCTATTCCTATAATAAATTTTACCAAATGAGTCTACACATAGATTGAAAGTAGTAGAAAACGCAAAACTAAACAAGAAAGTACAAGATTTATTGAATAAATCTATGATCGAGAAAATGTATGCCCATGTAAGGTACCTAAAAAAATATCACCTAAGAATGATGGTGATTGGAGGATGTGTACACCCCAAAGCATTAAATAATATCAATAAAAAATATGTATTCCCATTGTCAAGGATAAATGACATAATGGATTGTTTGAGTAGAGAAATTTTTTGTACCAAAATTAATTTGAAGAGTAATTATCACCATATTAAAATTAGAAAAGGAGATGAATGGAAAACCAAATTTAAGAAAAATGAAAGACTATATAAGTAGTTGGTTATTCCCTTTGGGTTGACTAACATACTTACTAGATTCACAAGGTTGATGAATGAAGTATTAAATAAATATTTGGATAAGTTTTTGATTGTCTACTTAGAAGATATTTTTATTTTTAACAAAAATAAGGAAGGTAACTTACAACATATATGAATAGTATTCTAGAGACTAGGAGAGGAGAATTTTATTATCAATATGAAAAAAGTGTACTTTCATGAAGTCAAAATTAGTATACCTAAGATTTTTAATCTCCCCTGAAGGTTTGAAGATGGATCTTAATGTAGGAGCATATTAAGGTGTAAGAAAAATCTTGCATCACCCAAAAGTATTTTATTTTACTTTTTTTTTATTTTTTGTAATCTCTGAAAAACATTATATTCAACATAAATTCTACTCTATTTCATGAAACTTGCATATTTCACCTTGCAACTAGGAATACATATTTTACATTGAGCCTACAATGTCGAATCAAAATTCTAGGAACTTTTGATCACTTCAAAGGAACAATACATTTCTAGATGTATTATTGGGCATAAGATAATAATCTAAGGTATTATTATTTGAGGCTTGCAACACCTTTCCAAAGTGCATAACAACAATATAAAAAACTTCTAGATTCATTGGAGCTAGAAGAGTTTATGGTATGAACCACACTATTATTCATTAACCTATCATCACCACAACCATCCTAGAATATTTCATCTCACATTTGACCAATTATATGTTATTCTTGGCATTGAGCTTTGCACCTCCTTGTGGTTGAATTAAACTTATTAAGTTTATTATTTTTGGGTCTCATGTCATAGGACTAAGAAACTTGTCATAATCTTAGTTTTTCGTAGGGTTTCATCTAGGTTTTTATCCTTTCCTATATAGAAAGGTCATCACATTATATTATAATCATACTATATTCATTATTTTTTATAAATATAAAATTTCTTGAGCTATTACCACTCTCATGGAAGGTTTTTGGTCTTATGGGTTAGATTTCTGCACTTGTGATTTATTTCATTACAAATCATTTAGTCGTAAGAGGGGATTTCCATTTTTAAAAGAAAATTATGCTCTTGGTTTAGCTTAGGGATTTGACATACTTTATTGTAATCACGATCCCATGAATTCTAGTCAAGTGTTATATTATATTCCAGTTGCACCACTCCCATACTTGATGCTATGTTATACATGAAATTGGTTGATAATATTTTAAACTTGAAACATTATTCTCATGATATTTCTTTTGCATTTGTAATTATCGCTCATTTCTCTCAAGGTCCACATGAGATTCATTGGAAATTTTTCAAATGTTTTTTGAAATATATTCAAGGAACCTCACATTTTGGTATTAATTATACATTAGGAGACTCTTATTTCTTTTACTTCAATAAATATAATTAGGTTGATGTCACGTCTCAAATTTTCTTACATTTAATAATATTAAGTTATTTAAATATTTATGGAAAATGAAATTTATTAGTTTTGACTTGTGATAAATTTAAGATTTCAATGTCATTTGAATTATATCTAATTCATAATATCGAATATGAAGGATGAATGTTATGATGTAGAATGGAATATTTTCATTTTAAGCATTTTTTAATGGTTACTGATGAAACTTTGTAAGTGAAAGTGTGTGAATGCAGGAACATGTTGAAGACTAAGAACATGGTTGAAGTAGGAGTATTTAGCCGGATGATGATCGATAAGCTTGTTGGAATTTGGAATGTGCACACACCACTGAAAATCATAACATTTTCTTTGGAATTTTTTCAATTTGGTAGATATCATTTTCATGTGAAATGTGTCGATGACTAAATAGGTAATCTTATGGAAAAATAAATTTATAGATCATTTTCTTTACCTTGACTATTCTATGCTATTTACAATTCCAAAGAAAATAAAGTGATAATGTTTAGAATGTATTATATTTATTTTCTCATGAGCCATTAGGAGAAAAATTTGAATTAAATCATTTTAAAAATAATTTGAGAGCAGATTTCTTGTAAAGAAATAAATAATGAGAAGAAATGAGGAAAGATTTATTTGTTATTTGAAATTTATTAATCCAATAGATAAATGTTTGAGAAACTGCCAAATACGAATAATAAACATTCTATTTATTTTCAAATTTAAAAAAAAAATGGATTTAAATGGGTTGAAGGTTGCCCAAAAAGAGGAGATAATTTCATTCCAAGAAGTGGGGGTAGATAACTTAATGGAGCCTTCCAATTTTTGGGAAAATTTAGTTTTCAAAGGGAGAAAAATCATGTGGAGGAGGGGAGACATCATGAAGAAAAAAAGGAGAACTTTCATCCAAAAAGCAAGGGAAAGAGGCCGACTGGGAAGGGAAAGGAATTAAAAAAGCTATTTCAAAGAATCTCATAGATTTCTATACTCTCTATCTTGGTCAATTGTGTGCAACAAATAGAGGTAAGATCGACCTCTAGTAGAATTTTTCCATTATATATCGTTGTTCTTCCTAATCATTCGAATTGCTATGATTTTCTATTAATAATCTTATTTCTAATAAAAAACCATTTTATTTTTTTGTCTCTACATATGGGTCTTCTAAATGCATGATGTTGGGCTTTCCATTTTAGTATTGATCCCCCCTTTGTTTGAGAAAAAACCCATTTCTTTATCTAACCTTTGGACACCATCTCCATGGCACACCATATTCAGTTCAATCTGCTTTGTCTATGCAAATATATCAGGGTTGTAATGATCCTTACATGTGAATGCATGAGTGAAGGGTCACACTAGTTGGGTTATAATAATCACCCCCACATCACTTCTCCTCTATCATTGACCTCTTGACCGGACCCTCTCATTTCTAAAATGAAGCCTTTAAAGGTTGATCAATGCTATTAGCATCGATCTTGTATCACTATTTTTCGATGAAGTCTAAACCAACATATTGATCCTTATGTATATAATTAATTCTTAGTTTGGTTGATCAAACTAGAGAATGAATCCATTGTTCTAATTTATATATGTACTTTCTTCACTTCAAAAATATCTTTGTTTCAAATGATTCATATCATTCCATTTATTAACTTCAATTTTAAAAAGTAAATTGTTATTCACTATCTTTAAATAAAGCCTTAACAGACCAAACAATGGATTTCCCATCATTATAATATTAATGTTTCTCAAAGAAATAAAATGATGTATATATACATATATATACAATCGTTCAATATGAATATGTTTTAAACAGTGCTAAGTGTTTCATATTCACTATTCTCATATCTTAATTATAATGGTTCCTTTATTAACTGCACACCAATTTCCATATCATTCTAAAATATATAACAAGTGTTCTAAATGGTACATAATGCTAAACAATAGCATGCATATCATTCCAAACTTGATAGTAAATGTTTGAAAGGATGATTAGAATAGAATGATATTCATCATATCATTTTGAATGATATTAAATAATTTAAATGATGTTTAAAAGTGAATGACAATAATCGTATCATTCTTTAGATAATAATTCCTTGAAAAGAATGAATAAATCTAAACGATGTGTATCATTCTAAATAAGTTATCTTTATCTAGATTCTATTTTTAAAACAGAACGAAACATATATCATTCTATGGTGTAGAATGATACTTTTATCATTGTCAAATTTTCCTTGAAATGTATGATTTCGACTCTTATCCAACTTAAATAACCATTTGATGTTCTTTCTTTGAAACAAATGATGAATTGGTAGTAAAATTACAAAATTTTCTTATTTAAGAATAGAATAGAATGAATTAAGAGTAACCTTGTTACATACCTTAACACCGAATGATGATTCTTTGAAAGAAAGTTAGATTGAATCCATAAATGTATAGACTTTGTCTTAACTCAAATCAATTCTGGTGTCAATTACAATTTATTTGAATGAAAATGATCTTGTGACATTATGAATGATTTTTTTTAAAGCTCAAAACATTATGTCTAGAGACTTCTCTGTAAATTATAATCTTCAAGTTCTCAATTGAATTTGGTTGTATTTATTATAGTTAAAATTGTGCATGAATGATTTTTCTGATGAAATCTAATTTTTCTTTCTGATCAATAAGAACTGCTTGTGGTATGGATCTTTCTTTTAATCAAGATAATGTATACACATACTTAGTTTTTAATAGAAGGCCATATATGTGTACATGCATAAATTTTTCATTTATGCATATACACATAAATGTGATATACCTTTTTTTTATTTTTTATTTTTATCAACTTATTTACTTTACTCAAATAATGTTTGATTTATTTCATTGTAAATAAGAAAGGAATAAGGTATTATAATGATACTACATGTGTATTAATATGTGTTTATGTAACTCCCCGCCATGCAACCCTAGAGGAAGTTGCATTTAGCTACTCAAACGAAATAATTTTTTTTTTAAAAAGGATAAATAATAAGTAAGTTAATTAACTAATGCCAACAACCTCTAAGGTTTCGAGACAGAGGTTATATAGAACCTCAACAAAACATGAAGATAAACTATAACAATTATTTAATTATTAAATTAACACATACATTCCAAGTAAGATGAAATGACAACAAGCATAAGATAAGACTTTTGATTTCATTAATCCATTCATTAAACAATAAGGTTACAATCTCTCATTCCCCGAATGAGGCAAACCAATACATAATTACAATTACAAGTTCCACCTCGATAACACAGAGGGGTAATGATTACAAGAATAACTAAAATGGAAACAAGTAAGAATTGCAACAGAAACCACGAGCTCTCCAACTGGAAGTCTCATCCACATGAACATGAAGAAAGAACCCAATGGACTTAGGGTGCACGCCACCCAACCAAGTGGAACCCAAAGGCCCACCCCCCATGCTAGGAGATAGTAACAAGAATTTCTATCCAAGGACGTGTACCTCTAGACAGAGGCTAACATAACCATATTAAAATAAATACAGTGACATCACTGACACAATGTTATAATGCTTCCAGAATTACATAATCAACTGCATCACTAATGCGAACATATTGTCGACCTAGGAGAAGTGTCATCACAATGTTACATGGGTTACCCTGGTGAGTCTTCCTAGGTCTCGACCCCCATCTCAGGTTACCCTAGTAAGCTCTAATGACTTCCGGCCCCTCATGTAAACCAATGCAAAATCAGTCATCTTTCGTAGAGACAAGATAATGATCTTGCCATTCCAGGCCTTCCCATCTCAACCCAAGTCTTTACAAGCCCTTGTGATCTTGAGCGAGGCATAATTATCTTATTAAGTGTTTGATACTACATGAAACTCTAATCAGTTAATTAAGTTATCACTGGATTAACTAACTTACAACGAGTTACCCTAGCACCACTTCATGTGCCAGCCCCCGTTACAAGCCACTCCTCTAAGACGACACGTGGAACAACTCCACAACCCAAGGGTACACAAGTGCTATGCAAGGATATCACATCCCTAACCATGACATACAATCCACACCCTCCTGTTCGTGATAACCAGGGAACAAACTGGTTACGCACTACCCAAGGCCATCTATGGTTGACTACACAGTACGACAACCCACAGACTGAAATCCCAGCTAGAAGACTTGTTAAATATTAAAACCCACACTTCCCAAATGATAATGCATGTAGATCAATGCCAAGACAAGAATCAAATTCTACTTTGGGTTCACTAAACCCATATCCTCACTAGCATTCAATAAACAATGCGTTAAATAACCGAAATTAATTATGCCATTTAAAAATTATTTCATCACCACGCAACATTTAAATGCATAAAACATTACCCGTGTCCCCATAATTCAATTAAAAAAACAAGATCCCATTTTAAATAGAATATTTATTCCATAATCAAATAAACTCATAAAAAAAACAATATTTCCCCTTTAAATAATGAAATAATAAAATAACATAATCCCTTACAAAATATTAATATGACTATAATTGTTTAAAATTTCTCATAATATTCTATAGAATATAAACATTATTCCACCATCTACAATTTCAATATTATAATAGTCATAATGTTAAAATAATAAATGTATTTAAACTATATGATGAAATAAACAATATCAAAATAATAAATTTTAATATTAAAATATTATAATAATTATAATATTAAAATATTATAATAATTATAATATTTAAAGTTAAAATATTATTATTATATTAATTTTATTTTTTTTAAATTAATTTTATTTCTAAAACGCCCACGCCCTGCCTCGATCCACATGCGCGGTTAGGGTTGAGGCCGCGGGTCAAAGTTTTCCCGCCGACTGTCAGCACTACTGGGCGGAGTCTGGGCAGAGGTTGTGGTGGGGTTTGTGGCGGTCGCAGGAGGTGGCACCGCTGGGTGGAGTAGCCGCCTTTGTTCCATGCGGGCTGCGCTAGCAGTGTCGCCACCATTGTGGCAGCCATTGCCTGCGCAGCTCGCGCGGGCCGCGAATAGTGGGGAGTGGGTGCGGCTCCCCCACTCTGCCCCCAAGGGAGCGGTGGTGGGGTGAGCCCCCACTCACCTACCCTTTCTTTTCTTTTTTTTTGTTTATTATTATTTTTTTTTAATTTTATTTCTCCACAAAATGAGACTGTCATTTTATTTTTATTTTTATTTTTTGAAAAAAAATAGAGCTTAAAGAGGCAAAATTAAAAAATTAAAGTTCTGGAAATAATTTTATTTTAAGGAATTTTGGCTAGCATAATCTTACCATAGGAAATTATAAAAATAAATCTCAAGCCTACATAGATTAATCTATATATAAAAATAGATTTAAATAGCCATACAACCAATTGAAGACTACAAATAGATTGAAGAACAACATGAACAATGAAGAATTGAAATAACCATAGCAATTTAATCTTCCATTACTCAACACCATTGAATCCACAAAATTTCAATAAAACAAGGTGTGAACCTGATTCTCTTGGAGTATGTTGAAGAACCTACTACTGCTTTGAAACCCTCTTGAGCACTTCAGATTCCACAAGCTTTTCCTCCAAACCCACAAAATCAAGCAATCTTCCCCTTCTCTTTTCAATTTTCTCCCAAAAAACTTCATTTTTTTTTAAATTGTGAAGAAATTCAAAGATATGCAAAAATCCTTCCAAAATCCCACAACAACCCTCATAAATTCCAGAAAACAGAAAATAGGAAATATCTTTTTTGTGGAATTTTTGAATTTTTGAATTTCAAATTTGACTTTTAATTTATTTTTCTAATTTCCAATTCCAACATAAATTTCCATGTTTTTCCAAAATGAATAAACTAAATCATTTCCACATTAATAGCTTAATCAATTAATAAATAAATCTACCATAAGATTAAATATTAAATTAATTAAATTAACTTACTCAATAATGAAATCACAATTCCTACATTATTCTAACTCCCCAAATAGACTGAAATTAGGCAATTAGAACCAAATAGGACAACTGGACCATACTAGGACTGACAACACACTACAACTAGGGTGATGACTCGACATGGAAATCCTAGCTACTATCTCCCAATCGAATGACATTGGGCAATGGACATGCTCAAACCTATGAAACCAGGTGGAGTCGATGTCCTGTACCTGTCAATTTGCAAACACAGAATATATCCACATGCAATAATATGACATAAATAAGGCACACCGTGAAGAGGAAATCATGAGATCGCAGGGAACTCGCAAGCGAGTGTTGCGATACTGTCCCCTTCACCAATATAATAGTTCTAACTGACGCATCTAACATAGCAGCATAATCGAAAGCATGAAACATCATAAAATAAATATCCACATATGTTAATTCCAAACATGCCATAATAATCACATCAAAATATAGTATCATCACATCAAGATACATCACGATAAAATGGTGATCAATTGTAACCAAGTACATAGTCAAACTACAACACAAAACTAAAGCATAAAGAGGAAACAACATAGTTCACACAATAGAGCAAAACGGAGGGGTGTTATAGTTTATGTGATTCCACATGAATAATGATTAAAAATCAAGATAAATGGTTGATTTCATGTTGCATAACTTTTTGTAAATAATAAATTGAATTTAGAATACTACACATTGTATCTGTTGATTTAAGGTCATGTAGCTATATCAAATAGATTGTGCTTGTGAAATATTTTGATTCTATTAAAAAGTACAAGTTGATGTTGAATAGACTATTGCACATATGTTATATGGTGCAACTGAATAGTTTAGTAGAAAAAGGGAATCATTTATGCATGTAGGAAGTTACCTTCTTGGATGGGTGCCAAAAATGGATATATGGAGGGTGTAGATTTTTCTTTCTCCAAAATATAACTTTTAGTTGCTTTATGTAGCATGTGCTTGGCCAAGATTTATATCCCATAATATTTTTATGAACTAATTATATGTTATTAATCTCTTCCATTTCCTAACATTGATCTTGCATGTTCTAAATGTAGATAGAAATGCATGTAGTTGTTAGGCATGCACCAGATTCCACCTTGCATATTATATTCTCTTGTTAAATATTTCATGTAGGGTCGGGTATTCTTTGAGTTAGGAAGAATTCCAAAGAAGTGTAGCTTCATGGTTGGGTGGAAAAGCACTTGAACCATGTTCTCCTCCACTAGATGCAACGAGCATTGAGAATAAATCATATAGAATTCCATCTTTTGATTATTGTACTTTGTACCACATGATGTAAAATTGAGTTGACTAAGTGGCGATGTTGGCCTAAGTGAAACTATGTAACTTGACAACCTGTAGCACCCCTCCATTTTTCTCTTTGTATCAGACAGTGTCCTACCTTTTTTTGCTTTATTTTTTGTTAGCACTTAAACTTTGATATACTCTAATGCTTGATTATTATTTGATTGCTAATTATAGAGCGATGTGGATTTTATGTTATGATGTGATGGTACTTTATTTTGATGTTATCATTATGACATGATTTGGATTAGCATAATGGTCATTTAGTATAAAATTGTTATATGCACATGAGTAGATTATTTATGTTAGAATCATCAGTTTTGGTTATATTGTATTGGTGAAGAGGACATAATTGTATCACTCGCTTGTGAGTGCCCTGCAATTACATGATTTCCTCTTCACAGTATGATGTATATATGCATGTTCTATATATGCCTTGTTTATAGGTTTGCAGGTATAGGACATTGAATCCACCTGGCTTCACAGGTTTGAGTGTGTTCATTGTCCAACGGTAATGTTGATTGGGAGATAGTAGCTAGGATTCCCGTGTCAAGCCATTACCCTAGAAATAGTGTGTCATCGGGTCTAGGTTTTTTTTGTTAAATTTTGTTTAATTTTGCTTTGAAATTATTATGTTGCAAAGTTGGTTAAAGTTAATTTAATGGATTTAAATATTTAAGATGATTATTAAATTAATATGGTTTTAATGTTAGAAGATGTTAATTAATTAATTAATTTAATTGGTAAATAGTCTAATCTTAGGATTATATTATTTATTAATTAATTAAATTAGTTAAGTTAAATTAGAAATGATAAATATTTTAGAAATTATTAAATGTTTAATTTTTAAAATATCTGGAGGATTTTGTGCAATTTGGTTTCAAAAGATATTTTGGTATTCAACATGTGTTTGAAAATTTATGAGGTTTGTTGGGAAAATTTATTCACGAGGAGAAATTTATGGCTATAATGGGAAGAAGTGAGAAGATTCTTCATGGAAGAAGGATGGAGGATATTTGGTTGGGAAAGAGGTTTTAGAAATTAAGTTTTTGTGATTGCATGTTGTTGAAATTTTGGGAAAATTACTCTCGGAAAAATTTTTGTGTTCGGGAATTTTTATTGTTCTAAAGGAAGCTTTTGTTTATCTGGGAGAAAATACTTGGATCTGTGGAGGAGGTGCTACTTCAATTTACATCTTCATAGGCGTTGGATTTCAGGTTCCTCTTTTAATTCTAGTTAGTTTTATATTGGAAAAGCTTCTTAGTTTAGATTACTCTTTGGAAAAGATTGTCTATGCAAGTTTTAAAGTTTGAGTTTTGTTTAAAAAATTTAAATGTCGTGTGTGGTATTCTCTATGAAAACGAAATCCTCTGTAGAATAAAATACTTTGTAGAGATGAAATCCCCTATGGAAATTATTTCAAAATTATAAATTGGGTTTATTGAGAACAAAGAAGAACCTAAAAGAATACAATTAGGGATTTGGAAAGAAAATATTAGTTGGGAAGAAATTTAGTCTTCTATAAAAAAATTTCCTGTACATTTAAAGCTTCTTGAGAAACTTCCTATAAATTTATCTGTAATAATTTTATTGTTCTTGTAGATGTTTAGCGTTTGGAGAATAATTTCCAACCATGACTTGGAGAGATAAATTTGAATATAGCCTTTTGGCTATTCAAATTTATTCTGACATTTAAACATGAAGGCGCCTCATTTCCATGCATCGTTTGTATTATTAATATAATATTTAATTATTAATTGAAGAGTCGAATTTCTAAGGAGAAGACATTTTCTTGGTTGAGGCCGACTTAAATATCACAAGTCGCGTCCTTCTCTTGAGCCGACTTCCTTGATGGAGAGACACATCCTCACCTCTATCACCTACAAATACAGGATGAAGTTCATTCATCAAGATTAAGTTCATTCATCAAGATGAAGTTCATTCATCATAATTCGCATTCAAAAGAGAAGTTCGGGTCTCAGCAACAAACCATTATTTTGTAACAGCAGATCATCACCTAAAGTAGTCAATCATCTTTCTGTAGCAATAGATTATCTTCTTGTAGCAGCAGATCATTTTCCTGTAGTAGCGGATCATCTTCTATAGCAGCAGATTGATTACAAGGAGAAACATATTCATTTGTATTGCATATAAGAGAGGTGCTCTTATTCATTGTACTATATTAGAACTATCGTGTGCCTAAGTTGTAAGCAGATTTCTGCTCTTATTCAATCAATATATAAGAGATATATTTGGTTGGGTTTTTCTTCCTCGAGTTGGAGGGTTTTCCCCAAGGTATCTTGTTGTGTTAATTGTCTTATGTGCTACATTTTCTGATTGCTTTAATTTCTTATCCTAAATCTAACAATTCTTTCTCTTAAGATTTGATGTCTGGGAAAATTTAAAAGTAACCTCTATGTATTTTATTTGTGGAATCTGTCTGTATAAATTTCTTTGTATGTCGTCTTTTTGAAGTTTAATAAAAAAAAAAATTCCTCTAGAAGACATTCTGAAAAATTATTTTTCCCGATTACAGTAATTGGTTTTTCAAATTTTATATAAATATATATTTATATATACATATACATATATATATATATATATATATATATATATATATATATATATATATATATATATATATATATCCACTAATATATATATATATATATATATATTAGTGGATATATATATATAATATATTTTGTTCTAAATTTTGTTTAAGCTTCTGGTAATTTTTCCTAATTAGTGTCGTACGATGATTTTCCATCTTTCGAAGGAAATGAAGTATTTTTTTTAAGTTTTGATTATTGTTAATAGTTTATGAAGAGAGTGTGGAGGTAATACCTCCATAGACCCCCCACTGTATAAACCTTCGTGCCATGGATGGGTTTGACTGTGTTTACACAGCCAACCCAACCACAGGAAGTGTGGCTTCCTTCCTTGTAATCACCGCCAGACTTTGATTAAAGGCTTCAGATTTTTTTTTTTGAACAACAGCTTAATAAAATATAAATTATGGTTTGCAAAATATATATATATATGTATATATATTTATAAATAAATATATATTTAGATATATAAGTTTTATTGTTAAGTATTTAAATGTTATATATTTATGTATATATGTTTATATATAAGTGACTATGTACATAAATATATAAATATATTTGTTTTAAATTGGGTGCATGCATAATATGCACAAATAGAAGATTTGGTTGCTGTAATATTTCAGTAGAAGTTGTTATTTTATTAAAAGTAATCAAGGAAATTGAAGATATTGATAAGCTGGATTTTTTCTTCTCTGGTTGGTAAGGGCTTTAAATTTATTTTATTTTATTTATTTACTTGGGAAATTTCTTCACTATAAATTTACTGAAGGGGGAAATTGGATTTAATATATCCAAAAAGTAGTTTATTTCCTGTATTATTTCCTTTGCATGTAATTTCCTCTGCTCACTTTTTGGGAGTTGAATCAGATTTGTCAGTTAATAATTGGTAAGTCTTCCAAAAGAGTCTTAGATTTGGGGGTTGTTGTATTGTAATGTCAGCCCTTCAGTTTCCCTCGGGTAGTGCTTATTGTCATTTTTTGTGAATCACTTGGTTACCACGATCGAGAAGGTATTGCCTCCTAGGTTTGGAGTGAAAATGTATTATTTGTTGCCTCCTTTGTTTGGAGTGGATTTTTTATTTGTTGCCTCCTTTGTTTTGAGTGTATTTTGTTATTTGTTTCCTCCAATGTTTGGAGTGGATTTTGTTATGTGTTGCCTCCTATGTTTGGAGTGGGTTATTTTATCTGGTTTTGTGCACTATGTTACCCTTGGTGGCTGGTTTTGTTCTTTGTGTTGTCAACTAGGAGAGTGGCTTCCGTTAGGGGCCAAAGCCCTAAAGAGGTAAAATGAGTAACCTTTTGGTAGTAGTTAATCAAGTGAAAATATAATTAAAGTAATTAGGGGATTGGGTAGTAGTTCATTCTAAATATGATAAGATAGCCTCACTCATGGACTCAAGTGCTCGTTTAGGCTTGGGATGAGTGGGAAGGCCTGGAATGGTGAAGGTCATCTACCTTGTATCTTTGAAAGGTATGTGATCTCGCATGAGTGAGTATGGGGTTGGGGATCGGTTAAGGTTGCTAGGGTTTAACTAATAGGGTTGGTAACCTATGAAGATCCACATTGGGTGACCCATGTCGAGCTAGTGTGATGACACTCTTCCTACAACAATAGTTTATGTGTATGGTTTATTTAACATACTTGATTTGTGTAACTCTAGAAGCAATGTAACCCATGTTTTAATGTTGATCTTGTATTTGGTCAAGTTCAGTATGTGTCAGCCTATGTCTAGAGGTAGTAGGTCTTGTCTAGGATACTTGTTACTATCTCCTAGCATGGGGGGCGGGCCTACGGGTACCACTTGGTTGGGAAGAATGTGCACCCTACGATATTGGGTCCCCTTTCTTCTGTTCATGATGGCGAGGTCTTACAGTTGGAGAGATCATGGATTCCATCTTATTTATTCCATGCTTTGATTATTGTTACATATGACTCTTGTACTTTTATTACTCCTCAATTGTATTCAAGGAGCTCTCATGTATTTTGTAACACATATGTATGATCTACCTCATTCTGGGAATGAGTGTTGTAAACCTTATTTGAGAATTAATTTAATATTGGGATATTGATGTATATCTTATCTATGTGATGCAATTTCAATGTTTGGAATGTATGTACTCTTAATTCTTAAGTAGTTAATCATATGTTATGAATGTATTTATTTTTATGTTATGGGAATCGAATGTAACCTTAGTCTCGTGCCTTAGAGGATGTTGGAAATAGTTAGCAAATATTTCATGTTATTATTGAATTTTAAAAGAAAAAAAATTGTACATTTTTGTAGTTATTGCAACTTCCTCTAGGGTTACGTGGCGGGGAATTACACAACCTAACATTTGGAAATGAATATAAATTATTTTTTTGGACATATTGTGCTATGATAGAAAATAGTTGATTGATTTATGTTTTAAATTTAGTATTCATAATTGATTTATTTTAGTGGTATTTAAGTATGACACATTACATTTGGTATAAGATCTTAGGGTTCAGCTCTAGGTCTATGAGTCTACAGTTGTTGAAATTAGGGTTAGTCAACCCTTAATTTGATTTTGAGTTTAATGAACCTTAATTAAATACAAGTATGGGAAGGTCAAAGTTTGGGAAAAATAAGGGAAAATTAGTTAGGAATACTTAAAAGAAAGTTGTTGAAGAGGACCCAACACTTTAAGTCCAACCTAAGATTCTCGATGATGAGACCTTAGCACACACCCTCACTCGACTTAAGTTAGAAAGGGGCAAGAAGATCAAAGATTCTAAGAACACCGTTAAAATTAAGAAACCTTCTGCAATATGAGATTGGCCTTTGGGTGTGGACCCAATGCACCCATTCTAACTAAAGAAGAGGAGTGTCTATGTGCACATCCTTCCTCTTCCAAGAAGGTTGTAACAAACTCTAATGAGGATCCTAAAGAGTTTCCTCTATCTTAAAATGAATAACTCGCCTAATAAGGGGGAAATTTTATAAATAAGGATCTATGTAATCCATTATTATAATAAATAAATGAAGTCTTTCTTTGTGTTCAAAGTTGCAAGTTTGAATGACTTATCCATGTTATGAATGAAAATGACTATCTTTTAAATATTGCATGTCATAATACTTAGTATTATGTGTTTGAAATGATTAAACATAGAAGGACTTGTGTCAGTTACGCTAAAAGTAGGCTATGATGTAGGTAAATAATGAACCACCATGGTGATCACTAGGAATGTAAGCTCACGTGGGGATGAAAATAAGAGATTGGATCAAATCCTAGATCTCCTAAACCGACAGGAAAATAGGATGGACCATTTGGAAGGGGAATTCTAAGGTATGCGAGATGGTCAAAACCTAAGGAATGAGGAGAAACCACAAGGAAATAGAGATCAAGGTGGCAATGACCGAGAAAGAATTGAAGGAGGTCTTGGTAAGGACCTTAAAAGGGTAGCTCCACTTAAATTTGATAGCAAACCATCAGAGATAGAGTAGAAGCATGGAAAATTGAAATGGAGAAGTAATTTGGGCTCTGAAACTTATCAAATGAAACTAAGGTTGTATGGGTAGCTTATCATCTCTCTAGTAAGGTAGCCACATGGTGGGACAATGAAATGGAAGAATAGAAACTTATACCTATAGAGACTACATGGGAATAGTTCCTCCAACATTTCTAGAAAAGGTGGCTCCCTCAACACTTTTTCAACAAGAAGATGACCGAGTTCCAAAACCTAGCTCAAGGGAGTATATCAGTGGCTCAATATTGGGAAAAGTTCACCCATTTTCTTAAGTACATGCCTTAGTACCAAAATGATGAGTTCTTTCAAATTAAAATTTTCATATTACGGTTAAGGACCCAAATTGGAGCATAGGTGGAGGATATACATAATCCCCATACCATGGAAGAAGTCTTTGAGAAGGCCACCAAGAAAAACAAAAAGTTGCAATAGTTTTCCAATTACTAAAGGAGTTTGAATTATAAGTCTTGGTTTAGGAATAAGAATTTTCAAAAAGGATAGAAACCTCACCAGATTAGGAATCTAAAAAGGGGAAGCGACTCTCAAGAGAAAGGAGAGGGAAATAGTGGTAGAAAGAATAAGAAGGCCAAAAGCAACAAAAGCAATTTTGATAATAAACAAAAGAGCTCCAAGGAAGATAGGTTGGGAGGATGGAAAGGGATTGGTGATGGGTGTTACACCTATAAAAGAAATCATTATGCCTCAAATTTCCCATAGAACTCAAAGGCACGAAAGGAAGGAAACCAACATCAGATCCATTAGATGGTGGACAATAGACAAGCTAAGTTTCGTGCTTCACCAATCTAGCTAATGGGTAAGCTTTATGGTGATTTTTTTTCTATTTTAATTGATACTTGAGCCACTGAATGTTTTGTAGACCAAATAATTAATTCTAAATTACCTGTTAGACCTAGACACATGGCCAATTCTTGGATGGTCCAATATGGAAATCAAGTAGAGCGGAGGGTGGATTCATGTATCTATTGCAGTGAATTAAAAATTTGCAGTTTCCAGAACTGAGTTGATCTTTATGTGACATCCCTATGTTCTTATGATGTGATCTTAGGGATTAATTGGTTAACTAAACATAAGTCCATTGTGAACTGCAAGGATAAAATTGTTAGTTTTTTGGACGACTATGGGAGCCTGGTTGAGATTCATGGGTTATAGAAGCCACCAAAGCTTAGGAAGATCTCAACCATGCAACTCAATAGGGCTCAATGGAAGGGTTGTACCATCTATGCAATACATGTTAGTGAACCTAAAAATATGAAATCTTATTTGGATGATTACCCTATTCTCAAGGAGTTCCAAGATGTGTTTCTTGAAGAGCTCACAAAGCTACCTCCTAAGTAAGAATTTATTTTCTCTATTGATCTAGTACAAGGAGTCGAACCTCAGTCAAAGGCCCCATACATGATGACTACCACTGAGTTACTTGAATTGGAAGCCCAATTGTAGGAACTATTGAGCAAGGTGCTTATTCGACCTAGTGTGTCTTCTTGGGGTGTGTCAATTATCTTTGTTAAGAAGGATGAAACCTTGCATCTATAAATCAACTATAAAATGTTGAACAAGGAAACCATCAAGAAAATATATCCTTTCCTGAGGATTGATGAGCTATTTGATGAGATGAAGGGAGAAACCATGTTCTCCAAAATAGATCTCAAATCTAGTTATCACTAGTTGAGAATAAAAGAAGAGGAAATCCATAAGACCATTTTTTGAACTCGGTATGGATACCATGAGTTCACAGTAGTACCTTTTGGTTTGACCAATGCACCAACAACTTTTATGAACCTCATGAACAATGTATTCATGGATTGTCTAGATTATTTTGTATTGATATTCATTGATGACATCTTAGTTTATTCTAAATCTATTGAGGAGCATGATAGGAATTTGAGGATAGTCTCATAGCATTTGAGAGAGAAGAAGATTTTTGGAAAGCTATCCAAGTGCTCATTTTATCAAGATAGGGTGCACTACCTAGGTCACATCATATCAGAAAAGGGAGTCTCTGTGGATCCTGAAAAGATAAAGGTAATAGTGGAATGGCTAACACCTCAAAGTGTGATAGAAGTTTGGAGCTTCATGGGACTTGCAAGACACTATAGGAAGTATGTACAAGGATCCTCTCAAATCATAGCCCCAATCACCTCACTTTAGAGGAAAGGGAAAAATTTTTGAATGGACAAAAAAGTGTGAGAAATATTTCCAACTCTTGAAGGAGAAGCTCACGATAACCCCCGTGTTGACTATACCTGATCCCAATGGTCAATTCACAATGATCAAAATTTCTTCAAGAGATGGTATAGGAGTTGTATTAAATCAAGATGGACAAGTGGTGGCATACAAATCAAGGAAATTGAAATAACATGAAATAAATTACACACCAAATAATTTGGAATTGGCTGCAATAGTGCATGCCTTGTAGATGTAGAGGAATTACCTATTAGGTTATCCATTTGAGCTTAAAATAGATCATTTGGGACTAAGATATATCTTCACCCAATCAAATCTCAATGCACATCAAAGAAGGTGGTTGGAATTCCTTAGTGAGTACAACTTTGTAATTGAGTACATCAAAGGAAAAGATAATAGATTAGAAGATGCTCTTAGTAGAAGAAGACATCTGACAACTATAACCTTGACAAGATCCAACCTAAGGAAACAAGTGATGCAACACTTGCAAGAGGATGAGCACTATGAAAGGGTTAAGAAAGCTCTAAATGAGAATCCCTTAGACCATTGATTTGATGGGTATGAGATTGAATCAAATGGGATTCTAAGATATCAAAGGAGGATGTATATTCTAGATTCTATAGATCTTGGGAAGTTAGTCTTGGAGTAAATCCGTAGTGCACCTTATTCAAGACACCGTGGAGTTTTCAAAATGATCATAGAGTTGAAATCTTTGTATTTCTAACCTAAACTCAAGAAGGATGTAGTTGCATATGTAGCTATATGTTTGGAATGTCATAAATTCAAGGTTGAACATGTTCATCTAGCAAGGCTTCTCTATCCTCATGACATACCTAAGTGTACAAGTGGTTGGTGATCAGTATGGACTTTATTCAGGGGTTACCCTTGAGTAAAAATAGGTATGATGCACCTTGATAGTAGTCGTTAAATTCACTAAGGTGCTACATTGCATTCCAAGGAACCTTAAGGATGGATCATTGACCTTGGCCAAGAAATTTTTCTAAGAGATATTTCATTCACATGGAGTGCCTAAGACTATCATATCTGATAGAGATTCTCGGATGATGTCCAGATCTTAAACAACTTTGAATGCAACTTTGGGAACTAAGTTGAATTTTAGTTCAATGTATCATCCTCAAACCAACGGTCAAACATAGAGAGTCAAATAGGTAGCAAAGGATCTCCTTCGAATTTATTGTGTGGACCAATAGTATAAATGGGAATAGTATCTAACCTTAGTAGAATTTGCATATTATAACTCTTTTCAGTCATTCTTAGGTATGACACCTTTCAAGGTTCTTTATGGGAAAAAGTGTTGTACACCATTAGTTGGGATAGATCGGAAGACAAGATTACAGTGGGTCCTAAAATGCTTAAAGAGATGGAAGAGAGGATGAAACTCATCAAGGGTAGACTGAAGGAAGCGATAGATAGACAAAAAATCTATATCGACAAGAATAGAACCTTAAAATAGTTCAAAGATGGAGATAAAGTATTTTTGAGAGTCAAGCCACACAAGAGCTCAATTACTTTTGGAAAATCTTCCAAGTTGGCCCCTAGATATGTGGGCCACCTCGATGTATTGGAAGTGATTAAACTGGTTGCATACCGACTTGCTCGACCACTTGCTCTAGCTCAACTCCATAATGTATTTCATGTTTCCTTGCTTAAGCAATATCATCTAGATGCAACTCACATACTTGATTGGCATTATTTATAGGTGTAGTATCTAGGAGTGGTGCTGGTGGAGCCCATTAGAATTCTGGATAGATGCAATGTCAAGTTATGAAATAGAGACATTGTCCAATATAAGGTTCAATGGGACCAATATTCTGAGGAAAGTGCTACATGGGAGGATGTGAAGGAGATAGAACACTCCTTTCCTCATTTGGTTTCTAGATAGAATCTTAATGTTCATTGAGATACTATTGCTCTAACATTTTGGAATTTGCATGTTATGATATTTTGGATTGAATAACAATATGATTGATTGTTGAAATAGACATATATGATTCAATTCAGTTTGATAAGACATCGGGACGATGTCTCTTCCTAGTGGGGAAGGATGTCATGCCTCAAATTTTTCTTACATTTAATAATGTTAAACTATTTAAATATTTATGAAAAATAAAATTTATCAGTTTTTACTTGTGATAAATTTAAGATTTTAATGTCATTTGAAATATATCTATGTTCATATGATCAAATACAAAGGATGAATGTTATGATGCAAAATGCAATCTTTTTATTTCAAGCATTAGTTAATGATTACTGATGAAACTATGCAAGTGCAAGTGTGTGAATGTAGGAACAGGTTGAAGATAGAGAACATGGTTGAGGTAGGAGTATTTAGCCAGATGATGATCAGTAAGCTTGTTGGAATATGGAACATGTACACACCATTGGAAAATCATAACATTTGCATTGGATTTTTTGCAATTTGCTAGATATCATTTTATTGTAAAATGTTTTGATGACTAAATAGGTAAACTTATGGAAAAAAAATTTATAGATCATTTTCTTTACCTTGACTATTTAATTTTATTTAAAATTCAAAATAAAAGAAAGTGATAATGTTTGGAATGTATTATATTTATTTTCTCACGAGTCATTAGGAGAATGATTTGAATTAAATCCTTTTAAAAAGAATTTGAGAGCAAATTTATTGTAAATAAATAAATAATGAGAATAAATGAGGAAAGGTTTATTTGTTATTTAAAATTTATTAATACAATAGATAAATGTTTGAGAAACCACCAAATGCATATAATAGACATTCTATTTATTTTCAAAATTTAAAAGAAAATGGATCTAAATGGGTTGAAGGTTGCCCATAACCCCCTAAAAAGAGGAGATAATCTCATTGCGAGAAGTGAGGGGGGATAAATTAATGGATCCTTCCAAATTTATGGAAAACATAGTTTTCAAAGGGAGAAAAATGATGAAAAAGGAAGAGGGGAGATAGCATGAAGAAAAAAAGAAGGATAATTTTTGTCCAAAAAGAAAGGGAAAGAGATCGATTGGGAAGGGCAAGGAAGAAAAAGTCTTTTTCAAATAATCTCATAGATTTCTACACTCTTTGTCTTGGTCGATTGTATGTAGAAAATAAAGGTAAGAATGAAATCTAATAGAATGTTTCCATTATATATTGTTTCTCTTCCTACTCCATCGAATTGATTTTATTTTCTACTGATAATCTTGTTTCTAAAGAAAAAACCATTTCATTTTCTTGTCTCTACAAATTCATGATGTTGGGCTTGCCATTTTAGCATTGACCCCCCCCTTTGTTTGAGAAAAACCTCTATCTCTATCCAAACTTTGGACATCGTCTCCATGGCACACCATATTCAGTTCATTCTTCTCTGTCTATGCAAATATATCAAGGTTGTAATGATCCCTACATGTGAATGCATGAGTGAAGGGTCACACTAGTTGGGTTGTAATAATCACCCCCTCGTCACATCTCCTTTGTTTTTGACTACTTGACCGAACCCTCTCATTTCTAAAATGATGCCTTTAAAGGATGAGCAATGTTATTATCATCAATATTATATTGTTGTTTTTGGATGAAGTATAAACCAATAGATCGATCCTTATGAATATATATAATTCATAGCTTTGTTGATCAAACTAGAGAATGATGCTATCATTCTAATTTATATATGTAATTTCTTCACTTCAAACATGTTGTCTTAGTTTGGAATGATTCATATCATTCCATTTATTAAGTTTAAAAAAAAAAAGTAAACTAATATTCATTGTCTTTGATGGTCGATTCCACAAAAGGATATAAAAGTCATGGAAAATCCTAACTTGGGAATTGGAAATTCTAGCAGGTGACTAATATCTTCTTATGGTCATTCATTTACATTCTCAAACCAAGGAATGCATACTTGAAATGGAGCGGCACTATATGTGCACTAAGAACCAGTTTCAACCACAATGTATTAGAAATAAATGCTTGGAAGGAATTCTACTTATGCTGCAGGAACGTAATGTAAAGTTTTCTTAACTTAAGCATAACTTAATCAAAGCAGAAATCATGACAACTATTACTAAGGAACAAAATATGAACTAGTCTTATGCTGCAGGAACAAACACAGGGATGGATTCTCGATGCTGCAGGAACAATATAAGATTGAGTTTATGCTGAAACCTTTAAGAATGAAATTCTAACTTATAATCAATAGGAAATAAATAACTAACTACAAATACTCACTAAGTGGGCCCCCTTAGCAAGCATCAACCAGTTTATGCAAGAATTGAACTCAAAACTTCATTAGCTTTTATTCATAAACTTGGAATCATATACATTGATCATTCTGCTTGTAAGAAAACTAACACAAAACTCTGTTTCTCATTATAATACTAATCTTAATACAATCTATTCTGTTCTTTTCTATTCTATTCACTCACGTAGGAGGAACACTTATTTATAGAAAAGCAACTAACTACCTAACTCTAACAGAGAAAGACGTGGACATAAATGCCTCCTAACGTCGAGGAACATACTTCTCATAAATGAAAGCATATCTATTCAACCGATTCAGAGAGAATCTAGCATCCCACTCTTCCTAGATTAATGATCATTTAGATTTCCTCCCAACGACCCAGTCAGAGATTCTTTGCTAGAACAACTTCCTCGATGCCGTACTGGAAATTGACTTTACTGCAGGGCCGAGATCTGCTGCACTTTGACTCGTTCATGCCTCTTTCAACAACCTATGATACACATGGTGGCAGAAGTGAAAGAAATCATGCACACAATAACACGATACAAATTCATTAATCACACATTAAATCCATTTCATTATCCAAAAACCACATGCATTATATCAGTCATTCAGAAGGTCAAACAGGGCAATAAATACAGACACACAGAGGTGTTAAGCTGCAGGAATATAGGAATGTGTTGCTACAGGATACTACCTGATTTTAGATAAAAAGTCTTTAATCAAAGAGTTTAAACAACCATCAGCAAAAGAGTAAGGGTATTAAAAATATATCATAATATTCAAATTATGAGCATATTTTGAGCTCATCATTTGCCCCCTACTTATCCTAATGATGGTCCTCCAGCATTAAGCTTTCTAGTTGTTTCTCTAAAATCAGTAGGAGTAGCATGGCCCTGCAATGAAGTTCTGAATTTGTAGTAGAAACCTCTGAAACTTTGCCATCTCTCATACCTGCTGGTTTATGCATCCTCATTAACATCTGTAGCCAAATAAGGGTAAAGTGGCCACATCAAAACTGGAGGTCGAAATGTTAATGGTAACCATAACTCAAACATTTTATGGAGACCCAACTACATATACTTCTCTGTCCTTCTGATGGATGCTTTAAAGTTCAGAGGGCTATGAGGCTTAGATTTCCTTAGACCAACAATCAATTTTTCCTATCTTGTTTCAATTCTGGAAGATGAAAGCTTCCAAAACAGATATGTTTGGTCTTTGAACTCATCATACACCTGCTTCCTGATATCAAATACTTTCATTCTTGTTGTAGGATCATGGAATCCATACGCAACAGTAAGCCAAGTTCTCAGAACTGTGTGGGGATCTGAGCTTTCAGGTCACAGCGAAATAGGTTCATTCCTTTCAGCCTCTTCATAAGCCTCTAATTGTTTTCCATAGTTAGTTTCATTGGCTTCCCAAGACATGAGTGACCTCAGATGAATGTCACCAATGTAGAGAAGTGGATTCTATTTTGTTTCAAAGGGAATTAGCAAACCATGCAGATAAAGCTCACATAAAGAATTTCTTAGCCAATTGGGTGCTACTTGATATGCATCATAAAATTCCTTAGCTAAGTGAATGTCAAGGTCTAAATTTTTGGAAATTCTCATCAATTGGAACCATAAAAATTGCTCTTTAAGGCACATAGCATATACCCTAGGTGGTGGTCTACATTCCATAATTTTACCAAATACCTTCATCATTTCATCCATTTTCTCTTTCATTTCTTGAATTTCCCATTTTTGTCTTTCAATTTCCTTTTTCAATTTCTTCTTTTCGTCTTCCCAAAGACTTTGTTGAAGGTCGGTTCTAGCTAAATGGTGGAAACTCAATGTTTGAAATGTAACAGGCCTCCATGTAATCCTAAGATATTCCAAATATTCAATCAACAATATCCTTTTATAAACAACCAATGCTCGAAAAGTTTCAGAGGGTAATGGTGTTTCATTGGACACTTCAGATTGTTCAAGTTGTTCTTCCTCTTGCTGCAGGATGGACTCCTATTGCTACCTAGGAGGAGATTGTGTTTCTCCTAAAATTTTCCCAACTACTTCAGCCAAGTCATCAAGACTTGGCATCCTCCTTTTATTACCACTACCATGTTGTGCTTCCTCAACTTCCACTGTCTCAATTTGTACTCCAGGAATAACAGATGAACTTTGTTGAACATTCTCAGATACACTCTGAGAAACATCATGACTGAATTCTTTAGATTCCTCAAGAATGACTATAATTTCAGGTTGAACAGAGGTTGAGGTAACTTTACGCTGTTTCCTTGATGAAACTCTTTTTGCCAATGTAACAGCTGCAAGAGACTCTTTCATAGCTTTCCCCTTTCTAACTTGCCTATAGGATTTAGACTCAGCAAGAGAAGGTGATAGTGAAACTATGGTGGCAACATGCATTGTTGTATGAGAAACTGCAATAGGGGAAGATGATGCAAGAGAGAGCGGAGTAGAACATTTTCACTTTTGAACATGAGGGCTTGATTCTGGGGTTTGTTCTGCCCTAGAGGACTCTCCTACCTTCGTTTTCCCTTTTTCTTTTCTACCAGAAGACCTAGTTTTTACTTGGGTAGAGGACTCTGGTGTGGAGGCTACAGGACTAGATGTTGTAGGAGTAGATGATTCTTGCTCAGCTTCCCTACTCGTAGATTCTACTCTCTTTTTCTTTTTCTTGTGTTGTGCAGGGAGTGCTCTAGGAGGTTCTGGAGGTTGCAGACCCTTCTAGGCAACAAATTCTTGCCAAGAAAGGGGTGACACATCCCTCAAGGAATGCTCAATCAAGAATTTAATGAGGGAATGACGGGTGATAGAGTTTTCCTTACCCCTTTGGGTTTCATGGGCACTACGTTCCAAAAGGTTTAACAAAAAGTTTGGAACATTGATAGCTAAACCGTGCCTCATATGACTCAATAGTTTGAAATGATAAGAATGAAAATAAGAAAAACGTCCCTCATAAGTCAAATACCTGATTATGAAGGTGGCATATACTAAGTATGGAGGAGGCATTGACACCCGTTTGCATCCTTGTTTGAAAACCTCTAAGGGTCCATCTGTTGGTATTGTGAATTCTGCCCTAGAAGAGACACCATCTCTTCCTGAAGGAAAGTTCTCTCCTACTTCCAGAAGCCCAGTTACTTCAGCAATTCACTCTTTTGTAACGGCTACTATCAAACTCCACACTGTAGCTTCTCCCTCTGAAAGAGTTCTCAAAAACTCACCTGCAACTTCCTCATTAAAGGAATCTATCCCCAGAAAATAATTCAGCCATCCACAATTGTTGAATGCCTGAACCACTTGAGGATTTTGTGTTAAGGCTTCATGAGTTGCAGGCTCATGTCTCACTAACTGACCACCCATATTCACAAATTATCCCTATTGAGATTCCTGAAACTCAAACTTCTTCTGAAAATTTGAAAAAAACTTTTTTTTTTGCCCTACTTCTTTCTTTTCTTCTATCACCTTTCTTTACTTTTCCAAGAATGATACAAAGGATAATTGCATGAAATGATTATTAAAAACTACTCAAATCAAGCAGTTAACTTGTTGATTAGGATAAAAACACATAGTCATACTTGGTAAGTACAAGAAAATAAAACTGTTTTGACAGACGTGATAGTGGCACAAGAAAAAGTTTGAAATGGATTATCCCCGCCCCCTACTTAAAATTTGGCATGTGTCCACACATGTGCATAAGGATAGGTGAAAAATAGGCAATAATGACTGATAGATACATAGCAATTAATGAATAAATGAAATAAATAAACAATGTGACAATAAAAGATATCATGTACCTTATAATAAGTGATCGTAGATGCTGGGAAAGATCACAACTCAACTTGAAATGACGGTTGGAATGGAAACCATAAATGAAGGTGGTACCATAGGATGGATGACATGGATGGGTGACGTGGAAAAAGATGGAACGAATGATGGTGATGGATGAAAAATGGAGAAAGTGGCTTCCTTAGAAAGGAAACCTTTATTATGGGCATGCAACATAGCATTTTAAAGAGATGCTGTAGGAAAAAGGGAAAAGCCTTTTGCTGCAGGAAGATCAGTTGTTGCATCTAAAATAAACTGCTTCATAAATTCTTCTTTGGATGTTGGCTTATGATACAACCTAATACGGTTTCCATTAACCAGTAGCTTGAATCAGACAGGATCTATTGTAGCCAACTAAACTGAACCATTATCAAACACATTTTCTATTTCATAAGGACCAAGCCATCTTGTGGTGAGTTTACCTTGATTTTCCTTGTACCTGGAGTCATAGAGCAGTGCCCAATCACGGACAGAGAATTGCTTAGTTCTGATATGATGGTCATGCAATTTCTTTCTTTGCTGTTGGATAGCTTTAGTATGATGCAAGGCAGCTTTCCTTATCTCATTCAATGCATTCAACTACAGGAGGCATTCCTTTTGGGCTTCTGAAAGATCAATGTTAAGTTGAAGAGCAATTCTTAAGGTCTTATGCTCAAACTCTATTGGCAACATGGCAGTTTTTCCATAGAGTAACTCAAAAGGGGTAAACCCTGTAGTTGTTTCCCATGTTGTTCTATAGGTCCAAACTGCTTCAGGAAGGCGACTGCTCCAATCCTTCTTGTTTAATTGTACTATTTTAATAAGGATTTCCTTTAATTATCTATTGATAACCTCTACCTAACCATTGGCTTGAGGGTGATAGGGGCTATACTTTATGTGCCTGATCTTTTAATCATTCATCAATGTAGTGATTAAGTTTGATGTAAACTGAGCTCCGTGATCAGTAACAAGTTCCCTTGGGACTCCAAACCGAGTAAAAATCTGCTCATACAGGAACTCAGAAACTTTATTGTCACGGGCATGTGTCATTGCTTTCACTTCCACCCACTTGGTTACATAATCAGTGCAAACCAAAATGTATGATTTCCCATTGGATGGAGGATCAATAGGCCCAAAAAAATCCATGCCCCACATGTCAAAGGGACTAACTACCACTTGAGGATACAGGGGCATTTCATCAAACCTTGTTGGTCTCCCCATGCATTGACATTTGTCACATTTTCTAGTGTAGGCTGCAACATCCTTGTGTAGTGTGGGCCAATAGTACCCTGTAGCAAGCACTTTCATAGATGTTCTTTTGGCTGCAAAGTTCCCACCACATGGCTCATCATGACAAGCATGCAAAATGTCATAGGTCTCATCTTCCCTAACACACCTTCGCATGACTTGGTCAGGTCCTGTGTAAAATAAACATTCTGCAATCCATGAAAAGTTAAAACTTTTATGTATCAATAATTTCCTGTCCTTTGGTGAGAAGTGAGATAGGATCTTGTTGGCTGCTAAATAATTTGCAATATCTGCATACCATGGAGTTTGAGCAGCAATAGAAAACAGATGTTCATCAGGAAATCTACCATCAATTACCTCAAGGGTGGGGGCAGGTGTAGTTGTTTGAAGTCTTGACAAGAAATCAACCACCACATTAGCCCGACCTGGCTTATCAATAACTATGATATCAAATTCCTGCAACAATAGGAGCCATCTTGCTAACCTTTCAGATATGGCAGGCTTATTCATGAGGTACCTTATTGCTGCATGATCTGTATGAACAAATATTTGGTAACTAGTGACATAATGTCGAAACTTAATCAGGGCATACACAACTGCTAGCAATTCTTTCTCTGTGACAGTATAGTTTAATTCAGGGCCTTGAAGGTTTTTGCTAATGAAATATATGGCATGCTCTATGAAATTCTCTTTCTGTCCTAAAATTGCCTCTATGGCATAATCAGAAGCATCTGTGTGTATATGAAAGGGCAGACTCCACTTTGGTCCTTGAGAACAGGTGCCTGAGTAAGTAAGTTCTTAAGCTACAGGAAATATTTGTCATAGGCCTCAATCCAGGTAAATTCAGAATCTTTAGTCAATAAGGCACATAATGGACTGACTATTTTGTTGAAATCTTTGATAAATCTCCTATAATATCCAGCATGTCCTAGGAAGCTTCTAACATCCTTTTGTTTCATAAGTGTTTGCAAAGTTAGAATGACTTCTATTTTTGTAGGATCAACTTGAATTCCTGCTTGAGAGATATGATGGCCTAAAACAATTCCTTCTTGCATCGTCATAAAATACTTCTCACTATTCAAAGACAAGTTGTGCTCCTTACATCTTTTCAACACTTTTTCCAAATTTTCTAATGCTTCTTCATAAGTAGCTCTATAAGTGGTGAAGTCATCAATGTAGATCTCCATAGAATAATGAGAAATGTCAGCAAAATACTAATCACTACCCTTTGAAATGTTGCAGGTGCATTACATAGGCCAAAACATAAGACAAAGTAGGAAAATGTTCCCCATGGATAGGTAAAAGTTGTTTTGTTTTGATCCCCAAGGGCAATTCTAATTTGATTATACCCACTATATCTATCCAAAAAGGAGAAATAATTTTTACCAAACAATGATTCTAACACTTGGTCAACAAATGGTAGTAGAAAGTGATCCTTTTTAGTTGTCGTGTTCATCTCCCTATAGTCTACACAAACTCTCCATTTTCCACCTTTTTTAGGAACGATCACCAATGGAGATACCCATTGACTGTCTGAAGTGTGGTAGATAAAACTGGCATCAAGCAATTTTTGGAGCTCATTTTTAACCATTTCCTTGAGTGTTGGGTTTATCCTTCTTTGAGACTGCCTAACAGGTGAGCAGTCTTCCTTAATGTAGATCCTATGAGTACAAAGTTGAGGATCTATTCCCTTCATATCCCCATAGTCCCATGCAAAATCTGTGTTGATCTTGCAACATTGTGACTAGGGCAGTTTGTTGAGATTGAGGCAACTTATTATTGATATTCAGATAGCGGCCTGGAGATAGTTCTATTTGCTTGGTAAGATCGTTCATGGAGGCTACTGATAAAGGTGGTGTATGTATTTCATGTGGACGCAAATGTTGATAAATTGCAGGAATCTTAGGTGGTAGGCTCTCAGGATTCAGTTGTTGCAGGAAGCACTGTTGAGGATAGCTATTTGGAACAGATGGGCTACTCATATCAAAGTTGGACTACAAAATGTGTAAAAGCAGGCCATCCTCACTCTGAAGTTGGGAAAATGGATTAGTTTGCAGCATCATTAGCTGAGCCAATGAATTGATTTCTTCAGTTTCCTCTCCTAAATCTGGCCAAATTGGTTGAGACAAGTCTGGGTGAGGTTGGGCAAGTGGGTATAAAGCCAATTTCTTTGTTGATAGACCATCAGAAATTGTCATGTCTCCTAAATGGCATCCTATAAAAGAATCAGTTGTGGCTAACCATGGTCTACCTAGGATGATAGGATATCCTCCCAAAGTTGCCTTATTGGACAATATGGTGAAATCTATTGGGTATTCCCAAGACTCAAGGTTGACAATGATATCTTCTACCATGCCATCAGGTGTTACTATAGAACTATCAACAAGCTACAGAATGGTAGGTGTAGACCTAATGGTTAGGATATTCAAATACTCCATAGTATGCTTGGTCATTACATTGATGGTTGCACCAAGGTCAATCAAAACATTCTTTACTATCTGGCCATTAATATTTATTTGTACCACAGGACTCCCACGGTCAACATATTTTGGAATGACTACCTTCCCTAACATAATATTTTCCAACTGTCCTAGAACAAGGATAGTTTGGGGATCCTTTTTCTTTCTTCTAGGTTTCTTCAAATAGGCCTCCTTAATGGCTTTCCCATAAATTGGGACATCTTTAATGGCTTGAAAAAGGGGAATTTGAATGTGTATATTCTTTAGCTGATCCAAAATTTCAAAGATAGGCTCTTCCATAGACTTGGATGTAGAACTTGCAATCTCTGAGGAAAAGGTGGTTTGGCTTGATGCTGCAGGATAGGCTCCTTAGAGACAGTATCTGATATAGGTATATGTTCTACAGGATCAGTAAGTTGTTCAGAGGTAGAGTTTGGAATCTCAGTAATTACTGGCGGCTGTGGAGTAGGGACAGTGGTTCCAGATCTGAGATGGATATCATTAATATTCAGGGCATAAGTTGGATACTAATTGGCTTCTGCAAAATACATAGGTTGTTTTTGCTGCTACTGCTTATTATTAGGATTTGAAAATGGTTGAGAAGGCATAGGCGTTTGTTTTGGAGGACCAGTATTTGCTGCAGGAGGTGTAGGAGGAGGCATGAGGGCTAGAGGTTGTGGCTGTTGAAGCTACAAGAATCTAGGGGATTGGTTTTTCCATTGTTGAGAACCTCTCCATTGAGGATTTTGTTGCCAGTTACCTTGGGGTGGAGTCCATTGTCCTTGTGGTTGCTGCCAACCTCCTTGAGGAGATTGCCATTGAGGACTCTAATAGTTAGGCCAATGTGGTTGAGAAGTATTCCAAGGTGGTGATGGGCCATATGTAGGTTTCCATTGTTTATTGTAATTAGAATAAGGATTACCAAAAGTCAAAGGGTCTTGAGGCATACCTTGTCTTTGAGCCCATGGGCACCTTTGTGCAACGAAGAATACTTGGTCATCATCACCCTCTACTACCTTAAAATTGGTAAGTAATTGCTTAGCCTCCAGGTTAGCCACCATCTTACATCTACAGTCACATTTTTTTTGTCTGCAATGTGGACAAAACTCAGCCAAGATTGCTTCAGCTTCATCATGTTTCTTCCGAGCTTGCATAGTATCCAACTATGTAGCCATGTTGTTTATGATATCCTACTTGAAATCAAATAGAAAATTTGTTATCTCCATCTGTGAAACTCCATTGGTAGAAGACTTTCCCACCGTGGCTTGATGACCTCTACTCTTCTTAACATTTGCTCAAGAGTAGTTGCGACATATGGTCTTAATATCATCCCAAGGCACTTGGGTTATATCTCCTCCTCCTATCAGATCCAGGGCATCTATACAAGCATCATTGATTCCTCTCAGAAAAAATAGTTTTTGAGATTCTTAATCGAGAGTATGGTCTGAATTCTTTTTCAGGGAAAACAAGAACCTTGAGATATAGTCTTTCAGGCTTTCTTTCTCCTTTTTCTGAATTTTGAATATATCATCGCCCTTACTACCACTCTTACAATATTCCTTGTATTTCTCAAGAAGTTTTGTTTGCATGACTGCCCAACTATCGATAGCATCCCTTCCCAAACTCATAAACCATCTTAGAGCTCCCTCCTTCAAAGTAGCAGGAAATAACTTCAACCTATGAGCATCTGAAGTGTAATCATAGCTGCGATAGAGGATGTCAAACTCAAACAAGAAAGTGTCTGGGTGCTCTGTAACTAGTCCATAGAACTTGGGAAGTAATGAAGAAGGAATATTTTTAAGGTTATCATTATCTTGCTAGGCGATGATGGGGAATTCAAAAGCAAGAGGTTGATTAGGTGGATTACGTGCCATATTTGCTTGATAGAGTATCAAAGCAAATGGATTTTCTTGAGGTTCTTCATTAGCTAGGGAAAAGGGGAATTCAACAAGCAGGTTTTCAGTAAATGGATTGATATCTTGGTCTCCTCCTTCCTCAAATAGATTATAAGCTGGTTCAAAATTGTTATCAATGAATGGAAGGTTAGGGAGGAATCTTCCTAGAGCATCTCTTCTACTATGCATGCAACGGACTTAACTAAACATTGAAGGAATTTGAAAACGCTTGAATAATCACACTAAACTACTACTAACAATGACTATGACAGGTTCTTAGCTTGACACCATCCTCGAAAACAGTGCCAAAAATGATGGTCGATTCCACAAAAGGATATAAAAGTCATGGAAAATCCTAACCTGGGAATTCGACATTCCAGCAGGTGACTAACATCTTCTTATGGTCGTTCATTTACATTGTCAAACCAGGGAACATATACTTGAAATGGAGCAGCACTGTATGTGCACTAAGAACCGGTTTCAACCATAATTTACTAGAAATAAATGCTTGGAAGGAATTCTACTTATGCTACAAGAATATAATGTAAAGTCTTCTTAACTTAAGCATAACTTAATCAAAGAAGAAATCATGACAACTATTACTAAGAAACAAACTATGAACTGGTCTTATACTGCAAGAACAAACACAGGGATGGATTCCCGATGCTGTAGGAACAACAAGAACAATATAAGACTGAGTTTGCGTTGAAACCTTCAAGAATGAAATTCTAACTTATAATCAACAGGAAATAAACAACTAACTACAGATACTCACTAAGTGGGCCCCCTTAGCAAGCATCAACCTATTTATGCAAGAATTGAACTCAAAACTTCATTAGCTTTTATTCATAAACTTGGAATCATATACATTGATCATTCTGCTTGTAAGAAAACTAACACAAAACTTTGTTTCTCATTATAATACTAATCTTAATACACTCTGTTCTATTTTTTTTTGTTTTGTTCACTCACACAGGAGGAGCACTTATTTATAGATAAGCAACTAATTACCTAACTCTAATAGAGAAAGACGTGGACATAAATGCCTCCTGATGTCGAGGAATAGACTTCTCATAAATGAAAGCATATATGTTCAACCGATTCAGAGAGAATCTAACATTCCACTATTCCTAGATTAATGATCATTTAGATTTCCTCCCAATGACCCGGTTAGAGAGTCTTTGATGGAACTACTTCCTCAATGTTGTGCTAGAAATGGACTTTATTGTAGGGCCGAGATCTGTTGTGCTTTGAATCGTTCATGCCTCTTTCAACAACTTGCGATACACATGGTGACAGAAGCGAAAGAAAGGAAGCACACAATAACATGATACACATTCATTAATCACACATTAAATCCATTTCATTATCCAAAAACTACATGCATTATATCAGTCATTCAGGAGGTCAAACAAGGCAATAAATACAGACACACAAAGGTGTTAAGCTACAAGAATATAGGAATGTGTTGATACAGGATACTACCCAATTTTAGATAAAAAGTCTTTAATCAAAGAGTTTAAACAACCATCAGTAGAAGAGTAAGGGTATTAAAAATACATCATAATATTCAAATTATGAGCATATTTCGAGCTCATCAGTCTTTCAATAAAACCTTGATAGGACGAACGATGCATTTCCCATCGTTCCAATATCAATGTTTTTAAAAGAAATAGAACGATGTATATATAGTTGTTCAATATGAATATGTTTTAAACTATGTTGAGCATTTCATAATCATTGTTCTCATATCTTGATTATAATGGTGCATTTAATAACTACATGACAGTTTCCATATCATTCTAAAAGATAATGAATGTTTTAAATGGTACATAATTCTAAATGATAGCATGCATATTTTTTTGAATAATAGCATGCATATCATTCCAAAATTTATAGTAAATGTTTTAAAGGATGGTTAAAACAAAATGATATTATCATATCGTTCTGAATGATATTTAATGATTTAAATGATGTTTAAAATTGAATGATAGTAATTATATAATTCTTTAGATAATAATTCCTTGAAAATAATAAATAAATTTGAATGATATGTATCATTTTGAATAAGTTATATTTATCTAGTCTCTATTTTTAAAACATAACGAAACATATATCGTTCTAAAATGAAGAATGATACTTTAATCATTGTCAGATTTTCCTTGAAATGTATGATTTCGACTCTTATCCAACTTAAATAACCATTTGATGTTCTTTCTTTGAAAAAAATGATGAATTGGTAGTAAAATTAAAAAACATTCTTATTTAAGTAGAACAAAATTAATTAAGAGTAACCTTGTTACATATCTTAACATCAAATGATCACTCTTTGAAAGAAAGTTAGATTGAATCCATAAATGTATAGACTTTGTCTTAACTCAGATCAATTATGGTGTCAATTACAGTTTATTTGAATGAAAATGATCTTGTGACATTTCAAATGGTTTTTTTAAACTAAAAAATTCTAGAGACTCCTCTGTAAATTATAATCTTCAAGTTCTCAACTGAATATCATTGTATTTATTATAGTTCAAACTGTGCATGGATGATTTTTTAATGAAATCTAATGTTTCTTTTTTATCAATAAGAAATGCTTGTGGTATGGATCTTTCTTTTAACCAAAAGAACATATATGCATAATAGAAGGCCATATATGTGTACATGCATAAATATTCCATTTATGCATATACACTTACATGCGATATACCTTTTTTTTGTTTTATCTTTTTATGAACTTAGTTACTTTACTCAAATAATGTTTGATTTATTTCATTGTAAAGAAGAAAGGAATAAGGTATTGGAATGATACTATATGTGTATTAATATGTGTTAATGTGATTCCACATGAATAATGATTAGAGATCAAGATAAATGGTTGATTTCATGTTGCATAACTTTCCAAAAATAATGAATATAATTTAGAATACTGCACATTGTATCTTTTGACTTAAGGTCATGTAGCTATATCAAATAGATGTAGAAGTTGAGAAATCCAACTTCATTGTCCCCAATAATCACCTACATGCATCACATATCATGAGCAACTGATATCCAAAACAAGCAAGAAGATGTTTTGTAAACTCTCAAGCAAGAATGTGGAAGCAAAACCAGAAAAATATTATTGAATAATATGATAATTACAATGTGATCAATCCTTATGAAGGAGATCAGGAAAACCTAAAAATAGGAAACCCTAAATGAAACCCTAGTGTGCACACTTAATAATTAATAAATAATTATTAATGTGCCTAAGTTTAGCTTAAGTAACCTAAAGGAATAAGTGACTTAATTAATTAACCAATATGATTAAATTAATTAAGTGGAATAACTTATTACTCTAACACCCCCCTTAAAATGAACTTAGGGAGTAGCTAAAACAATAGGAAAAAGATTCATGAAAGCAAAGATGGGTTCTAGAAACAAAGGCCTGATCAGGTACCCAAGTACAAATGCAATGCAAACTAAACTAAACAGGGTAAAGGAGAAAGCCCAGTGGGAACAAAACTCCTCCCAAAAATAGAATGCAAAGAGCAACTAAGTGATGAAAGATGGAGGAATCCATAAGACCCCCCAAGGACACCATCCATCACAAAGATACATGAAAGAGCCCCCCTAGAAGAGAGGAAGAAATAGACCACATAGCCCCCCATAATGAAGTAGCTCCAAAAAGACTGAAGAAACCGCATCTCTTGAAAGAAGTGAGAGGGAAGAGGCCGGATGATGAAATCTTTGAAGGTGAAGTAGGTGTAGCCCAAGATGTCTCCACAGAAGCAGGTGTGACCTCAAAAAATGAAGAAGTCAAAGTAGGTGAAGACTGAAATGAAACCTCCAAAGATGAATGCTCAACTAGATCCTGTTGCACTGAAATGAAAGAAACCACATTTGTAGTCATAGAAGTATCAACAAATGCAACAATAGGTGGAGAAGATGAAATGAATGGCTCAAGAACAAGATCTGAAGTGAGAACTCCAATGTTCAAGTAGCCAAATTTCTCTTTTGAATGATGATTCACACTAGAAGTGTGATGAACAATTGTAGGAACAAAAGCACCATCAGTAGCAAAATCTGCAAAGGAATACAAATGAGATGAGTGATCCACAACCCCAGTAGCAATAACTACTCTAATCTCCAAGTCTCTAATGATAATTGAATCAGGTGTGAACTCCAGAGACCTCCCATTGCCTCCATGTGTGATCTGATATATAGAAAGAAGGTTGTCTATCAAATGAGGAACACCCAAGACATCTTGAAAAGTGTTGTCCCCAAAACTAATAGACCCCTTCCCTGTAACACTCATGTATTATTGTTTCCCATCAAAATAGGAGACATAGTGTGAGACTCAAAGGAAGTGAACATAGAATATGAAGAAGCCATATGATGAGATTCTCTTGAATCTAGAAGCCATCTCCCTAATCCAAAACTTGAAGAAGAACAAAGAGCATGTCCCTTCATATTTGATGAAGTATGTAAACCAGTTGTACCCCTATCATGCTGCCCTGAAGAAGAAGAAGAAGAATGAGGGGAAGGAGATGATGTAGACATCCAAGAAGGAAAATCAATCTAATGTTTCTGAAGAAGATGCTTCAGCTCATCAATATCCTTGTAGCAACTATGTTCTGCATGTCCTTCTCTCTTGCAATATGTACATGGACCCTTCTCCTTTCGAGATGATTTACTCTTAGAAGAGGAGGATGAATATGAGGACTCCTTATGTTGCTCATGAGATTTGAAATCCTTTTGTTTATGTTTCTTTCCCTTTCCATTGGAAGCCTTCTTATCTATGAGCCCCTGAGATGCGATGAGTTCCTGTGATGAAGATGGCTTCAACTTGCCCATGCTAGCCAACTTGGCCTACTCTCGAGTGAGAGAAGATTCAAAATCATCACAAGAAGGAATAGTAAATCTAGTACCAAGTGCATCCCTAGTAGCATAAAAGGTAGATACAAAAATTGAATAATCTGGTCCAAGCTTAGAAAGAATGGACAATATCAACTGAGAGTCTTCCTTCTGAACACCACACTGTGACAACTATAATCTAAGAGACTTGAGTTTGGTGAAAAAATCCTGGATGCTATCAAAATCCTTAGGATTTAAGCCAATAAGCTCATTCTCTAACTGAAACCCTCTCATAGTATCTCGCTTCCCAAACAAAGATTGCAAAGTAGTCTAGATCTCATGGGGTGTAGTGCAAGACTCAATATGAAAAATAAGGTCAGATGAAAGAGACAGACATAATGTACCATAAGCTTCATCACATCTATTAAACCACTTTTTATTTTCAGTAGCACCTGTAGGTTCAATTTATGTACCCATGGTTACCATGTACAACCCTTTGTGTTTCAAATGAATCTCCATTTGTTTTTTCCAACCAAAATAGTTGAATGGAGTAAGGGGTGCAATATTATGTATATCCATGATAGAAAACAATAATATATACTCTCAAAGAAAAAACAATGCTCTCTGATCTAAAAAAAAACACCTGATTGCATGCTTCCCAAGAAAATAATTGAAAAGGTAAAGGCTGAGATCAAATATGAATATCAGATATCTGGTAAAAAATATGGGAAAAATAGGTCTGAGATCTGATTAGAGCATTGAACTAGCTTTTTGATGCCTATTTTTTTTCACAAAACGGAGTCCGGACGCAAAAGTTATGCCTCCTAGAGTGAAAACAACAACTTCTGACTTTGATAGGCAAAAACGACATCAAAACCAAAAAATTAAAAAAATACCAATACCACAACATTGTGCTCGGAACTAGCTTTCTGGAAATATCTCATTTTCAAAAAAAAACCTTTGTTTGCAAAAGTTATGAGAAAATGAAAAAAAGGCCTATAAAAGGCACTTCCAACACTAAACAGGGGCAAAAATTTGGCTCCTTTAACACCGGCCCTCGGTTGCGCATATGACCTTCGTTGGCATTTAGGGGAAAAGTCTGCCAACCCCTAGTCACCCACGTGATCACAGGGGGTTAGAATGATGATTGGGGGTGTTAGCGAGGCTCTTGGCTACCAAGGTGACCGTCGACTACTTGCAGGGAGCTCGCGAGGGCTGAGGCCGAACGGTGTTGAGGGCGCCAGTGCAGGAGTCCACCGCTAGGGGTGGCGGGTGGGAGGCTACCGGGTGGAGCGATGGTGGCGGGACCCTGTATACTAGCCATGCAAAACCTCTATTGGTTTTTTTAATATTTTTTTTATTTTCGTGAATTTGTTGCCTCGAACTACGTGTTGGGGAGGTCGTATGGCTTTCCTGGCAAATATTTTTATCTTTTTTTTCAACAGCTCCAAAATCGATGAAACGAAAGGTGTTCCTAGGTTTTTTGGGCATCTTGAACATGATGGCGATGTCCGTTTTGCCCAAAAATGCACAAAAAAAATGCCTACCCCCAGATCCACAAAAAATCAGCTTGGCTTGAAACCCTTACACACAAAAAAATGTTGTGAGAGAATATCTTCAAATCATGAACAAGAAGGCATAGGTCTGGAGCTCTGATACCATGTAGAAGCTGAGAAATCCAACTTCACTATCTCGAAGAATCCCCTGCATGAAATCACCTATCATGTGCAACAGATATCCAAAACAAACAAGAAGATGTTTTGTAAACTCTCAAGAAAGAATGTGCAAGCAAAACCAGAAAAATATTATTGAATAATATGATAATTACAATGTGATCAATCCTTATGAAGGAGATCAAGAAAACCTAAAAATAGGAAACCCTAAATGAAACCCTAGTGTGCATACTTAATAATTAATAAATAATTATTAATGTGCCTAAGTTTAGCTTAAGTAACCTAAAGGAATAAGTGACTTAGTTAATTAACCAATATGATTAAATTAATTAATTGGAATAACTTATTACTCTAACAATAGATTGTGCTTGCAGAATATTTTGATTCTATTAAAAAGTACAAGTTGATGTAGAATAGACTATTGCACATTATTTTATATGTTGCAAGTGAATAGTTTAGTAGAAAAGTGGTATCCTTTATGTATGTAGGAAGTTACCTTCTGGGATGGGTGCTGAAAATGGATATACCGAGGGTGTATATTTTGCTTTCTCTAAAATCCAACTTTTAGTTGCTTTATGTAGCATGTGCTTGGCCAAGCTTTGTAGCCCATAATGTTTGTATGGACTAATTATATGTTATTACTCTCTTCCATTTCCTAACATTTATCGCGCATGTTCTAAATATAGATAGAAATGCACATAATTGTTAGGCACACACAAAATTCCACCTTGAATATCATATTTTTTTGCTAAATATTCTATACAGGGTTGTGTATTCTTCGAGTTAGGAATAATATTGGGGAAACGTAGCTTTGTGGTTGGGTGGGAAAGTGTCTAACCATGTTCTTGTCCACTAGATGTGACGAGTGTTGAAAATGAATCATATGGAATTCCATCTTTTTATTATTGTACTTTGTACCACATGATATAAATTTGAGTTAACTAAGTGGTGATGTTGGCCTAAGTCAAACTATGGAACTTGACAACCTGACATTTGGAAATGAATATAAATTATTTTTTTGGACATATTGTGCTATGATAGAAAATAGTTGATTGATTTATGTCTTTAATTGGATATTCATAATGTCATAATTGATTTATTTTGGTGTTTTTAGGTATGACACATTGCAGTTGATGATATCAATGATAGGAAGTCTAGTTTTGGTTTTATCTTTTTCCTTGGTTCTAGCCTCATTGCATGGTCTTGTAAGAAGAAATTTTATATTGCATTATCATCTATAGAGGTAGATTATTGAGATGATTTTTTGCTAGCCAAAAGGTTCTTTCACTTTGATAGTTTATGACTAAGTTTTAATTTCTTCTTGATAATCCCACCACTATCTGTTGTGATAATCAAAGATCCATTCATATTTCTCATAACCTAGTGGTACATAAACAAACTAAGCATATTTGGTGTACTTATGAGTTATTTCATTACTCCAACATAAAAATCATTTTGTTGTTTTCTCATTTCATTGAGTTTCACAATGTAATTGTTCATTAGGCTACACATATGTATAACCATTCATGGATCCCCTGTCCATGAATACATCAATCAATCTCAAAGAAATTTATGATACGAGGTTAGTAAATTAAAGTGTATCAAGAAAAGATATGTCATGATTTTTAGAACCAAAGAATGTTGCGTAGAATATTCCCAAGACAAAAAATTATTTTAAATAGATTACAAACTTTGAGGAAATTTTTAGGAAGCTTCTAAAAAAGTTGCAATTATGAGGGAGTTTTCAATAATGTGTGGATTGATCACTAACTTTAAGGTGGTTTACATCATACCCAAGATGCCTCTATAAAGATGACAAGGTATTATTAATATCACTAGAAATATGGAACAAATGTTTGAGATGATGAAGGTGAAGAAGATTCAAATAAATGATTTTGAAGACCATAGAACTAACCCTGACTATAGAGTTGATGAAAGTGATGATGAACAAGAAGATAGCCTTTCTAAGTGTTGTAACCTATCGCTATATGTCTCTCAAATTCAAAATTTTGGGAACCCTAATACTTGATTTAAAAAATTGATCATTTCTTGTAATACTAAGGTGATATTTTAATTTTCCCTTACTTTTGTTTTATTATGACATGTATTGTCATATTAATTTTGTATTACCAAAATTTCACAAACATCCTTAATATTTATGCCTTATAATTCAAAGGGTACATTTTTCTATTATAAAGGGTCATGCTATTTTAATTTTCTGTATAATTTATTAATGTTTTATGTCTTAAAGTATAATTATGCTTCAAATCGCCAATATCCCTTTACTTTGAAAATATATATTTTTAATTCTCCAAAATCCAAAGGTATTTTGTTGCAAACCATCATTGAAAACTTGAAGTTGGTTAGTGTGTCATTAGTGATACATGTGCGAGAGGAAGACAAAATGAAAACCACTCCAAATTCCCTGTCCTTTAATTTTTATTAGATATTTAACTTCCCACATCTATCCAACTTTCTCTAGTGCTTGGAATTTAATAAATTTCATTCTTTCAAGCCATTATTGCATCCATATCTATGTTTTTCTCTATTTTTTATCATTTTATTTAAGATAGTTTTTCCTAATCCTAATCCTAAAACCCTAGTTTTAATGGTGATGATTGTTTATGTTGAGTTTCCAAAAAAAATAAAATCTAAATGTTTAGGCTATTCTACGAAACATTTCAATCTTGCAACATTCTAGAATCCCTTGAAACTCATTCCAATTTTTAACTTAGTGCAAAGTTTAACTGACTCTAAAAATTGATGTTGAACTCTGTGATGTCCCTAGCAAAATATGACCTTGTTTTCACCTTCTAATGCCTTGGATATTTCATCAAACACCTGATGTGCAAGCTGATATAAACTTTTGATTTCTTTGTTTTGGTTTTTGGAACTTGACAATGATGTTTAAATGCTTGAAATTGATAACTAATAATTATAACAACAATATAGATGGTGTGCAAATATGTTTTTGTATTTTCAAATGTAAATAAATGACTTCATGAAATAATCACCTACAACTAGTTGACATTTTTCTAAACAATTGGCATGCAAACTCTAAACCCTTTATTTGCAAAATATAATTCTCAATTTTGATTACAAAGATTACTATGCAAGTCTCTAAGTGCTCATAATGATATTCAACTAAGATGCAGTGATTTCCAATACTCTTGGCTTACAAATTATATCAAACATATGACAATTCTGATAAGAACATGCACCTACAACAATAACTTATACAATGCAAGAAACTTCACTAAATGAATACTAAACATGATGAAGAACCTGATGTGAACATGCTTCCTAAGTCAATGGAGTAGTTTCACCTTTGAAACCCAATGAAATCTGCCTTCATAAGCCAAATCAAATAAATGGAGATGCCACCCCTCTTTCTGGACCGTGTGCTCAAAATAAAATATTATCAGCTACTAATCATCCTCCAAACCCTCCAAATATCATTACCAAGGCTCCTAAAGTGGTGTGATCCAAACCTAGGGTAAAATCACTACAAGCTGTGCCTTGAATGAACAAAAACATAGCTTCTTCTAGTTGTTGGAAACACCAATCAGAATGGATACCCTGCAAGTCATCTTTCCCTGTTAGCTGGAAATCTCCACAAGGCCTGCAATAATCTTCAATGAATCTTGAACATCTCTTTGCACAAAATCTGCAAGTAATCTCCTTTAGTTGATTTCCTCCAATATGACAATAATTTGGCCAAAGGCCACAAAATTATGTTGCAAATGAGAGGACTGATGTATCCACTCCCAAACTAGCTAGGCTTGATATCTCACATGTCAAGTTTGCCAAGCATTAATCTCACCAAAGTAGAAATGTAGTAATCAACTCCACCATGCCAAATGCTTAGCCCGAGCCTCTTTTTATACTTTTTTCAACCACATCTCCAAGAAGCTTCTAGAAATAAAGTATTATTTTATTCAAGTGACTTTATAGTATAATATTTATTTTAGTCACTTTATTAAATTAATTAAATATAAGGTCAAATTTTAATATTTAATTGTTTGATAACCTTATAAATAATTAATTTAATATTCCACTTAATTTAATTAAAATAATCAATTAGTCATCCTTATGAAATATCATTGATTTGGGAAACATAATTAATTAATTTAATTTCATTATTCTACCTCCAAATTAAGGACATGATAGTCCTCCCTTCCCAAAGATTGCTTTCCCTCAATCAATCCGTAAATCCATCGCAACTACCTAAACACCATGTCCTCTAGCCACTTGGATCCCAGATGATCCTAAGAAGAACTCCAACCAACATCCACTGAATGTAGCTAAAGCTCCTACTGCCATGAATACCTATCAAGTTGTGAAGACAATCTCTCAACAAAGAAACTCTTGAACTCTAGTCCTCAAAATGTAGACACCAAGTGTTGTAATGAAAACCCTCATATAACCAAGTGCTCCAAAAATTAACTCCACCTAAATCACAAAAATCTGATTTCTTATCCTTCAATCTACCCTTCTGAATCATCAAAGACAAATCCTAATCATTTGGGATGAAAGAGATCCAATGAATATAACTCAAATTGCATTCGAGGTGGAATGCTCCTTATTGCACCAAGGGATCACCAAGTGTCTACCTCTCCATACTTACAACATCAAAAGGTAACTCACATCTTAGTATCGAAAAGGTAATATCATCAATGTCGTCATCATGAATTCAATCTACCCCTGTCATGCTTGTGTCAACCTCATACCAACACACCCTATGTGATCTCCTAAAGATGAGAATGATACCCAACCAAGATGTATAGAAGCATATGCCAATCCCTGGAATGTTGTTGTCATAAATCAAAACAACACCTCAAAATCTACCAATCAAGTGCATGATGGAGCTAAATGTATCTTGGCTGCCCAAGGATAGTAGAAAATCCTCATCACTCCATCCCCTAACATCCATGTGACCATCCCATCCAACAACCATTGTCCTCAAAGAGCATCTCGTCAAAGTAGAACAACCATCAATCCATGAGGGAAATGTAAAAGAACTGCTTCCAATAGACCTAACTCCATCCCCTAGACTGAAGCCAGTTATCCCCTCAAGTCTCATCATACAATTAATCGTCATGCCCTTGGGTGCTCTACTCGCCTTCCCTCTAATCACCACATTATGTCCATCGGATGTCCTAAACTTGAGCTCCATTTTCTGAAAGTTTTGTGAATATTCGCCCAATGAATGAAGCCATTGAATCCCCAAAATAACATTTGTGGTTCCCAAGTCTCCTATATAGAAATAATCTATCACTATATAGTTACCCAATCCAAGCCTTAATCGGAGAACCTTCTTCCTGAAAGACATATTATACGCATTAGCCACCATGATGTGTACCCCTTGAAGGCATGTGTTGTTAATCCCTATTTTTCCACTAATGTTGAATCAATGAAATTATGTGTGGCCCCATTATCAATCAAAACTATAATGGGTTGAACCTGTAGAGACCCCTTAACTCTGAAAGAGTGGAATCTAGGAGAACCTGAAAGTGAAATAATGAAACTACCACCAATATCCTCCCCTTGAGGTTGATCCTCATCTAAACTACTATTGTCCACATGTGCATTCTCCTCCTCATCCTCATCATCTGACACTACCTCTATAAGATGAGCCTTACCTTTTCCCAAGGAATGATAACCATTTAACCATTTTTCCTTACAATGATAATGTAGTGCCCTCCACGATTCACCTCTTTTGGAAGTTTGTTAAATATGGTTTTTAGATGTTGGAAATTAATTCGTCTTAATGTGTCATTTAATGTTGGATTAAATCAATTAATGAATAAATGGAGTTGTAATAGTTATTGTTATATTTAATTTTTAATCAATGCATTAAATGAAATTATGTGATAAAGATAATTTTATGGTTAGCTTTTATTAATCAACTTAATTAAATTAAATAATGTGGTTAAATGTTTTACGATAAAGAGAGAGATATAACAATAAATATTATTATTATAGTTTAGATTAATTAAAAGTGGAATATAATATGATTTTAAATTTAAACAAATGAGATGATATTTTGAGTGAGATAGAAAAGTAGAGAAGATAAGTTTTTGAACTGATGTTAAAACAAGAGAAAATAGAAAAAAAGATGAGAAAATATAATGTGTGCACATGCATGACTTCTAGCAGAGTGTCGATTTGGAAACTTGCTCATTTTGTTGATATCTGGAAACTTTCTTATTTTGTTGATATCTGGAAACTTGCTTATTTTGTTGATTTTTAGTTTCGAAAGCTTATCTCATCTTGGATTTTTATTGGGTGAAAAAAAAAGTTTGCTTTGTTCGGTAATCATATAGGGGCTTATTGATTCTTGATTTTGAGTTTTCGAAGAAGAAATTGGTTTGCAAGTTCTTTTTTAAAAAAATATATTGGATTGAAGGCTTTTTGGGGAAGAAATTTTTTGGCAGAAAAATTGGCATTCGTTTGGTTGGTTTGGAAAATTAAGTTAGAGATTGGGAGGATTCGACTTGCAAATTTGAATGACTTGGACTCGGCCTCGAATTTTCGTTTCCGCTAGCTTGATTTCCAGGTTCCAATTTTTTCTTTTGTTTTGTTTTCGCTGATTTTATCTCTGTTCCTGAAATGAAATTTTTGATTGTGAAAGTTGTCGGGAAAGAAATGATTTTTGTTTGTTTATTTTCCTAATAGAAATAAGTAATAAGTATATGCTACCAAATTTTTTTTTAAAGCCTCATCCATAGGGTAGTTTGTGCATCTTCGTCAAACGAAGCGTTCTGCAGCATAACGTTTATCCCCTATTATTTGCACTTGCTTGAAAGTATCCCAACCTTCGTATTACATCTATTTTGTGCTTACCTTCCTCATAGTAAATATACTGTATTCCTGATTAAGCATCTTATACTTCATATTGCGTTACATTCTCTTGAAAACCTTTATGCTTTGAATTTTGATATATATAGATAACGTTGTTTGTTCAGTATCTGAGGCTAATGAGGGTTTGATTCTGCCCTGGATTCTTTGTAGTGTTTATCTTTCTCCTCATCCCACCTGAAATACCATTCAATTACCACACCATAAAAATATCGATCGGCTTTATTGTCATTTGAGTTCTTCCATCAAACTTTTCTTTTCACCGTAGTAGCCATAAACTGCTGGTTTGTTATGCTTTGTGTTTTTGGCTAACTTTGTGAGGTGTGCTGCCCTCATCCACCAACCTGCACGACTGCCTGCTTCTTTAATCCTGAGATCTTGAGAGATTCCTTACAATATTCATTTTGTACATATTCTGCAATTTGTTGGGAATGGTAGGGCTGCAAATAAGACAGAAACAATGCTGTGAATATATGGACAGACTGAAAAATAAAATACAGAGAACACACTCTAACAGTAGAACTAAACAGACATAAAAAGATTTAAATATATATTCCTTGCTTTCAAAAAATACAAACACACAGAGTATATTCTCTGTTCTTCAACATAAAATAATACTAAGCTACTTGGACATATGTCCAATACAAATGGTGCTACTCTCACACCTATTCTGAACTTCTGCTATCAGTGCATGGCATCTGCTAAACTTCTGTGCAGTGCTGCTGTAACATTCCTTGTTGTGTGCTGAACATTCTCCTTGCTGCTGCTGCAAACTTGACTTTAAACAACATTCTTCTTCTAACTGCAAACTCCAATGAATGTAATCCTTTTGTCTTACTTGTTTTTGGCTCATGAGAATCAGCGCTCAAAACCAATTCAAATTTACCTAATTCATTTAATGCTGGCAGGCAACTGCAGGTTTACGTTGGCAACTTCAAACTCAAAAAATGAGTGCACACTTTCAAATTCAAACATATCTACCATATTTATTGCTAGGGGAATACGTTGGCTGCAAGTTGGAAATCTTCTTCTGACATGGGGGTGTAGACAGTTCTGCTGACTGTAGAATAATAAATATTCTAACACTCCCCCTTAATCTGCAAGTTAGCTATCACTTTGTAGATTCCTTCCGGAGCTGATCTCTAAAGCTATCCACAATGCCAAGCCTATCTCTTAGGCATTCAAAATTGTCTCTTGGTAATGCTTTGGTGAAGATGTCAGCGAGCTGTTGTTCGGATCTGCAATACTGTAGTTCTATCTCACCTTGTTCTACCAACTCCCTTATGAAGTGACAACAAATCTCAATGTGTTTGCTTCATCTGTGGAATACCGGATTCTTTGTCAGCGCTATGGATGACACATTGTCACAATGAATGACTGTGTTGTCATCTTATTGTTGCTGTAAATCTGCAAGGATCCTTCTCAACCAAATAGCTTGACAAGCTGCTGCATTTGCTATTATATACTCAGCTTCTGCTATGCTGAGAGAGACAATCGACTGCTTCTTTGATGCCCATGAGATTGCACCTGATCCCATGTTGAAGACATATCCCGATGTGCTCTTCCTATCATCCACATTTCCTGCCCAATCACTATCTGTGAAACCATCCAACTTGAACTCATTAGATGCTGCATACAAAATACCATAACTGGTTGTACCATTGACATACCTCAAAATCCTCTTTCCTACTTGCCAATGTGTATCCTTAGGTTCCTCCATGAACCTAGATATCAAACTTACAACATACATCAAATCAGGCCTAGTTGATGTCAAATACATCAAACTTCCAACCATACTCTTGTAGAGGGTTGGGTTCACATCCTTACTGCTTTCATTCTTGCATAGTTTCAGACCTGTTGCTGTTGGTGTGGGGGCAGGTTTGCTGTTATGCATTTTGAACCTCCTTAAAATTTGTTTGGCATAGTTAGATTGAGAAATAAAAATGCCATGCATTGTTTGCTGAACTTCTATCCCAAGAAAATACTTCAACAAACCTAGATCCGTCATCTCAAATTCATTTTTCATCACTTCTTTAAAATCAACAATTCTGCTGTCAATGTTACTAGTAAAAATCAGATCATCTACATACAAAACTGCAATTGAAATGTCACATCGTATTTCTTTGATGTAGAGTGTGGGTTCGTTGTTGCTCTTGCTAAACCCATTTCTCAACAAATAGGCATCTATTCTATTGTACCACACCCAAGGTGCTTGTTTCATCCCATAAAGAGCTTTCTAGAGCCTATACACTTTGTCTTCTTGACCTAAGACTTCATATCCAAGTGGCTGCTCCACATATACCTCCTCCTTCAGCACTCTATTTAAGAAGGTTGACTTTACATCCATTTGATACACTTTCCACTGATACTGTGTTGCAACTGCTATGACTGTACGCACTGTTTCCAACCTTGCAAGTGGTGCATATATCTCATCATAATCCATACCAGGTTGTTGTTTGTACCCTTTCACAACAAGTCTTTCTTTGTGTCTTTCAATCTTGCCTTCGACTGTACACTTGGTCTTATAGACCCACTTCACTCCAATCACTTGTTTACCCTTGGGTAAATTGGTCAAGTCCCATGTTTGATTTCTTTCTATAGCATCCAACTCTTCATCTATGGCCTTACACCACTTCTCTTCTTTCACTGCTTCCTCAAAGTACGTTGGATCACTATAGGAGAATAAAGCGAAATCCAAATTTTCATGAAAATCAGCATACCTTGTGATGTCATAAATCTCCCTTACACTTTTTGTTTTTCTTGGCATCAATGATGCAAGTGTAGGGTCTGAGTCTACTTTTGAGCTTCTACTACTCTGATTCCTGGAGCTACTGTACTACTGATTGTCGGAGCTACTGCTCTGCTGAATTCTGGAGCTAACAGACTATTGTCTTTGTCCAGAACTGTTGTTCTGCTGAACACTGCCAGAGCTGTTACTACTTTTCTGCACATCACCGTAGCTTATATTTTCCAATAATCTACAGTGGTTTCTCTCTAAACTACTGCTTTCTTGAGCTCCCCCTATGTTGCTATCATCTGAAGCTTCATCATCATCAAGGGGTATGGTAACTGAAATACTCGTGGTGTCATCCACTGATCCATCCCATGCTTCATTCTCAATAAAAATAACATCTCTACTTATCACAACCTTCTTGGTGATGGGATTGTACAATTTCTAGGCTTTTGATTCCTCACTATAGCCTATAAAGATGCATTTCTCTCCTTTGTCATCAAATTTTTGTCTCTTCTCTTTTGGCATGAATGCATATGCCACACACCCAAAAATCCTTAGGTTTTCAACACTCCATTTGGTGTTAGTCCACGCCTCTTGTGGAATCCTATCACAGACAACCTTTGTGGGGCACCTATTCAGTATATAGACTATTGTTGCTATAGCTTCTCCCCAAAATATGTGTGACAACCCTTTGGCTTTTAGCATACTTGTCGCCATTTCTTGAATGGTCCTATTTTTCCTCTTGGCCACTCCATTTTATTGTGGAGTATGCCTAGTTGTGAATTGTTTATGAATGCCCTCATTCCTACAAAAATTCAAAAATTCATTGGAGATGTACTCTCCCCCTCTATTTGTCCTAAGGACTTTGATATAGTGACCACTCTCCTTCTCAACTACTACCTTAAACCATTTAAACTTCTCAAAGGCTTCTGATTTGTTTTTCAAGAAATAGACCCATATTTTCTTGCTATAGTCATCTATGAAAGTCATGAAATATGTATTTCCTCCTAATGTGGGGGTTTTCATGGGTCCACACAAGTCTAAGTGCACTAACTCAAGAGGTGCTCTTGCTCTCCTAGAATACCCGAATTGAAATGGTTGCCTATGTTGTTTTCTTAAAATGCAAGCCTCACACTTTCCATCGAGTTCTACAATAGATGGTAAACCCCTAACCATTCCTTTCTTAGACAATAAACTTAAACTAGAAAAGCTTAATTGCCCATACCTTAAGTGCCATAGTTTGGATGGGTCTTTGATGACTGTCTTGAAGGCAAACTGTTGTTCAACTATTGATTGTTGAGCAACTGCTGTTAGTGCCGGCAAACAATGATGTTGTTGTCAGTCTGCTATTACTGTCATAGACATTATGTGCATCCTGAGAGGGAACATTCTATTTCTCGTCATCTGCACTACAACCATCACTTTCTTGCTGCCTCCTCTATCAAATATCTTGCATTCTCCATTCTCCATCAAGATTTTGTAGCCATTTTGGACCATTTGTCCAATGCTCAATAAATTACGCTTCATGCCGAGAGCATAATAGACATCTTGGATTTGTTGTCTTTCACCATTCTTTGTTTGGATGCTGACTACACCTCTTCCCATCACAGGAACCTTCTCATCATTTCCCATCTTGATTTCAATCTTCACAGTGTTTTCAATGGAGGAAAAGAAATTCTTGTTACCACTCATGTGGTTGCTGCATCCGTTGTCCAAGTACCATACTTCATCATTGCTACGTTCAACAAGGTTGCATACAATGAAAACATTTAACTGCTTGTCATTTTCAACTTTGTTCTCATTAGCTACATTAGCATTTTGGCCTCCATGGTCACATTGCTTCTTCTTGCATTCACTAGCATAATGGCCATATTTGTGACAGTAATAACACTGCACATTGCTTTTGTCATTCCTCTGGTTTGAACTGTTGTTCTTCCGCTGGTACTGGTTTGCTAACTGTGAGTTGCTTGGCTCCTCTATGCTATCAGAAACTCCTCTTCCAAAATTACTTCTGCCTCTACCTCTTTGACCTCTACTTCTATTGTTCCTTCCTCTTCCTCGACCTCTTCCATTGGTATGAGCTTTGAATGCTTTCTCTAGGGAAGGAGCAGATATGTTCAACCGCAGCTCATGGGTTTGTAGTGAACCCATCAACTCATCTAAAGTCATTTGAGACAAATCATTTGCCTCTTCAATTGCAACAACTACATAGTCAAACTTAGTGGGTAGGCTTCTTAGGATTTTTTCAACAATCCTTTGCTCTTCCATTGTTTCTCCATTAATTCGTAGCTGATTTACTAGGGCTGAAATCTTAGTGTAATAATCTGAAATGGACTCATTATCTTTCATTAATAGAGTCTCAAAATTTCTTCTCGAGAGCTGCAACTTAGCTGACCTCACTTTTTCAATCCCTTTATAATTATTTTGCAATATATCCCAAGCTTGCTTTGCATATTCTAATGCTGCAATACGTGTGAAAATAGCCTCACTCAAGGCTGCTTCAATTAAATTGAGGGCTTTTGCATCCTTCATTCGGGTTTCCTTCAACTGATTCTTTTGTGCATTTGAAAGGGCTGCAAATGCATTAGGGTCTATGATATCATTGAACCCATTTGTGACCAACTCCCATAGGTCATTTGCAACTAAGATGGTTCTCATCTTCTTAGCCCATATGTCATAATTTTTTCCATCAAAATTCGATGGTTGCTGCCAACCTTTGTTATCACCTCCTGCCTAATTTCTCAAAGGTTTGAGAAAATAAAATAATGCCTAGATAACCTAGGGCTTTACCCAATACACCCACAAATAACAAACTAACTGACTAGTTGATTGACTACCCAGAAAAATAGGGCTCTGATACCAATTGTTGGGAATGGTAGGGGTGCAAATAAGACAGAAACATTGCTGTGACTGTATGGAAAGACTAAAAAATAAAATAAAGAGAATGCACTCCGATTGTAGAACTAAACAGACATAAAAAGATTTAAATATATATTCCTTTCTTTCATAAAATACAAACACACAGAGTATATTCTCTTTTCTTCAACATAAAATAATACTAAACTACTTGGACAGATGTCCAATACAAATGGTTCTACTCTCACACCTATTCTGAACTACTGCTGTCAGTGCACGACGTCTGCTAAACTTCTGTGTAGTGTTGTTGTAACATTGCTTGTTCTGTGCTGAACATTCTCCTTGCTGTTGCTGCAGACTTGACTTTAAACAACATTCTTCTTCTAACTGCTAACTCCAATGAATGTAATCCTTTTGTCTTGTGTTTGGCTCATGAGAATGAGCACTCAAAACCAATTCAAATTTACCTAATTCATTTAATGTTGGCAGGCAGCTGCAGGTTTACGTTGGCAACTTCAAACTCAAAAAATGAGTGCACACTTTCAAATTCAAATATATCTACCATATTTATTGCTGGGGGAATACGTTGGCTGCAAGTTGGAAATCTTCTTCTAACATGGGGGTGTAGACAGTTCTGCTGACTACAGAATAATAAATATTCCAACACAATCATCACACGGGGTAGCTATATCTGCCTATCACTTCTTTCATTTGAAAATCTCTCCAGTCTTATCATCAAATCGATTTATGCTTTGATTGTAGAATTAGATTGATTTTCAATGCCTTCTACCTCTAAAATTTTCAGATTTCTGATGTTTCTTTCATTCTACCTTTCATAGGTGCCCCTATAGTTTAATCACCTTCCCTCTACTTGTTACTTTTTCCACTCTTAGGAATTCGATTCTCCTTCACTAAAGTTCAATTTGGCTATGATTCTTTCGATATACCTCGTATTTTTCATGCAGTATACTAGATTCATATTTATGTGTATATAGGTCTAAATATATATTATTATTTATATTAGTAAATTACAGAAGTAGGATATTTGATTGTTTAGAATTCTTTCTTAGAATGCTTAACCTATATGTATTATTTTTTATAGAATTAGTTTTTGGTAAGAGTTATGGTGAAGTATAAGTTATAGTATAATTTTGTAGAGAAATATTATCAAGTTGATCTTAAGTGATTACTATAGATTATGTAATTATAGTGGTAGGGGTTAAAAAGGTAATATGTTTCATTTTGTTTATAATATAGATATATAATATATTATATCTTGAATGATCTTTTTCATAAGATGAAATAAAATGTTATTTAAACTAAGGAATTTGTTTGGAAACTTACAGTTAAATAATTATTTAAATTTAATATTAGAGAATTTGATTTTTCTATATTTAGGAAGGCGAAAGATACTCTAGTAATAGAGATTTAGGAAGTGAATTAAGTATTTATATATATATTTATACATTTATATGTAATTCTTAATATATATATAAGGATATTTATCTCATTATCATATAAGCAATTGCAAGTTGATATAGAATGATTAAATAAGAATTAGTTAGAAAGTTAGGTGGAACCATCTTCTCAATGTAACCGTATCCACTTTTATTCTAGAATTGACTAAATAAATTTGGAGATTCAAATTCAATGGTAATTGTTGATATTTATAAAGCTATATATTTAGTAATAATTGTTACTTGTTGGAAATTTTGATTGTTTGTTGATTTGATCAATTTCTACCCATACAGGAGAATGGTGGTGATTAGGTAACAAATATAATTACTTGCATATAAATCAAAGTAAATATATATCTTATTAGTAAGTGTTACTTGAATATAAATCTTAGTACAAAAATTTTCATTTTATTTTTTGTAGACTTGAATGAAATGAATAGAATTAATGATGTTGTTAGGTGAACGATATAGTTATCTCTAGTATAGTGATTTGGAGTACTGTATGTTTATTGCTTATGTTAGCTAAATGATAAAGTCATGAGTAAAATTGAAAGTAGAAGAGGAATTCTTTATTGCATAAATGAGCTTTTAGGTAACTAGGGAAATTAGTCAAAATGGATGAAATTTGATAATCTTGTAAAGTGTTGATTTCTTTGTATTCCCTAATAGTTGAGTTGTAAATAAGATTAATTGATATCCTAGGCCTATTATGTGAGGTTAGTGGTTGAGTAATGTATTATAGAAAATGTGAAACTATGTCATCCATGAATGTATTACTTGTGTGCTTGTTTTGAATAATGGGTTTAACTGCAAGATTTTGGATGAAGTTGGATGTTAAGTAAAGGAAGAGTGTGTTTATCAGTGTGGAAATAAAATGCTTTCTACTAATGTTATTGGTTACTTGCTTTAATTTTGGTGGTTGATTAGTGAAATCATTGTGTTTTTGGTTGTTGATTTAAGGAGGGAGCCCATTTGCGCCAAGTGGATTCTTGGGAATTTTTTTTGTTGATTTCGTGAGTTGATTATGTTGGTTTTGCTTGAGTTAAAGATCTCTTTGTTTCGTTGTCTCTTGCTGATTTGTAAATTGTGGATTGACTTTAATCTTTTGAGATCTTGTTATTAGTGCCACTTCAATGGGGGAACCCTTGTGTTAGCAGTTTGAGAGTCTTCTAGAGGTTAGAGAGGAATATGGTTTCGACTTGCATAAGTTGGTATGGGGGCCGGGGATCAGGTGAGGCTACCAGGGTAACTCAGGATGGTGGTCGGCAACCTAGGAAGATCTACATTGGGTAACCTGTACCAAGACATGAATGTTTTCATTTGATTTTGTGGGTTTAGCCTTGCACTTGGAAGTTGTTTACGATGAAGTTCTATCATGAGATGGTGCATGCCTTACTTGGTATATTGACCTTTTTGTTTTGGTATCTTGTGCAAGTTGTCTTGCTCATTTGTGATTTTGAGATTTTTTTGTTAGTAGGGGGAGTGTCTCTCAATGGGGGTCAACACACAAAGTGGTGTACGGGTAACTCATTGAGAGTTTCCTTAATCAGTGATAACCTAATAATTAATTAGGGGGTTTGGGTAGTATCTCACAGTAATCCAGATAAGTTAGCCTCACTCATGGCTCAAGTGCTCTCTTAGGCTTGAGATGAGTGGGAAGGACTGGAATGGTAAAGATCAATTGCCTTGTCCTATTGAAAGGTATGTTGATCGCGCATGAGTGAGAGTGGGGGTTTGGGATTGGTTGAGGTTGCTAGGGTTTAACCAGGTAGGGGGTCGATAACCTATGAAGATCCACATTGGGTAACCCATGTCGAGCTTATGTGATGACACTCTACCCTTTAGCAACCTTGTATGTTTGTTGTGTTTCCCCTTATTGTTATTGTACCTTTGGAAGTAGGTGTTTATTGTGTTGTTGTTTCTTTTGTTGTGGAAACTTGTTAGCCTTGTTCTCTTGATTATTTTATGTTGGGGGTCCTTCTTATCATCTCCTAGCATGGGGGGTGGGCCTTAGGGTCCACATGGTTAGGTGTAATGTGCTATGCACCACATTGGGTTCCCAACTGGAGTTCATGAAGCACGAAGTTGTACCATTGTAGTGATTCTAGAGCTTCACTAGTTTGGAGATAGTATTGATGACATGTACCTTGTTCATTTCTATTGTATTAGTCTTGTAATTGATGTATCTTTCCCACTATGTGTTGGGAGGCACTATTGTGCATTTATAATCATGAAACGATGTTATTTCACATTGATGTATATGTATACTCTGATGGATCAATATAAAGTATATATGTTCTTGATTATAACAAGTGTTCATATAAGGATGCTATCATTAATGTAATATAATGGATGTATCCATATTGTTTACTTACCTTATGTAATGGTTTATAATGAAATATTGTAATGTGGTAATTGATGAGGTCAATGATTGTCTTAATTTTACCATGATTTGTCTGGTTTTGTGTTCATATTAGTTTACCCCTTTGGCCTATTTCTTCCTCTATTGCCATGATATTTGTTAGGAATTAAAGTTAATTGATATAATTTGAATGATATGCAAAATCTTAGGAAATTAACCGATTATGAATATTAATCTCGGTGGTTATGTGAAATAAGTTAAAAAGGGCAAAGCATGAAGCCGATAGTTTTCATGTGATGCACTAGTTTCCATTCGGTTGTTGTCTCTTAGTATAACTTTATTTAGTAAGTTAGTGATTAGGATTATAATCGATTAGAAGCTTTTGAAAAATAGTAGGTCGTAGGCCATATTACTATTTTTCCTATATCGGTAAACATTTTGGTTGATCCACGTATAATCTGTGGATATGATATTTTAAGTACTCTGTTTTGTATTAAGACTTATATATATTCTCTTCTGCGAGCAGGAGATGATTCGAATTCTGTTATGAAAATTTGAATTAATATAAGACTGTTGAAAGACTAAATCTGCAAATACTCTAACGTTTCCATTCGATTCAACCAATTGGGAAAAAGGGCCCGCTCTCTAGCTATGTTTGGATTTATCTTCTTTATTTCTAAGTGAGGTATTTTTTATGTTTGTTCTATGTGTATGCAATAATCTTATCTAAATGCAATTTCATTGAGAATAATAATATAGCATGTGTGTGGTGAAAAATAGTTTCAATTATATTCATGAAGTGTGAAGCAATTTAAGTGTTATTAATGTTTGGTTTGAATACATGCCGCAAGATAAAGCATGTTGATGATGTATACTTTGCTTTAGAAACATTGCAAGTAATCTATTAGACTTTATTGTATCACATCGCCAAGACAAAGAGGTCCTATCTCCCGAATACATAGCTCGTGTTGCTTGCATTAGGTTAATGTGATATTAGTAATTAATTTTGGTTTTTATCATTATTGATGGTGTTGTGAGACAAAGCACATATTAGCATAATTGAATCAAGAATGCTAGAGTGGATAAGTGTTTAAAATAGGTCTTTCTATTCTAATACAATTTGATGAAGTGTGTCTTCGATCTTTATTGGTTTATTTAGACTTTTATATGCATACATCCCCACTTGACTTATTACCTTCATCCCTTGAGAAAACAACCACTATACCTTTCATTAGTTTATGACCTCGGATTGACACATCTAGGTAAAAACTAGGGAATCTATAAACCAAATACAAATATGAAATTCTATCATAATCTTAAACCACAGTTTTACCCAATCATTTTGGCGTCATTTCCAGGGAAAGGTATTAAAGGCGTGAAACATTAGTGAGTTAAGTTAGGACCAATGCATCTTGAAGAAATCTTAAATAGTTGTCAACCTGAAGAATTGCAAGATAAGTCAAAATCACCCATTGAAGGAAGTATCTCAACTCAGGAGAAATTGAAAACTAAGTTTCCATCATTAGAATTACACGAACCTAATCTTGAGAAGTGTGCTATTGAAACCACTATTGTCTAGACACTCACAAATACCCAACCAAGCTCTTCCAATATATTACGCAAAAATATTGAAAAATATTTCCAAGAGTCTTACGGGGATAAAGCTGGTCCATTCTCCGAAGAAACCCACGAGCCATTTAAAACTTATTTTACTCCTTGGGCACTAGAAGTCATGGATCCCAACAACAATAACAACAACAATGATAATGGAAACAAAAACAACAATAATCATCATAGGGAATTGGACAATAATAATCCCATTACTTTTGAGTTTCCAATCACTCATCCTAAACAAGATGCTCCTATGAAGAATATTCCTCACTCTACTTTGCCTGTCTTTCATGGTCTTTCGATGGAGGATCCTCACATGTTTTTGTTTGAATTTGATGTGTTGCGTCATAGTTATGACTATCAAAGTGACACACAGAAACTCAAATTATTCCCAGCTACATTAAAGGATGTCACCCTATGATGTTTTATGAACCTTCAAAACATTAGAACATGGGAAGTCATGAAGGAGCTATTCCTGAACAAGTACCAAGAATATTGCAAAATAAAGGAGGTTTGGGATGAAATTTTCCGCATGACTCAAAAGGAAGATGAGTCTGTAGAGGACTACCTTGAATGCTTTATGTCAGTCTTCAATGGTCTTGCCAACATAGACTAAATGATGATGCTATTAAAATGTTATTTTTTAGAGGGATAAGAGATGATGTTATGGAAGCATTAAATTTGATAGGAAAAGGGAATATCTCCAAAATGGAATTTAATGATATTTGTAGGAACTATTCAAGGTCGTAGTGTTTGGGAAGGAGCTATCCAAGTAAGCCTTACACTATAGGCAATACAACATGTATCACAAAGAGGGAAATAGGAAATTTATTGGAGGATCTTAAAATAGATTTGCTGAGTCATATGAGGAAACAAATAGACACTCTTTACACTTGTAGGAAGCAAGAGGAAGTCGAGAAGGCTTTAGCTATATTTTGTCCAATGTTTCATAAGAGACACGGTAGTGAGGATTGCCCATACAATAGGACAAATATCTCATCCTTAGAAGAAGACAATAGGAGCTCTACCTTGAGGCCTCTTCTAGTAGGTGTGCCCGAAATGGAATATTCTAAGGAACCCATCTATTACATGGCCCCTAGTGAACCCTTTCCACCTCGAGTAATGCACCCTAATGTGATGAATGATTATCTTTCCCCAGGATAGAGCCAACCCAATTCTTATCAACCAGGATGGTATGGGGGTTGGCAACAACCCCCATACCCTCAATGAATGCCACAATATCAGTATACGTCATAGCCATGGAAACATGCATGGAGGCCACAACCGCCACAACCATCACCATACCAATAACAACCATTCTTGTCACAATCACAATTTCCACCTCCTCCTATGATCAACCCATACCAACAATCACAAAAAATTCTTCCAGCCTTTCCATCATCAGCCGCCCAACCAATGAATCCAACAAACCATCCACCACACCCACCAAGACCTACATTAATGCCAGCCCAGCCCAATCCCAACCCCAATAATAAGGCAACCCAACTAGTGTATAATAATAAGGCAACAGGCTACCCCACCTATCCCATAAACACATTAGAAATAGATGGAGTTCAATTAAGGTCAGGGAAGGCTCTTCAAGGGCCCACCATTACAAAAATAAATGAGGAGTCAGAAACAGAGCCAGTCAAAGAACCTCCCTTTCCTGAACGATTTCAATTTGAACCAATACAAAGGGATGATTCTCAACCTGAATTTGATTTTTTTAATGAGTTGTGCAATGTTAACATCAAGATTCCTTTGTTGTAGGCCATCAAGGACATTCTCATCTATACAAAAACAATTTGTGATCTATGTACCTAGAAGTAGAAAAAGAAGCAAGACCCAAAAACCTTCCAAGTCATCAAACAATTGGTAGATCTTATGCTTGGAAACATAACCATTCTAAAGTACTCTGATCCGGGGAGTCCTGCCATTAAGGTAACTAATGACAAAGTAAGTATTCCTAACACCCTTGTGGATTTGGGTGCTGCAATTAATGTGATGACAAACGAAACAAAGGAGAGACTATCATTAGAAGGACTTAGGCCTACTCCCACAGTTCTTCAAATGGCAGATAGATCTTTGGTCAAACCCAAGGGTGTGATTGAAGATTTAATCCTTTCTATTGATTTGTGGGAATACCCAACTGACTTTAAGATTTTACAACCAAAAATTAAGCTGGGGGGGTACCCCTAATTTTGGGATGACCTTGGTTGTCAACTGTAGATGCATTTATCAATTGTCGATTAGGGAACATGATCATTTCTAATGGAAAGCACAAGAAACAACTGACTCTATACTCGCCAACACAACCTTTTTTGGAGATGGAGGACCCAATTTGGATTGATAGTTACTTAGATGAGTCATTGCCAATTTTGACAATTGATAAAGCCTTAGATATGGAGGAACCTACTGAGGATAATGTTCTTGTTAATTTCTTTCAGAATAGGTATACATTTAATGAAATTTTTGAAAGCATGGTCCTCCATTTAGGTATAAATACTCAATTTCCTTTTCGGAACTTTCCATTGGTGGGTAGTTCACATTCAGTTCAACACTTTATCACATTGCATTAGTTGTTGCCCCATAATTGCTTGTATGGTTCATTCTTATCTTCTGCAAATTCAAATGATATTCCATCCATCTCCCAAGTCTTAGCTATTGACTCACCTACATAATTAGAAGCTATGGAAATTTTTCCTAATCGCACACTTAACATTAATCCACAATTAACCTCTGAACAAATCCAAGATCTTATTGCCATGCTTAGAACAAATAAAGATGCATTCACCTGGGAATACTAAGACATGCTTGGAATTCATATTGACACCTACACCCACCATATTTACATTGAAGAAGGTAGTCATCCAATTAGGAAACCACAACATAGACTCAACCCTGCCTTCTGTAAAATAGTTAAGGAGGAGTTACAAAAACTATCAAATGTTGAGTTTATATATCCTATTTTAGATAGTAAGTGGGTTTCTCCTTTAGTTGTGGTTCCTAAGAAAAATGGTAAATGGAGAATTTGTGCTGATTATAGAGCATTAAATAAATCTACTAAGAAAGATCATTTTCCATTACCATTTATTGATCAAGTATTGGATACTCTTGCAAGTAAGAAGTTTTTCTCTTTCTTGGATGGGTTCAACGGTTACAACTAGATTCACATAGCACTAGAAGATTAGGATAGGACCACTTTCACTTGCCCTTGGGGCACCTTTTCCTATAGCATCTTTCCATTTGGTTTACGTAATGCCCCCACCACTTTTCAAAGAGCAGTCTTGAGCATTTTTGCGGATCTTGTCAATGATTGTGTTGAGGTGTATATGGATGATTTTACTGTCCATGGTAATACTTATGAAGAGGCTAAAAAAAACTTAGAAAAGGTACTTAGGCATTGTATAGATACCAATTTGTCATTGAGTCATGAAAAGTTCCATATTCTTATGATTGAAGGGATAGTGCTTGGCCATTACACTTCCTCTAAAGGTATCCAAGTGGATCCTAAGAAGATCCAAATTATTCAAGACTTGCCTGCACCTTCTAGCCAAAAAGAAGTTCGTAGTTTTCTCAGTCATACAAGATATTATTGGAGATTTATTCAAAATTTTAGCAAGATTGCCTCTCCCTTATTTGCCTTATTAGCTAAAGACGTTGCATTCTCTTGGACCCCTGAGTGTCAAGAAGCCTTCGAGGCCATCAAGACAAAACTTGTAACTAGACCGGTCCTTAGAGGTCCAAACTGGGAACTATCATTTCATATTCACATTGATACCTCAGATTGTTCGATGGGAGTTGTGCTTGGACAGAAAGAGGATAATCTCTTCTATTCCATTTACTACATCAACAAGAATTTCACAAGAGTCAAGGTAAATTACACAGTAACTGAAAAAGAGTTTTTAGCCATTGTGTATGCAATTAATAAGTTTCATCATTATATTATCGGATATAAATTATTTATCCACATAGATCATTCGACAATTCAGTTTTTAATGAATAAACTTGTGGTAACTAGTAGAGTTATTAAATGGTTTCTTTTACTCCAAGAATTTGATATAACTATACTTGATAAGCCTGGTCAAGAAAATGTGGTTGCATACATTTTTTCTAGATTACAACAACTAGACAATGAACCTACTCTAGTTGACGATGCATTTCCAGATGAGCACCTCTTTGCTATATCAGCAAAGAGCCCATGGTTCACCGATATTGAAAACTATCTAGTTACATGCAAGTTCCCACCATATTTCTCTCTGAGGGAATGATGGAAGTTGATTGGACTCAGTGGACAATACACATGGATCAACATATTTCTGTTTTGCACCGGAATTGACAATGTCATGCGGTGTTGTGTACCCGAAGATGATGTCTTTGATATACTTCATGCATGCCACATAGAACCATGTGAAGGAAACTTCACTGCTCAAAGGACTTCTTAGAAGATTTTCATTGTAGCCTATTATTGGCCTTTAATCCACAAGGATTGTAAATGCTATGTTCATCATTGCGACAAATGTTAGTGTATGGGATGACCTACACTCTCTGACAAGATGCCCTTACACCTGTAGTTGTCCATAGAGCCATTTGAGAAGTGGGGCCTTGATTTTGTTGCCACAATCAACCTGCCATCAAGAAATAAGGAATACATCCTTGTATGTACGACTATGTAACCAAGTGGGTCGAAGTGGTAGCTTTGAAGCACACTAGAGATACAAAAGTAGCAGATTTCATGTACTCTAATATTTTCACAAGGTTTGGTGTGCCACAAGAAATAACCATAGATCAAGGACCACAATTCACATCTGAGCTCATTTATGCCTTGGTTCATGAATATGAAATTCACCATCACAAGTCTACACCTTATCACCCTCAAGCCAATGGGCAGGTCAAAGTCACCAATAGAGAGATTGAGAATATTCTTACTAAGACAGTTGCTCTTCATAAGCGTGATTGGGCTACATGACTCCCTGAAGTTGTGTGGGCCTATCGAATAATGTGGAAGACCACCACTAGTTTGACCCCTTTATGAACTTGTCTATGGTAAGAAGGTTGTTCTTCCCATTAAGTTTGAGTTAAAAGCTCTTCGCATTACACTATAGTTGGGTATGAGTCTTTCTAATGCAAAAAAGGCACATATTGATCAACTACACTCCCTAGATGAATTGTGCCAAGATGCACTCTTCCACATCAAGGTCATTCAGAAGCAACATGCTTTATGGCATGATCCTCACATCCTACACCAATCCTTTAAGCCTGGCAATTGGGCACTTTTGTATGATTCTCGCTTCCAAGACTTAAAAGGCAAGTTTCACACATGATGGCTTGGACCTTATGAGATTGAGACAGTATATGATAATGGCATTGTCCGCCTCTATACTGTGGACTCTAAAAGAAGAACACTCCTCGTCAATGGTCATAGATTGAAACTCTACAAGAAACCTGTCTCTAAGGAAGCTTTCTTTTTGGAAGTGGCAAGGGAACTCATTGTTGTTCCTTTTGGCCTCCTCCGGGGTTGATTTGAATAAGGATTTAAAATTAAAAAATGCAATAAAAGATCCAACACTGAAAACCTTCGGGCAGTGTTGGCTAGCTACCATTTGAAAACCGGGTCTCTGATGGATGGTACCTGCTCAATAAACTTGGATGTGAAAACTGGATTTTCGACACTTCTAGGTGCCAGTGGGTTGAAAACCAAGTGATCAACGACCTATTGTCATTACAAAAAAAAAACACGCGACAACCAGCCCCACCATTTCATCTCCATCTACCGCTTCCTAGTCATCCACCTCTTACACCTCACCATGTGGCTTCCCCGCCCTCCACACTTCCTTCCCCTTTTCACTTGTCTTATGAGGCTCAACTTTCCTGGTGTTCTACCCACTCGCCATGTTGGCCATTTCCTTCCCATGCCACCCTAGTGTTGGCTCCACATTTTGTTCTGCCACCGCTTACCTTCTAATTAATTCCTCCCAGTCATGCGACTTGTCACCATCACTCTCTTTTCTTGTTTCCTCCAATCTATACACACTTTCCCATTTTCCCATCATGTGCTTCTTCTCTCTGCCATTTTCCATTGCTTCTACCACCTCATCCATGTCTGCACCACTGTCGACCACTAGTTGGGTTGTCCGATCATATTGGCCCCTCGTTCTTCTCTGACTTCCGCCGGTGTGCTCTAATGGAAATCTTGTTGGAGGTTTGTATGTCATTTATTTTATATTGATTTTTCCTTATTTTCTTGCAATCATTATGGAAAACCAAGGATGGTTCTGTATAATCAGTTGGGGGGGTGTTGTGTCAACTAATTACTCCTGGTCACGTAATACCCCGTTGCCATCTAGTATATTGATTATCCCAGCAAAGTAATCTGTTTAAAACGTAAATCTATTTTAAGTCTTCATTATTTCCAAAACTTCCTTCCAAGATTTCCTGTTAATTCTTTTGCCATAGGAGGTATTCATAGATGCCAAGAGCTAGAGGATAAAAAAAATGTTAAATCCAATGCAACAGTATATGGTGTCTTTGAAACTACAAGATGGCTTTTTTTTTTTGATAATCTTTGTGGGTGTCATGATGGGGTGGCTCTCAAGTTTTCCATGGCATTTAATAATGCTAATAGCTCCATAGTAGTCTGAGGGATTTCCTTGCCAATCACACCTCAGGTCATAGAAGAGGTAATAGGGTTACCAAAAACAAGGGAAGAGTATTTTCCTACAGCAACAAATAAGCATGTCGAGCTTCAACTCCAAACCCAATGGTTCCTATGACAGGATGAGAAATTGCAGTCGACTCTTAAATAGGGCATTGTACGAACCTCCCTTCCTACACATTGGCTCAAAGTTTCTAAGGTATTTATCTAGTATGTCACGGGAAAAGGAAGGTATGCTTATGTTTTCACCCACCATTTTTGATTGCTCTATCATTTACGCTATAATGAGATGGTTAATCTCCCACAGTACCTTTTCAATTCCATTAAAAGTATGAGTTCAGAAGTCCAAAAAGGTCATAGAAATTATCTGGCTCACCATGGTCTGATTAAGTTAATTGTTCTAAGGGGTTTAGCAAGTTCTATACCTCCAAGTATTTGGGATGAATTTACAAAAGAGATAGGGTCAAATCCCTCCTCAACCCCACAAACTGAGTCAACAGCTCTTAAAAGCCCCCATAATACAAGTGACTCTAATAATGAAAATCCTAGCCAAGAATTTGAGCATTCATAGGAAACAAAATGAACAATCCATAGGTTACGACCTCGCACCAGGAAGGATAAAACTATCAGTGAAGTTATTACTCCTCCGGTTATAAATCCTTACAACACTAGGTTCAAACGAAAATATGTAGAAGTGACCTCTGGCTTTACTCTATCATTCCTTTCATATATATATTTCAATTTTTGCCATACTTCATAAGTAGTGACTAAAGAAATAACTTTTTCCCTTTTAGTTTTAGATAGAGCACTGAAGATAACATACCTTGTCTTTTCATTCTCCTCATAAGCCACAATCTCATCTACAGAGGAAGGACCTATGGATGGTGCAACATACTTTGTCTCTACAGCTTTCTAGGTCTTAAAACCAAGAGAAACTAGATAACCTCTCATTTGTTCTTTTCAGTCACTGTAATCAGCTCCATCAAAAATAGGGATCTACAACTTGTGTGTCATTTGATCTACCTCAAGCGATTAAGCTTTTCACCGAGGAACCAGAGCTTTGATACTAATTTTTTAAGTGCACAAGACAACTAAGAGGGTAGGTGAATCGGTTGTATCAAATTACTTTACTTCTAACCTTAATCAATTCCACTTTAAATTAATTTGTTATTAAGTGTAAACATGAAATGCAAATAATAGAAATAAAACACTAGAGACACCAGATTTACGTGGAAAAACCAATGAGGGAAAAACCATGGTGAGGATTAGCTCACAATATAGTAATAATGCAATACCAAATACAAAGGCTCACTGCCTACAAAAAAAGAAAAGATAAATAAAGATCCACCACAAAGGTTCCACACACTCGTAGCTTGATTAGAATATTGTAGACACCATCATCTCACTGCTTTCAGGAATCTAACACATCAAAGTATTGCTATCTTGACTCTAGTTTTTTCACTTGTTCACACACTTCACTTGCTTGACTGATCAATTGATACTCAATTCACAATAACTTGATTTTCATTTATACCATCTTCAACCCTAGAAACATTCTCCAAGGTTAGGTAAACATTATTCATTTTACAAATTTAAATTAGGTCAGCTATTCAACATTCTTGCAGTGGATACGAATGAGAGAGGACCAATTACACATTTAATTAGGACCCAAACAAAATATTGGATCAATCACACACTTCCTTAATTCGATTCAAAATCTTTATGTAACGTGTAGACACTAGGTCGGCCAAACCTAATAAAAACACCAATGATCTTTGAAGTACGCACATCTCCAACAAGATGATCACATGTGGATCACTCAACACGCTTCCCTAGAAATTTTACAATCTCTAAGAAACCTTCAGGTACATCCACAACAACTGCAACAATCTTCATTCATATAATGTTCTTCAACAGTCCAATCGGACCAACTAGCAACACATAGGAGCTCTGGAGCAAGTCTTCTAGAGTGCCAAATAACAAGCACGTCTGTTAGAACACATAAAACTTCAATATGAATTCTCCTAGATCTGCAATATCTGAAACCAAATGCTATAAGACTATGGAGCCAAAACATTTCTCTCGGCCCACAAACAAATAGTTCTGCCAAACTAGTTCACATATCGGTGAACATATCTTTCACTCTCCATTGATCCAGAAGCTAAGACTCAGAATATATTATCCATTGAAGCTAATGAACATAAATACAGATCCACATAGGCATAAGATCAACACAAAATAAATGCAAAGCACATTATCAGAGCACATTCAGAAACCACACTTCAACACTGTCTTCATTATTTCTTAAATTTTCTCAAAATCACTTGGCAATAACGCAAATACAACTTCATAAATATATCTCCATGTACTCTAAGCACTTCTACAATATATCAACTATACAAGTACCATCTAAAATCATACTAAACTATGTTGACATCAATGACAACATTAATGACAACACCACCAAACACATCCATACTTGCAACAACATCTACAAATAAAATTTTGACTACAACCTAATGAAGAAATATAATGTGAAGGGATAGCCAAAGTGACTCTTCACATCGTAATATATTTTCTCTTTGTGAATTTTAGAGGGAATAAATTTTGGTCTTCTAAATCCAAGTACCTATATATTCTCATGTGAAACTCATTATAGAGGGTTGGATATGTGGAAACCCATGAAAACTATTATGAATACAATAAAACCTATTTTGTTCTTTGGGTTTTCATGTTTTGATGTTTTCAAAATCTAAATTTATTCTTATTTCCACATTCATAAGCATTTAATTCACTAAATATTTCATGGATTCAAAATGTCTTTAAACTATTTTTTCCTTAATAATGGTGAGGTGTTTCGTTTAGTTACATGAACACATGTGTGAATGTAAATTAAATATTAATTAAGCACTTCATAGTTCCTTTTTTAAATCACATCATCTCACATTTGATAATTTATGAATAATAGGTTTCATAGTGATGGGATTTGAGTTGGATCTATCTATTTGTAGGGTGGTGTGTAAGAGGATCAATGTCAATTTTGGATTTTCTTTTATTTTTCTCTCTGACCCTATTTCTTTCACCCCCCTTTTTGTCTTTTTAATAAAAGTGTTAGTTTATGGTTGATGATAAATTTTAATTATTAAAGGAATGAAATTTAAGTGATTTAGGTGTTTTAAATGTTAAAATCTTGTTGTTTAAAAAACTAAAGTCAAATTCATAAAGGTTGGAATGAATTTTTGAATGACTCTTTATCTTCTAAATTATAAAATTGTCATTTTGAAGGACATAAAATGGTTATAATGAATTTAACCAGTTTTTAATGTATTCAAAGCTAAAAATAATGTTTCATCACATTTATTATTGTTTTTTTTTACTAAGTGAGTATTTTTTCATATGAATAATTTCATTTTTCACCCTAGCCCCTTAAATGGACCAACCAAAGAACTCTCCAACTAAAATATTTTGTTAAGCTTTATGCAATAATAGATGAAGACTCTTGAGGTTAGCCACCTTCCAAGTAGGGGAATCTTTGTCATTCCACCCTATAGGCTTCACAAATTGTAGGTGCATTGGTGTGTCAAAACCCATGTCAACATTAAGCAAAGTGAAAGTGAAGAAGAAGAAAAGAAAGAGAGGATGTCGAAGGATATATTAATTAATGGTAAGAATACTAGAATATACATTCTAAATTTTTTTAGTTGCTTAAATCTTGAATATTTGATAGATTGCATAATTGATTCAGTATATTTTGAGGATGAAGGTATTAATGACATGAATAGGATACAATTTTCTAAGACTAAGTTGAAGGGTTATGCAAAAATTTGGTGAAAAAATAGTTAAAGAAATAAAAAGGGTAAACCTAGCATTGGGAAAGGAGATAAAATAATAAAAAATTTAAAATATAAATTTATTCCTACAAATTATTAATTATAATTGTTGAAGGAGTTACACAACTAAGGTTGAAGGATATGATTCTGAAGACCATAGTGAGGAATACTAAAGGTTGGAAATCTAATCAAGACATCATGAAGAGAAAAGAAAGTGGCAAGCTACACCTATAGACACTTAAAATTTTCTTGAACCTATGATGACATTTTCTGACTAATTTCTTGTCTAATTCTTTGTCTAACCTTAATTCTTCATCTAGCCCTAATTTCATCTAATCCTAATCCAATTTCACCCTCTCTCTCACACGCACACATAATTAAATAATTTTCATTATTTAATTATCCTAATGTCCACCACCTCATTATCTACCTGATTAAATAACTATTATTTAATTATTAACGTCATCATGGATTAAATACATGATTTTATTTATTTCAATAACCTAATGTCTAGTCTATAGTTAATTAAATTGTTTAAATTTAATTACTTATGCATGTTTTTGAAAATAAATGATTTTTCATTTATTTTTAATTTTTTAAAATTCAACTCTTACACATCTCCATGATTTTTGAAATCCGACTCTTCCATTTCCACTAATTTTGAAATTTGATCTCTCACAAATTCCCACTAATTTTGTTGATCTTCTTCCACCCACTATTTTTTCTACCATTCCACTAATTTCTCTAATCACCTGGCACTAATTTTGAATCTAAAAATGAGGAATTTTCCTATAAATTTTGTCTTGTATGATCTTGATCATTCATTCTTCTCTTGATCTCGTTCGTTCATTTCTCCACCGCTTCATCTATAAATTCAAGCTTCGATCTCTATTTTTTTGGAACCACCATTTTTGAATCTTTGCTATCACCACTATCATCATAAGTCTTTCAATAGTGCACTCCAAAAATTTGAGAGAAATACTTTAAAATATTTCAAAGCAAAGAGGAGAAGAGAAATATAAGTGATTCAATTATGGCATAAGAGGTATACTTGGTTTGATTTGTTTTCATTTCAATTCATTTATGCTAATTTGTTTTTGGTTGTTTGGATTCAGAATTTTGGCTTGATACTAATAGTTTGGTGGTTGTTATACAAGTTTCAAGCTTTCAAACCCGATTTCCCCCATTCTATAACACCAATAGTTTAAGAGGATCAATTAAAGAATATATGACTATTGAAAATCTAGATAGTGGAGAAAAAATATCAATTAGCTTGACCATGTAGAAAATAAATTGAATAGAACACTTGAAAATAGACAAAACCAATAAAGAGGAGGATAAGGAAGATTCAAAAGAGATAGATCTCAATGTGGAAAAAGGAGACCATATGTGGAAGATTCCAGGAGTGGTAGATCATACTACAATGAAGGAAGAGGAATTAAATTTCATTACAATAATAGAAAAGGAAATAAATCTTACCACAAAGAGAGATGGAAAAAATTCCTATTGCAATGACTAGATAGATGAATATCAATGGTAGAGGGAGATACAATAGAAGTGATGGAAGAATTTTGAGAGGAACCTATTTCAAATGTGGAGAGGAAGGACATTGAGAATTTGAAGTTCACCAAGGTCAAGAAAGCCCTAGCAAGAGATTATAAGGAAGAGCGAGGGTTGTACATGTATTCCAATGAAGAGATTGATGAATCATAAAATTCTAAAATAGAACTACAAATCAAGACAAAGGAATAATTTGTTTAAGATAGTATAAAAATGAAGAGGTAAGTGTTGTAAGTTTATCATTCACTTGTAGTGGTAATAATTTAGTGCATGAAGAAATGGTTGATAAACTAAAGTTGAGAAGGTTAGAACACCATAAACCATATGGGATTTATTTGCAAAAGGAGCATAAGGTATTGATGATAGAAAAATATTTGGTCAAATTCAAAATAGGTTCATATCATGGTGAAGTTTTGTGTGATATAAATTTCACGACCCTCTTCTTCCTTGATCAACACATAGAAGTCTATTAGAAATTTTCAAAAGACAATTATAATAGTTTAATATTTAAAAATTAATTATTATAACTATTATCAATATTATTAAATAACATAATTATGATTTTCAAGTTCCTTAATTCTATAAGAACCAAGAATCATTATGTGTGAATTTTATCCAAATTATCATTTTCATCAATTTAACTATTTAATATATGTTTAATAGTTTGATTTTACTTCTAAATTATTATTTTCCCTTACGTAATTATAACCCTTAGAATATCCTCTAATTTGGTAACCATTACAAAGGAAAATGAATGTAGATCATTATCATGCATTTTCCATGATAGATGTTGAGGTAATGGTAGGATGGAACACATTTAATGAACGAATGAAATATTTTAATGATGTCAATGAGACCAAACGGTCTAAGGGATCGACAACCACAACATTAAGATATCTCCAAACTCTTTTCGGTGTCAGATCTCCTACTATAGATCTTGATTAAAAAACTAGTAGTCTTATTGATCTTGAGGAAAGGATGGTTTGAGAGGGAAGTAAATATTTGAGGCTTCAGAGGGGAGGCATTGTTGCATTTTGATTGCATGGATGGACAACTCAGGTTTACATGCTTGGGACTCCTTGTCAAAATGAGTAATTTGGGATGCATGAGACAATTTTTTCATAGAGAACTCTCTGTCAAGCAAGATCAATGTCTTGTCAATGCCACCATATTTTCTTGAATGTCTACTGATGAGAGCCATTTATGTCCCATTTTATGCCATATTTTAGCTTATTTCATATACCTTCATACCCACTTCCACATTCCATTTTCATTCCATATCATACTATTTCCCCATTTTATGTTGCATATGATTAAATATGTATAAGTGGTATTTAATCAAGTTTTAGATAAAATATGGAAATTAATGATTGGTTGTCTTTACTAATAAGCATTTTGATTTTCATATTTGAGAAATAAATTTTGCAGCATGCAGATCAGAACCTCCTGTCACCTTTTATGTAGAATATATTCCTGTCACTTTTTGGTCAAGAACTTCTATGCATTACTCTTTGACCAACAATTCATTTATGTCAAGGTGGCATCCAGTTGACTATGCATTGTTTATCTAATGGTGACCTTCCTTTGGTTCCTCATGGAACTTCTTGCATGTACTCTTCATCCACGTGAATATATTTTATGCTAAGATATTTGTAACCCAATAGTTCCACATGGCCACTTCAGCACCATTGTAGCCCATATGGAAACCTATGATGGAGGATGAATTGATAGCTATATGATGGATGTGTTTTCTTGAGGAAAATATAAATATTAGTTTGTGAAATGGACATGTTTGGTAGTTGGAGCAAAAATCATGGAGGACAAGCTTTCCAGTTGGACAAAACAAAAGATATTCCTATCTCCTATATTTTCTCACTGTTATAATAGTGTTGTTTTAATCTGAGGATTAGCAACTCATAGCTTTGTCTCTTCTAAGTTTTTTGGCCACAAGCCAAAACAAACTTAATATTTATTGTATTTCATTGTTTCAAACAATGCACATATAAGTAAGCACATTGTAAGGGAGCTGATAATATATAGACTTTAATAGATTTTGACAATAAACTTTTATAGAAGATTTTATGTATCAAACCTTTTGATGAATAAAATAACAATTTTGTTGAGCAAGGAAACATAAGAAAGATTTCGTTCTACCCATCGTGTGAACTAGGAGCAAGGGCCCACTCTTTGGGGAAGCACAGTGATATTTTCCTAGTTGATTTATTTTGGTAATGTGTGATTGAATTTTCTACAGTGTTTTATTTTTGTGTGATTTAATTTTCTTTGTTTTATTTACAACCTGGTTTAAAATTTATTTTCATTGGTTAATCATTTTAGCTGTTGATATTATGTCGATGTTGGTGTTTTTATTTCAAGCATAGATTTATAAAAGAGTTTTATGATTTGTGATAGTTCTTATCACTGTTGTTCCCATCATAGTTATTGGTATAGTTCCTGTCAAGCTTTTGACAGAAAGACAAAATAGGAAAATTGAACCAGATTTTCACTACGAAATTTATGCATGTTCTAGCTACATTTCATCCCCACTCATCTCACGAATTTCACCCTTTGATTGGCATATAGCCACAAAACCTCTCACAAGTTTACACCCCGGATTGACACATATAGACCAAACGAAAAATTATTACAAAGCTTTAAATCTTTCATATTATTTGTACCTAGTGTTGGCCTATCATCTACCAGATGAGGGGGAACTAAGGGAAACATACTAGTAATTTCTAGGGCTAACTTTGTGCATCTGTAGAGAGTGAAGAATACATTGAAATTCGATGATTTTTTTGGTCCTCTTTGTATGTGACTTATTAGCTTCAAAAGAAAATTTTGGCTTGTGGGTAGTTAAAACACTTTCTATAGAATCCGTAAAGTGAGAAGTGGTTACAAAATGTGTTTTTAAAGTGTCATCCACTACCTTACTACCACTTCGCCACTACCCATTTATTACACAACCAAAAAAAAAAAAAAAAAATCCAATTACGAATTATAAAAACACCTAATTCAATGTGCATTTGTATGTGGGCCCACTCACATTTAAACGCGGGTCTACTAGGAGGTGGGTGCAATTTATTTACCCGACCACATGAATATGTACACTGCATGCCACATATACGTCTACTTAACCATGAGTATAGGTTAACTTCATCACGGATTGTCAGGAAACTTTTTTCCCTAACATAATTATCTCCCACAGTTTTCAACACATTATTTCCTCACACATCCTTCCTCACACCATCCTCTTTGAACTTGACATACTATGAATGGTTGTGGGTTTCACCTCATGTTTTCTGCTACCAGGTAACATTCTCTACCACCTTTCCTCTGGCATTTTGTATGTTCAATAATGGGTTTTAGTTGGCATTGAGGGTCATTGTGCATTTTATTGTGTTTTTTTATTATTTTTCTATATGGCATCAAGGGTTTCATTGCAATGATTTTTTTTATGGTATACTACGAAATCATTATATAGAATGTGAATGAAATAGAACATTTTCTGATTTATTTTAGAATCCCTCATGTAAAATCATGAATTTTAATGGGTATTGGGATAATGTTCCAAATTTTTAACCGATTTGAGGATTACACATTATACATATCGTCCACGTGATGTTTTAGTCGACCCACAAATTCTACTTACATTTTTACAGACAATGATTTGATTTAATCTATTCTCCTCCATCTATTTTGTCAACTTCGCATGACTGTATGTATGTCCTGTTGGGTTTCATTATACTGTGAAATAATTACAACAAGTGGCTATTGTCATGAAAGGTTTCATTCCATCATAGAATAATTATGTGTATGGAATTAAGGGTTTCAATGCTATGATTTTTTCATGGTATACTAAGAAATCATTACATAGTATGTGAATTAAATAGAACATTGTCATATTTTTTTGAATCCCTCGATTATAATCATGAAATTTAATGGGTATACAGTTTTTGCCCCAATTTATTGAACGGTGTTAGGATTACACATCATGCAAAGTCTCTTGTTTTGAGGAAACCTCCACCCATCCTTTCCCCTTAAATTTTGCACACAATGATATGGGTTAATTTGTTTTCTTCTAACTATTTGGGTGGAGGTTTTGTTTTTCAGTAACTATAATTTTTGCAGAGAACGATATATTCTTATCAGATTTTATATATATATTCAAATATATTATTCTAAATCTTACCAATATACATCCCCATAGATGCATCTTGCACATATTGGCCCTTCCACAACTTATAGGGATTTGGCTCAAGTTATATTATTGTACCTATGGCTACAAATTTTGACATAGGATGAATGAAAAGAATATATTATATACACTATGTTGTTTTGAGTGACTTTTCTATACCTAATCACCAAGTGAAATTGTTGAATCTATAACATTTTTTGTTGTTATTTTTTTTATGCATATAGTGCAACGATTGATGATTAGTGTGGATCATGGTTTGTTTAGCCATCAAGTAATGCTCAACTTCGTCATGACTTTCACTATGCATGCAACTTGTCAAACATTGGATAGTTTAGGATTTCCTTTCTAAACAACTGGGGATGACAACATACTGGGTTTCCTCCCTACATGGTGCATATCTCAAGGCATATGTCTCTAATTCAAATGGTAGGTGCTAGTATGATAAGGCGTAAGACTAGAGCACTTTTACTTTTACGCTTGAGTTGTTTAAAAGCAGCTTCTTGATTTTTACTTGATTTAAAAGACTTGTCACTTGATTTAAATGTAAAGAGTTGGAGAGAAAGAGACAAAGATCTACTAAATATGACAAATCTTTTTACTTCAATTACATTAGAAGGCATGGGCCATCTTAAAATAGTCACAATATTTGATGGATCAATCCATAGCTATCCTCCACCAACTACATGGTATTGTAAATTTTCATTTCTTTAAGCTGAGAAGCAATTGGTTTTCCTTCAAAGTTCCAATGTTGAAAATAGTCTCAATATTTATTGGATCAACTCTAAGTTCTCTTCCAACAACCACATGGTTTTGGAAATTTACACCTCTATAAACTAATAAGTGATTGTTACTTCTTCAAAGTTCTCATACTTAGGTAAATGTTGAATATGTTCCATATTGTTGAAAATAAGTGTGTCAATCAAGTATGTCATCACACAAGAATAAATGAATGATTGGAGCATGTTAGTCCTTAATCTCATGAATGTATTAGGTACATTGCATGATTCAAATGGTAGTACAATAGTCCTTTCTCTTCTTTGAAGGATATCTTCCATATGGCTATTTTTTTTACTAGAACTTGATTATTCCCTGACTTGAAGCCCAACTTTGTAAAGTACTTGCCATTTTGTAATTGATTACCTAAATCATAAATCAAAGTAGTTACTTTCTTTTGACAGTCATCTTGTTGAGAGCTCTAGATTTTATAATCTATAAATATGCTTCATATAATGCCTTTCTTTGACCTCAATTATATAGATGAATCACATGGTGAAGTGCTATAATGAATCATCTTTGGTCCAAAAAATCCATCATTTTCCTCTGCATAGTATTGAAATGCTTCTTGGATTTGTTGGACCAACCCATCCAACTACTCCTTTGCTAACTTGTGCAAATTTCTTTTGAAGTCTCCACTCCAACATGCCTTGCATTTTGCTTGTATTTCAAGATTAACAACAAAGATTCTTGCTTGCATTGATCAATATTTTTTGATTCATTTTTTGTAACTAATGAGATATTTTCTTTACTTTGAATTCCAAATGAGGAATGATTGTCCATGTTAAATGAGAAGGTATTTGTTCTCTCCCTCACGAAGATTGCACATATTTCTCAGATATAAGAGTTGGTAAGAACAACTTAACATACATCAAGGGGCTTATATATACATATACATATATGTATATGTATATGTATATGTATATATATGTGGGTAAGTGCATGGATTTGTGACACAATTTTGGCTCTTAAGATTCCACTTTTTTTCTTCTTTTGAAATTAGCAAAATCTGATTTGCACGAGAAAATGAAGATAGTTACGCTCAAAATTTTAAGATGCAACAAGAACAAGAGTTGAAGTGCTCTGAGTATAGTTTCTAAGCTACTAATTCTTTTGAAATTAATGAAGATTAAGGGTCTCAAAAAGGGGGGGTCCAAAAATAGATCTTATTTTTATCAAAAAATAGCATAGCGCTCGAGGGCTCCCCCCTTTTTGATTAACTTTTTTTTAGAATTTCAAAAATTTGAAAGGTGAGAAATTAGCTAATACCATATAGTTTATCGTTGTTATTTCAAATAATATTTTAATGAATATATAATATTTTATGAATTTTGAAAGTGGACGCATGCTAAAAAGCTGAAATTTGAGCGTGCTCCCCCCTAATTTTTTTGAAAACTAATCGAAAATTGATTTTTTTTCATCATGTGTAGAATGGAGTAATTTTAAAACATGTAATTTGTATCACATTTCGATGAACGAGTAAAAACCAATCCTAAAACTAGCACATGTTGATTTTTTACCAAAAATAGAGGCATAAGTTATGGATCAAAACCTTAACTAAATCAAAATGAAAAATGAATTATATATTTAGATAGCTAAGAGAGAGGTTAATTCCATCACATTTTTTTAATAAACTTGCATTGAAATATGTGCAAACGTGATGATGAGCATAGATGAAAATATGAGGAAATTTGGAAAATCCTGTCAATTCACTCATCCAAGTGCCAAATGGTAGAGAGTGTATGAAAGGTAGAACCTCAACTATCTATCTACAATCATAAATCACACAGCCAAATGACCTGCTTTGGACAAAATCTAACTCTCCCCTCTCTTTGGTCGACCACTTTGATAATGCTGAGAGTGTGTGATTTATGATTATAGATAGATAGTTGAGGTTCTACCTTTTATACACTATCTACCTCCTTACCCTAATTGGATAACTCTCTATCCCTCTTAAGTCTCTCTCTCTCTCAGATCTCACTCCCTCCCACACTACCTAGACTAATCTCTCACTCCAATCCCCTCTCTTAGGTATCATTCCCTCCCACCCTACCTAGATAAATATATCTCACTCCAACCCCCTTTCTCACACTCCCTCTCTCTCTCTCTCTCCCTCTGGTCTTTTTATCTCTCTCACTCCATCTCCCTCTCTTAGGTCATTATCTTTCTCTCTCTATCTCTCTATGTCAAGTCTCTCCATCCTACCCCTATCCCTCACTCAAGCCTCTCACTCACTCCCTTTATCTCTCTCCCACTCCCTCTCTCTCCCACTCCCTCTCTCTCTCCCTCTCTTAGGTATCTCTCTCTCTCAAACACACACACAAACACACTCCCTCTCTCTCTCC